>JAXRKP010000044.1:306343-368843 GCA_037039925.1 Doris montereyensis | reverse complement strand
TCTTTTCGGTCTACCCGCTTTTCCCTTTCCTTGTGGGTTCCACAGTCAGGTGACTGTCAATGTTGTCCTGTGGCTTTTTCAAGGTGTGTCTGATCCAGCCCCATTTCCTCTGGCCTATCTCTTGGTTGGTGGGTTTTTCGTAGTTACTTGTTGATGAAGGTCTGGAGTTTTGTGTTATTTGTCTTGGTCACACGTCATGTCTTTGAGCCACAGAGGAGGACGGATTTCACATTTGTATTAAAAGATATGAATTTTGTTGTGTAGGGAAACTCATGACCAGTCTCCTACACAACTTATGTCATACACTGTCGTAACTATCGCGTGTGAACCTCTCACAGGGGACTGTCATGCCTCCTATTCATTTATCACTTTTTACTTCATCTCTCTTTTTCAGTTTGGTTTATTTTGATGATGTGCGTGCACTATTTCAGTGCCCCATCACTGCCACAGACCAGTGTGTCTTTTTCCACTTTCAATGTTGTGTCATCTCTTGGTGTAAGCCAGTCTCTTTGTCCTTTCCTTCCTCTCTTTGTCTTTGTGACCGCTAGACAGGAGGCTCTCTGTTCTCGTGTCTGTGTATGTGTGTCTTTTTCTGTCAGTCTGCCTGCCTCTCTCTTTCTGTTTGTCTGTCTATCTGTCTGTCTCCCTCTCCTCTCTCTCTCTCTCCCTCTATCTCCCCTCTCAAGAAGCGTTTGAATCGGAGGAGTATGGACACAAACATAGACAGTCTAGAATGGAGGAAGGAGAGAAGACCAAGCAGGACAAAGAAGAAGAGGAAGGGGGTTCGGCCCATGTAGCTGGAAAGTTTAAGATCAACATTTACCTTCCATGAACTGATTTTGGTAGTTGAATCCCATGGGAAATTTTCATGTGCAGTTTTCACAGAATTGAATTTTTATCTGTTTTTAAACTTAATTTTTATCAGGCAGTTGGGGTTTGCTTGAGAAAGATAAAAAACTTGCCCGTTATCCTGATCTAACAAAATAAAAAAGAGTTCATTGCTGTCTCTTGTTTGTCTTGTCAGTTGTAAGAATTTTGCATTTGTGAACGAGTTTGATGAATTTGGGTTTACTTTTGTTTCATCACATGGAACCAACAGAAGGACGGCTGTTCAAGAAAAGATTATTTGCTGCTAAGGGCTCAACTGCTCAATTCCAGATACGGAAGTCCCTCTTTCTCAGATCAATCGTAAGCAGACCTTTTGTGTACACATACAATTTAAATCACGTATTAAAATGATTATAAATTCTTGTTAATTTTTTCTTCTTCTTGTGTTGTAGACCGTATTGCCATGTTGTATAACTTATCATTACAGTTATGTCTGTAAATAAATCAATTGGAAGCATTCTGCTGGTAGATGACATCGTTGTTACAAATATTTCATCTGATCCATAATGATTGTTTTTACTTTCGCCTGATCTACAGAAGCCTCAAGAGCAGATCCTTCAGTTTAAGAAGCATTGGAAGAGCAAATGAGGTAAATATATATAACTATATAAATAAAATTTATCTCTTTCCTTCTCTGTCAAAGTTTAATATTGATAATATGGTGAAACACCTTTATGTATCAAAATTGTGACATGGAATATCACTTGCTAGCAATTTGTAACCAAGCCTCTCAAATGCCATATTGTGTGAATTTGATCCTTATCCTTCATGCCTATAAAAATTGCCTGTGGTAAGTCTTATATCATTGTAGCTTAATGATGGCTCCATGCACATTTTAGGGGACTTGGCGGTTCAAAGTTAAGGTGAAGGCCTCTCAACCGAAAGGTCGTGGGTTGATGCTGGACAAGTTGAACTTTTCTCAATTTTTTCGAGCATTTGAGTCTGCTCAACAGTAGAAGGATTCTTTTCCATCATGCTGCTATTCTAGCTATTTATTACCTTTAACAATCAGTTACTTTGGTGAAAGAAACTTTGCCTTGCTTTTGATTTGACAGAGTTTGGAATCTATGAGTGACAGCAGGAAGTATGGTCATCGTCGTCACTTGAGTACAAGCTCCCTAAAACGTTTGTACGAAGGGCCAATGAAACACGTTTATGACAGCATCGAGGTCGTTCCCACCAGTGCGGCTGAGGCCAGCAGGTAAAGTTGTCATTCATTCGAAATAAAGTTAAAACACATGAAATGTAGAGAAAAAAGAATGCTTCATATAAGGTATAATCTGAAATAGGGAAACAATGTGACATATACTTAGAGTGATGAGGAAGAAATTGTGCTGTCTGATATTCTCTCCCCCCTCCTTCAGTTTTTACTACTGCAATGAAGCCAGCGATATACTCATATAGCATTTTATTTTCTGCTCTGCTCTAAGTGACTGCAATCAACATTACATCCCTCAGACAATCTCTAGCATACAGCCAGGAGTCAAAATTCTGCAGCACTGTCGCTGTTTTGATGTATTTTCCTCCAATGGTGTCAGGGAGAAGTAGCTGTGTATTTTCCTCCAATGGTGTCAGGGAGAAGTAGCTGTGTATTTTTTTCCTCCAATGGTGTCGGGGAGAAGTAGTGTATTTTCCTCCAATGGTGTCGGGGAGAAGTAGTGTATTTTCCTCCAATGGTGTCAGGGAGAAGTAGTGTATTTTCCTCCAATGGTGTCAAGGAGAAGTAGCTGTGTATTTTCCTCCAATGGTGTCAAGGAGAAGTAGTGTATTTTCCTCCAATGGTGTCAAGGAGCCTCCAATGGTGTCAGGAGAAGTATTTTCCTCCAATGGTGTCAGGGAGAAGTTTGTATTTTCCTCCAATGGTGTCAGGAGAAGTAGTTTATTTTCCTCCAATGGTGTCGGGGAGAAAGTAGTATATTTTCCTCCAATGGTGTCAGGGAAAAGTAGTTTATTTTCCTCCAATGGTGTCAGGGAAAAGTAGTGTATTTTCCTCCAATGGTGTCAGGGAAAAGTAGTGTATTTTCCTCCAATGGTGTCAGGGAGAATTAGCTGTGTATTTTCCTCCAATGGTGTCAGGGAGAAGTAGTGTATTTTCCTCCAATGGTGTCAGGGAAAAGTAGTTTATTTTCCTCCAATGTGTATTTTCCTCCAATGGTGTCAGGAGAAGTAGCTGTGTATTTTTCCTCCAATGGTGTCAGGGAGAAGTTAGCTGTGTATTTTCCTCCAATGGTGTCGGGGAGCTGTGTATTTTCCTCCAATGGTGTCGGGAAAAGCTGTGTATTTTTCTCCAATGGTGTCAGGGAGAAGTAGCTGTGTATGTTTGTGTGTATAATAATTCACGTAGAAATGAGAAATACAAACCCATGGCTGGCCCAGGTGGGGGTTTTTTTCACAATGTTGTAGTCTTAGGAAAGGTACTTCTCTCTGATTCCCTCACTTGACTCAGGTGTAAATAAGTACTTACCTGTAAGGAGAGAAAGATTTTGTCAGATTGTTTGTACGGAAACGCCTAACAGGCTGCTGTACTGTATGCTCCCCCAGGGAGTTGAGAAGGACTTTGAATGAAATGGCTGTAGGAGGATGAATGATGTACAGTCAATGAGCCTGCACTTGTGCGGAAATACGGATTTTAAATGCTTCTCTATTTATCTATAACTACAAAGAAAGTGATGGGACAGCTTGGAGATGGGGGGGTGCTGGAGGAGCAAACAATAAGCGGTTGGGTGTTTTTCACTTTCGTGGTAGACTTACAAAGAGGATCATGTGTAGAATGAAGATGTGAAGTAAAAAAAACATCAGGCCATTTTGGCCCATAGAACTGGAGAATATCCCAGTTTCTGTAGCCTGAAGTGGAACAGGTGATAATAATCACCTCATGGACAGGATAATAATGAAATAATAAGTCACTTATATAGCGCACTTAATCCATTTGGCATACTCCAAAGCGCTTTCACAAAAATCACACAATTATATACAACCAATAAACGATGATAATATGCTAGCCGGAATAGTTCTGTTTTAAGATGTGATTTAAAAGTTGTGTAGTTAGTACAGTTTCTAGTTTTTGTAGACAGTGAGTTCCAGACAGCGGATGTGGCATTAGAGAAAATCAGTCGGTGAATTTGTTTTGATGATCCAGACCTGTGTGTGTATGCATTTGTAGGTGTGACAAGCAATTTAAGACATTCTCAGACCAGTGCAGTTCCAGACAGTGGGTGTGTGCGATTTCAGGACAGGACTAGCTTTGAGATGTACCTATCAGTCCCCCAAGCTAGTGATTGTACCTATTTGGTTTTTTTTCCTGCCTCTTTTACCTAACCTGGTTGATGATTTTCTTCCCCCAAGCGTTTGAGGATCTCAGGCTTTTAGCTAGTGAACGGACCTTGATGGTTTTAATTAGAGTGATTGTAGATATTTGGAGCCTGGGCGTGTATATGCATTTGGACCTGGTGTGACAAGCAATTGTACCTATTTGGAAAGATATTCTCTTCTCGATGTTGGTTTTATCTCCCAAGCTAGTGATTGTACCTAGGACAGGGCTGATGCTTTTTTCCCAAGCTAGTGATTGTACACTTGTCTTTGCAACGATTGTACCCTGGACCTGCTTGTGAGGATTGTACCTATGATGCAGGTTTTTCTCCCAATTGTACTAATGATTGTACCTATTTGGACCTGGGTTGTTGGTTTAACTCCCAAGCTAGTGATTGTACCTATTTGGACCTGGGTTGTTGGTTTTTTCCCAGGGTACCTAACCTGGGTTGTTGGTTTTTTTCCCAAGCTAGTGATTGTACCTATTTGGACCTGGGTTGTTGGTTTTATCCCCCAAGCTAGTGAATGTACCTATTTGGACCTGGGTTGTTGGTTTTATCTCCCAAGCTAATGAATGTACCTATTTGGACCTGGGTTGTTGGTTTTTTCTCCCAAGCTAGTGATTGTACCTATTTGGACCTGGGTTGTTGGTTTTTTCTCCCAAGCTAGTGATTGTACCTATTTGAACCTGGGTTGTTGGTTTTTTCTCCCAAGCTAGTGATTGTACCTATTTGGACCTGGGTTGTTGGTTTTTTCTCCCAAGCTAGTGATTGTACCTATTTGGACCTGGGTTGTTGGTTTTTTTTGGACTCCCCAAGCTAGTGATTGTACCTATTTGGACCTGGGTTGTTGGTTTTTTCTCCCAAGCTAGTGATTGTACCTATTTGGACCTGGGTTGTTGGTTTTCTATTTGGACCTGGTGATTGTACCTATTTGTTGGGTTTTTTGGACTCTCCCAAGCTTTGTACCTATTTGGACCTGGGTTGTTTTTTCTCCCCAGTTTTGTACCTATTTGGACCTGGGTTGTTGGTTTTTTTGTGTTAAGTGTCTGACCCAAGGAACACAATGTTGGATCTAGGTTTGCTAGGATTCGGGACCTCATGGTTCCCCAAGTCTGGCAGCCAAGCATTCGGCTACCAACGCCACACACAGGAGATACAAGGGCTTGACAAAGATATCAATAACATGTTAGATAACTGTTTCAATTTCACTCTAAAAGATGGTCATGCTTTGCCAAGTTGAATTTTGTTTGCATTTTAGCTACTGATTTTGCTCTTTCTGCAGAAAGTTTTTGATTTTGTTTTTCCCTTTCCAGAGCAATGGCTGGTGGGAAAAGTTTGTCAGAAAACTACGCCTTCTCTGGAATGCATCACATATTTGATCAGCACACGGCATCTGGTGAGGGATTGGTAGACAAATGTGCTGCCCCCAAGCTATGTGACTTATATTTTTGCCTTTGAATGTTTCAACTATCAAAGGTTAAGATTGACTCAAGACTCTTATAAAGATAGTGGCCAGGAGGTCTGAGTCTTTCTTAATGCATGAATTGTTTTGTAGAATCAAAGATGTAGCTTATATGTTCATACTTTTAGTCCTTTCTTTGTACACAAAATTAAGATTTAGTTTAGGAAACTCCGCCATTTTTGGGCTGAGCTCTCATGAAAACGACTTTATTTTTCGGCAACCGAGGGCGGGCGGACAAAGGGGTGCATTGAAATTTCCCAGCGTTGTCCCTAAGAACCTACCAACCCCTCCCCAAGTATTGTTTCCATGCTTCTTTCTACAATCCTTGCTTCATTCCAGGTTTTCCATCCTGCACTTGTTCTTCCCTTCTCCATGTTCTGTTGGGTCTTCTTGTTCTTTTGTCCAGGTTAACACGATATTGCAGTCATTCTCTTGGTCTTGTATGTAAAAGGTTATTTACTCAGTATTATGTTAGTATGTGCTTAACGTTGGGAGGCATTATGTTGTCATGTTATGACTATAAAACAATGTCAAGATTCATTAATTTTTTTATCTCTGTCCTCCTCAGTGACTTGTGTGAAATTTGCCAATGATGATAAATCCCGAGTCGCATGCTCATCAGTGGACGGGACTCTGTCCATTTGTCAAGTCATTCCCCTCCGGCAACGGTTATCTGTATGCTGAAAGGACATAAGGCTGGGGTCACCGGTATGTGATAGCTTTTATCTTGTAGACGAAGGAAGTACCTTCAAGACCATTATGGCCCATACAGCCGGAACTTATCCTGGTTTTTATAGTGGGACGCGAAACAGGTGATGATATTCACCCTCTGGATAGAGTGCTAATCTGACGCAGGTTTTTACTCCTAAGCTAGTGCTTGCACCCATTTGCACCTGGGTCGAATGGGGAAACTGCGGTTACGTGTCTTTTCTAATAAACACAACGTCAGACCTAATTTTGCTAGGATTTAAACCCGAGACCTCATGATCCAATATACTAGAAAGGATCACCTATGGAATACTCAAACTATAAAGAGATATCACTACTTAGTGTACCAGGAAAAGTATATGCCAGGATATTGGAAATGAGACTAAGGAAAAGAGTAGAGGATCAGATTTGAAGAGCATCAGAGTGGATTTAGACCAGGAAGAAGTGTACAAGATCACATATTTACAATTAGACAAATAATAGAAAAATTCCTTGAGAGAAACATTGACTTCACCTGTGTTTTATTGACTTAGAAAAGGCATTTGACACTGTGAGGAGGGACGAACTATGGCATTCCTTAAAACAACACAACGTAGAGCAAAATTTAACAGAAGCCATTAAAGGTTTTTACAATAAACCAACATGTGCAGTGAGAGTAGCTGGAAATGTATCTGAAGAATTTGATGTAGATATAGGAGTAAAACAGGGTTGTACCCTGAGTCCTCTTTTTGTTTATCACATTTATGGATTCAGTCGCAAAGACATCCTCAAAAATAAAGAAAATGAATGTAGGTATGTGGAAGCTCAAACCAGTAAATGTATCAATGCTTTCATTTGCTGATGATTTAGTTCTGTTTGGGAAATCAGAAAGGGACGTCCAGTCAAATATCAACATAATAAATAATGAATTAAATAAAAGAAGAATGATAGTAAATGCAAAGAAAACCAAGGGATCAGCCATCAGTAGCTACAAGGCCAAAGTAACCAGTTGTATAGGAATCAGCCATCAGTAGCTACAAGGCCAAAGTAACCAGTTTTTATCACTGGATCAGGAAAGCTACATTTCTCAAAATTACCAGTTGTTGTACAATCAGCCATCAGGAGCAGAAGGAAGTAACCAGTTGTATAGGATCAACCATCAGTAGTATGCAAGGCCAAAGCAACCATTTAACATAGGGATCAGCCATCAGTAGCTACAAGGCCTGGAGAACCAGTTGTAAAGAGTGATACATGTAATAAAAGCAATGTTTGCAAAAGTTGTATCCACTGACTACTGGTAGACCATCAGTAGCTCCACTGACTAAGGTCACCACAATTTATCCACTGGACTGGAAACTTTAATGGCTTCTCAACCACTACCTAAGACTTTTGTACAATCATGTAATCCAGGACCACAATGGCCCTCCACTGACTACTGGAAAACTACAATGGCCCCTCCACTGACTACTGTGAGCTGTATGGCTGTGGAAGATGTATGCTGGTCTGACCCTATGCATAGTGGGATGTATGCAAAGGGCTGTATGCTTGGGCTGTTGGGACATTTAACATGTTTTTTCGGCCTGCAGATAGGTGTTGCTTTAGAGTGTGTTTATTCCAAAGACTTTTTATTTGGTTTTCCACTGTTTACTGGTAGACCAAATGTGTACCTCCACTGACTACTGGTAGACCACAATTTGGTCCTTGCACTGTTTACTGGAAGACCACAATGGCCCTCCACTGACTACTGGTTTACCACAATGGCCCTGGTCCTTGCACAGAAGAAAGTGCCCAATCCTGGTCTGACCCCTTTGGTCCTCACAGTGAGTAAAGATGCCACCAATGTGTAAGGCTCAGCATGTTGTTGAGTCCACAAACATTTTCCTTTTTTCGATGTGTCAAAGAAGGTGTAAATTTGTCCTGTGTTTATTTCAAAGACTTTTTATTTGGTTTTTGTCTGTTTTAAGGAAGGTGTAAATGTGTACCTATGTTTATTCCACAAACTTTGTTTGGTCCTTGTATGTTTCAAGGTAGGTGTAAATGTGTACCTGTGTTTATTCCACAGACTTTGTTTGGTCCTTGTCTAACGATGTCATCTTGTCAGGTGTCCCTTGATGGCTCAGCAAGACTGTGGGATGTAGCCGCGGGATCGTGCATGCGTGTGATAACCGACAGCTTTGGGGCCGAGCTCTTGTGTTGTGCATTCCAACCTTTGAACAACAATATGTTTGTTGTATCCTTTTGCTCTGTGGACATTTATAGGATCAGTTGAACAGAATTTTTACTCTGGCGTGATTTGTAGCCATATAGCTAAAGGATTAACATCTGGTATTGATTAAAGGTAATGTTTTATGTTGACACATTGGCATGCTGTCATGAATATTCTAACATTAATTATTATGATAAAAAAAAAAGTGTTTGCTCTTAATTTGTCATCATTCAGCTGTTAAATTCTGCTTACTATATTTTGTTTTTTACATTGCAACATGTCAGACAAGTGATGTGCTCAAGGGTTTTTTTGTGTTTGACTTACTACATGAAAAGAAAAAGGAATATGATATATCGTCTGTGCAGAGAGGTTTTTCAGTTTTCAGTGTTTCAATTCAAAAAGGAATATGATATATTCTGAGAGAGGTTTTTCAGTTTTCAGTGTTTCAATGATTTAGATACAACTGTACTGATTTTCTTATATTTTTTTTTCCAGTCTTTTCAAAAAATACAAAAAATAAAGAGGGGGGTTCATGTCAAAGCAGCACTGCAAGTTGAGGGATGTAGGTTTGAACGAGCATTTCTTGTTATGTGATGTGAAGATAGAAGTTTGTAGTGAGCCTCAAGAAAGGCGTATTTAACATTATAACGTTCCTTCAAGGGTATTACAGCCCATAGAGCCCGAGCTTATCCTGGTTTCTATAGAATGAAGTGAAACTGGTGATAGTAATCACCTCCTGGACAGGATGCTAGTCTGACGCAGGTATTTACTCCCAAGCTAGTGCTTGTACCCATTTACACCTGAGTGAGTGGGGTAAATGCCTGTCAAGTACATTTCTCTAGGAGCACAACGGCAGATCTAGCTTTGCTAAGATTCAAACCCCAGACCTCATAATCCCAAATATGAAAGTCTAACCACTCAGCCACTGACTCCACTTATGTTTAATGTTATATCAAACCTTAATTCAACGGTAAAGACAGGAAACAGTCGCAGTCAGGTTCAGGTGATGAACATGTCTACGGGAAAAGGATACAAGGTAATGCTTTACTTCCTACTTTCAGAATATTTATTGATGTACAATAAGACAGATCTAAAGTTTGTGGTTCAAATGAGATGTAACGGGATAACAGTGAGCTTGTTAAGTGACAAGTCCTTGTAAATTATTCACTCCGAGGTTTAGAGCTTGTGGGGGGGGGGGATAATGCAAAATGGTCTTTCATGAAACGTAAAATTTTAATGCCGTGATTTGCATGTGACATTTAACTAAGTCTCTCTTTTCCACATAAAACTAAACTGTGTTACCTTAAGTACTAAGAGAATCATTTTTGTAAATTCTGTTTTTTGTTTGTTCAAGGATTTTAAAATATTGATCAAAAGATAAGATAAGAAAATGTACTGCTTTCTGTATAATGTGCTGTCGCACACTAACACAATGTAGAACAAAATTTAATAGAAACCATTAAAAGTTTTTACAATAAACCAACATGTGCAGTGAGAGTAGCTGGAAACATATCTTCAGAATTTGATATTGATATAGGAGTAAGACAGGGTTGTACCTAAGTCCTCTTTTGTTTATCACATTTATGGATTCAGTTGCAAAGGCATCCTCAAAATGAAGAAAATGAATGTAGGTATGTGGAAGCTCAAACCAGTAAATGTATCAATGCTTTCATTTGCCGATGATTTAGTTCTGTTTGGGAAATCAGAAAGTGACCTTCAGTCAAATATCAACATTATGAACAATGAACTAAATAAAAGAGGAATGAGAGTAAATGCAAAGAAAACCAAAACAATGCTAGTAACTAGGGAAGTTAAAAACACAAAATCTTCAATTGGGCTGGGAGAATTTAGAACAAGCTCACAGCTACAATTACCTAGGAGCAATATCGTACTAAAGCCCAAGATAAAAGACCAAAAGGCAGACCTCGGAGAAAGTGGGAAGAAGATATAAAAGAGGCATTGAAGAATAGAAATTTAACATTTTTGGAAGGAAAACAGTAAATGTCAGGACAGGGCATCCTGGAGAAAGATCATCTCGGGCATTTGAACCCATACACCAAAAGGTAGAATGGGAACTGATAAAGAAAAGAGACTGTCTTTGTCTATATGTGAGGATTTTTTTGTGTATGAATTTGTTTTTGCCATTATCTCATGGTAATTGTCATTTGATGTGTGATGAGCCTTGAAATTTATCCTATTGCGTGAATACATTAAACATGAATATTTTAAAATACTTTAAAACGTGAACACTTTAAAAATTTGAATACTTTAAGCGTGAATACTTTAAGCGTAAATACTTAAAACGTGAATACTTAAAACGTGAATGCATTTCCTTGCAGGGAGGCAGCAGCAAAGTCACAGGTCGTGTTTATGCATTGACCTTTGATTCCAGTGGACGTATTTTATGGGCTGGAGATGAAAGAGGATCTGTCTATTCATTCACAGTAGACGTTGCATCTGGAAAGCTAACTAAAACTCGCAGGCAAGGCTTGATTTATTTGTTTGTTTTACAAACATTTGTTTTTGTTCTTTTGATAATAAGGAGAAAGACTAGGAGAGAAATTTGTTTTTCGTTTTTTTTCTTTTTACATTATACTTATATTGACCTGTATAGACAAATATTCTTTAGATATGCGTATGTGTATCAGTTTGAGAATTTTGGAAATGTCGTAAGATCTTGCCACTTAGTTTGTCTGAAAGTGTGAGTATCGATGATTCCATGATGACGTGTTTTACTTGTTTCTCCATTTTCTACTACATTTTGTTACCTTTCTTTTCTTGTCTGTATATTCAGGATGACTGTCTCAGAAGGTCATCCCATCACCAGCCTCTCGGCTAGGCTTGGATCAGTCGTGAGGCCCGAGATCCGTGTCTGCTAGTAAACTGTTGCGTCAACTCGTTGTGTCTGTTTAGGTAGGCATCATAAAATCAGCTTTGCTATACACTTTAGTAAGAAAGTGATGTTTTCTGTTTCTTGTGCGGGCGGTTGACGGGTGTTGCTGGTAGGTCATACTTCTTTCATTTCCTTCTTTCACTCATTTTTCATCTTGCTGTTTCCTCTTAATTCACCCTGAGATCACTGCAATGGTGGACGGGTAAATTTCAAAGAAACAAACAAATCTATTTCTTGTTTCCGGTTTTTTACTTTCCTCATCTTCTTCCTTCTTCTTGTCTTTCTTCAACCTCAGCTTTGTATGCGTGGCTTTTTAAAAATTTGATTTAGCCACGTTCACACCTAAGGTGATCTCGGGGGTTTTGGTAAAATTTTTAATGTTGCCAGGACTGTAACTTTTACTTACAAAAACAATTGAGAAAATTGTACAAATGTTGGGACTTAAACCCATGACCTTTTGGTTGAGTGGCGGACACCTTGCCTCTGAACTACCAAGTCCCCGTATGTGTGGAAAATGGGAGTGAGTGTGAATGCAAACTGTTTTCTATGAAAACTTTGTGTTTGATCTGAATCATTCAGCTCATCATCAAAACTTTTCATTTTGTCACAACAGAAATTAGTAGTTTTGGCTTTTTTTACAATTTGAAATGTTTCCATACACCTGCACATGGTTCAAGCATTTTCAACCCCACAAATGTCTTCTTTTTTTACTCTTCATAAATTGTGGCTTTCTTTTCTTGAATCAAACAAAGGATTATTATTTATATTTAGTTTTCCCTTGTGCCACATCGGTCCAAGTAACTTTTCAGTAAATTGATGCAGAAATATGTTTTCTGTTTCTATTGCCATGTTTTTATATCCATCTAATCTAGCTTTGATTTAAACTAAAGGTGGTTTTGATGGAGACTGTGATCCATCTGATGAGCCTTTCTATCTTATGAGCCTTTCGATCTTATGAGCCTTTTTTATGTCTTATGAGCCTTATTGTCAACATAATGTGACTTTTTACATCATTTTAAGGATTGTATCGGATGATGGAGCTCTCCAATTGAAGAAATCATTTCCAATCAAGCAAAGATCTGCATTTGTGAAAAGCTCTTTCTGCCCTCTCATGTCATTTAGGCAAGGTGCCTGTGTCAGTAAGTACTTCATATAAGACTTTGTCTTGATGTCTGGTATTGTCGGGGAAAACAAAAAACAAAACAAGACAAGTTTGAAAACGAGACATCATTTCATCCATCGCGGAAAGTTTATGTCAGAGATCAAAGGCAGTAAAGAAGCGGTTTATCAGTGTTGTTATGAATCGTAATTTTTAATATTAAAGCTGCATCATTTAGTGTGTAATAAAGCGTTGTAAATACATATTATTGATATTATTATTTTTGTTATCATTATTTGTATTATTGTTATGAATTTTGTTGTTGTTATTATAATAAGTATCATTATTATCATTGTTATTATTATTATTATTATTATTATTTGTATTGTTGTTATTTTTGTTATTATTGTTGTTACTTTTATTCTTATTGTTGTTTTTTGCTATTATTAATGTTGTTTTTGTTATTATTACTATTATTATCATTATTATTATTATTATTATTGTTATCATTGTTATTAGTATTATTAATTTTAATGTTATTATTATTATTATTAATTTAATGTTATTATTAGTAATAATAATAATAATGAGATCATACATAACGTTTGCCACACAAGGTTTTAAAAATACAAATGTGATAAAACAATTGTCTGAAATAGAAAAAGTAAAAAATGAGTAAAATATTGGCAAAGGAAATGTACATGGATTTGTGTGAGTAAGTAAAGTAGTGTTAAAAATTTGTTAAAAATATCAGGTAAAAAATGAAGTGACAGTATTCAAGGAATTTGAATGAGCTGATTGTAAGCATTTGCATATTATTATTATTATGATCATTATTATTATTATTATTGTTATTATCATTATTACTAGCTGTAGGTAGCCGGCATTGTTGGTTTAACCGATTAAACTTGTTAATCGAATCTTTTGTGTAATCTTTTTGTTGAACAACAAATACTTGATACACTATTGGATTCCACTACTACAAAAAATTTAACGAATTCCAAGCCCTGCGCGGTTATGAGAAATCAAAAGAATGAAAAACAGTTTTAAAAATGAAAAAAAAGAAATGGAAAAGAAAAACCTCTACTCGTCGACGGAGTTCAAACGCGATCCGATTTCTAATGCATCGCCACCGGTTGTGTTACTTTGACCCTTCAGCCTTCACCACTGATCCTAGTGGAGGGAAACGAATCATGACTTTAGAGTGACTGCCAACGTAGATCTTTTTGTTTTGCTTTTCCTGTCTTTGACTCACTATAATATATTAGGTCTAGATTCTAGATCTAGAGATTAAGATTGAAATCTTTTGTTCGATGATGTTTCAATCAATTTATTTATACCGTATTCTGCAAATAGAATCTAGAGCTAGGGCTAGAAAAAGATCTAGAACTACGCTGATCTGAAACTGAGTCATTTTGTTGATCGTCATTAAATTTGAATCAGACTAGAAAGAGGCTGAAAGGGATCACATCTTTCACCTCATTGTAAATTTTGAAAGTTAAATTACTCACTAACAGGATTGAAATTTCAAACACCGTAACATTGTGCAACTATGGAATGTATGAAGGCAATTTTTAAACCCCTACTAGATCTAGATCTGTAGTCTTCGGCAAAAAAATAATCATTGGATATAGACACACTAAGGCTCCCCTCACTATTGTTTTTCATAATAGATTATTGTTATTATTATTATTATTAGTAGTAGTAGTAGTAGTAGCAGTGGCAACAGTAGCAGTAGGAGTAGTAGTAAATAATAGAAGAAATAGTAGTAGTAGTTAGTACTATTATTGTTATTATTATTATTATTATTATTATTATTATCATTATTATTATTTTTATTATTATTTATTATTATCATTATTATTATTATTATTATGATTATTATTATCATTATTATTATTATTATTATTATTATTATTATTATTATTATTATTATTATTATTATTATTATTTTTGTTACTCTTATGACTATATTTTTTACTATTATTACTATTATTATTATTATTATTATTTGTATTATTATTATTGTTATTACTATTATTATTATTATTATTATTATTATTATTGTTGTTATTTATTATTATTATTATTATTATTATTATTGTTACTCTTATGACTCTTGTTTTTACTATTATTATTATTATTATTGTTGTTGTTGTTCTTTAATATTATTTTATTACTCTTATGACGCTAGTTACTACTTTTATTATTCTCATTAGGACTTTTTATTATCCAGTTTCAGGCAGTGAGGACATGTGCGTCTATTTCTTCGATGACTAAGGAAACCAAACCGTGTGTGAATAAACTCCTTGGTCACTCGGCTCCTGTCACGGACGTGGCGTTCAACTGTGATGAAAGCCTCTTGGCCTCCTGTGATGCTAATGGCATGGTCATCATTTGGAAGAGAGAGGGGAAACAAGGAATATTGTAGCCGTGTCAAATTCATCTACAGATTGTCGATTTATTTATTTCTTTGTTGTGGAAGGTGATCTTACCATTGATACAATTCTTTACTGGAGAAATTGCTCATTAGAAAGATAAAAGATGAATTTATAGTCCGTATCCTTGATCAAGATAGGATCACTGACTGTACATCCATCATTCATCCCCCAGCAGGCCATTTCATTCAAAGTCCTTCTCAACTCCCTCGGTAGCATACAGTACAGAAACCTGTTAGGTGCTTCGTACTAAAATACTGACAAGATCTTGCATTGGCTATACCTGGATACTCATTCACGCTGGAGTCGAGTGATGAAAGCAGAGGGAAGTACCTTCCTAAGAGTACAAAGTCGTGAAAAAAGACCTGTGGGTCGGCCAAGGATTTTGAACCAGTGTCGTGATCACAACACTACACTTTTTTGTTACAATGCCTCTAAATTGCAATTGAAAATACTTTATTCTCTCCATTAGTATCACCCCTTCTAGTAGACAAGCCCCACTCCCCACCACCTCCACCCGCTTTTCTTTCCCATCATGCTCAACTGTCACTCAACCACCACCTTCAACGTCTTCAAAACCTTGCTCATCAGTTGACGTTATTACTGCATAGCTGCCAACCGGTATGTCAAAAACGGATTTGCTACGGCCTTTTTAAAATTTGCGTCTCTAAGTTTGTAGTTACCTTCAAGAATATGTCTATGTAGATTCACTGCGTATTTGTTGTAAGAAACCTTAAGTTAAAGGCAGAGACTGCTGCGGTGAAAGTCAAGAGCGCCATTCCGGTTTCACTAAACCATCGGCAGGCCTTTTGTTATTTTTCCTCAAAGTTGAATCATCAATTTTTTCTGGACGTTTGTGTGTAAAATAGAATAAGTGTAAAATAGAATAAGTTCATGCGGTCAGAATCTGTTTTTCATGATTTGAAAAGGTTGGCAGCTATGTTATTGTAACATTTCATCAACTGTCAAACATCCAGCATGACATTACGCTTCTCGCAATTAAATCCGGAGTGTAGGAACATTTCATTACGATATTCAAAGTGAACGTAGATGTAGAAACCTTGCGGTTGGGTGAAAATTTTATGCTACACAGATCACGTGATGTCACTTGCTGGTCTTGCTGATCAACTTTTAACTTTATTTCATCTCTAATAAAAGTGCAGTTCTTTCCATTTCCATGCATCCGATGCTTTAAATAGAGAGAGCGCAGTGTGTTTATGAAGTGATATAAGAAATATTATTTTATTACTCTGTGATATGTTAGTGAATGTAAAGCAAGATTTTCATAATATATTTTATTAAAATCAGTAAAGTGTTTGGTTTTTTGAAAGATTTAAATAATATAAATGATGAACTTATTGTAAATGATGGGTTGTTGTCAAGTGAGAGGTGGCCGCCAATCAAAGAATGACAAGACAAAGAATTTTCCTTAAACATTCGACGATAAAAAAAAATTATTTTGAAAGTTGAATTTTGAATGAAATTTTTAAAAGCATAAATGTGATGAATCTCATGTTAATGAAGCCATCAGTGTCAGGCACTGGATTTGTTTATAACCTGGTGTTTCATGTTTTACCTATTTAACGGTGTCAGTTTGGGATCCATCTACTACAGTATAATGCATTGTTCCATTCAAAGATGATAATTTTGTTCCCATACATTGTTTAACTTTTCACGGAAGAAAACAGAAACTGTCAGGACAGGGCAGCTGGAGAAAGATCATTTCGGGCATCTAAAACCCATACACCGGAAGGTAGAACGGGAGCTGATAAAGAAAGAAAGAAAGACATTGTTTATGTGTATTTGTATGTGTGTGTGTGTGTGTGTGTGTAGTGTTTTGAAAATGATGAAGACAATCAGACAAGGCGCAATTTGAAAATGATGAATGATAACATGAAATAAATGTTAAAGCCACATAGGAGCAAAGACAAAACAAATACAAACGAATAAACGAAAACAAACTTTGGATATCAGACAGAATGGAACCTGCGACCTTTGTGTCAACACTCATGGCTCTGCCATGGAAAGAGGAATAATTCTGCAGTAGGCTGATAACTAACATAGAGGAATATGAACTAGAAATGAAAGGTCTCAAAGACAGAAAACGGGACAAGACAGAGAAACTTTCGAGAGGCCTATCCTTTATCAGCATGAAAGAGACGGAGAAAGATTCTCCTCTTGTTGCTGTTAATGAATGGGCCACCCAAAAATGCCTCTGTCTTGTCCCGTCTTCTATCATCTATTACTATTAGGCCTTTCATTTCTAGTTCATATTCCTCTTCATTCAAAGAGAATTTACTACAAACCTTGCAAACTACGGTCATACGCATATGTCTTTTGTTTTATACACGTAAAGAAATCTTTCAATGTGAGATTCATCTATTAACATTACAGCAAATGCATCATCCCATTCAAAGATGGGATTTTTTTTTTATGTCTTGTGTGTGTGTGTGTGTGTGTGTGTGTAGGTGTGCACATGCTAGTTTGAAAACTGATGTGTTATGTTTTATACCCTTAAAGAAATCTTTCAATGTGAGATTTATCTGTTAACATTACAGTAAAATGCATCATTACATTCAAAGACGGGGTTTGGGTTTTTTAACAAAAAAATTTATGCCTTGTATGTATGTGAGCACATGTGTGTGTAAGTAAGTGGTTTGAAAAGTAATGTGTTGTTTTATACACATAGAAATATCAATGTGGGATTAGTCTTTTATAGCAAAATACATCATTCCATTAAAAAAACTGCATCATGCATGCCCTGATTATGTGTGTGGTGTATGTGTGTAAGTATAAGGGGGCATGTGTGTAATGGTTTTTAAAATGTTGTGTTAAGTTTTATACACTTCAAGAGGTCATGCTGAGATCCATTCCTTTATTATACATGTAATAAAATGCATCATTCCATTCAAACCTGTTGAGTTTTTGTCATGCTCTTATTTATGTGTGTGTGTGTGTGTGTATGTGTATGTATAAGGTTGGAAGCCCTGAGATCACCACCACGGTGGACAGGGGTTACTTCAACCTAAAAAAAAACCACAAACAAACAAGCAAGGTGGGAATTGAATATCAAAATAACCAATGCATTTTAGTTTGTCTATCCCCTTGTTTCAACCAGGCACATTCATCCAAACTTTTTTTTTACTTTTATTTTTATTTTGCGTTTAGTGGGCATTGCTGGTAGGTCATATTTTCTCTCCTTTCCTTCTCCCTCTTACATTACATCTAGCTATTTTCTCTTGATTCACCTTGAGATCACTGCATATGGTGGACTGGGTAAATTTCAATGTAACCAAATTCTTTTTTCATTTCATGTTGAATTTAAATTTTCTACAACAAAATATTTACGCAAATTTCAACTGATACAACTCTCTTGCTTCACTGCTTGTTGATGCATTGTGACGTATGACATTGACATATCTGTGCTGGGGAGGCGGTCGTTGTGTTGTATGACATTGACATATCTGTGTTGGGGGCGGTCATTGTGTCGTATGACATTATTGACATTGACATATCTGTGCTAGGGGGCGGTCATTGTGTCGTATGACATTGACATATCTGTGCTGGGGGGCGGTCATTGTGTCGTATGACATTATTGACATTGACATATCTGTGCTAGGGGGCGGTCATTGTGTCGTATGACATTGACATATCTGTGCTGGGGCGGTTATTGTGTCGTATGACATTGACATATCTGTGCTGGGGGCGGTCATTGTGTCATATGACATTGACATATCTGTGCTGGGGGCGGTCATTGTGTCATATGACATTGACATACCTGTGCTGAGGGGCGGTCATTGTGTCGTATGACATTGACATATCTGTGCTGGGGCGGTCATTGTGTCATATGACATTGACATACCTGTGCTGAGGGGCGGTCATTGTGTCGTATGACATTGACATATCTGTGCGGAGGGGGGGATGCTAGTAGGTCCTCCTTCTTTCGCTTATCTTTCATCTTGCTGTTTCCTCTTAATTCATCCTGAGATCACCGTAATGATGGATGTAGTAATTTCAAAGAAACAAAATATATGCTGTTTGTCTCATGTATAGGGAACTCGGTGATCCAGAGGTAAGGTGTCTGCCTCAAAACCAAAAGGTCATGGGTTCAAGCCCTGACGGTTGGGTTTCACTTGAAAAAATGAGAAAATTTTCAACCTGTCTGTCACAAGCCTATGACCTTTTAATTGAGAGTCTGACACCTTTGCCTTTGGACCAGTCTTCCGTACCGCACATAGAGCTTCGTTCCACACCCTGTGGCTTATGTGGCCGGAGATTTTCCTGGTTTCTGTAGCATAAAGCAGGACAGGTGATACGCCATCACCCCTGAACAAGATGCTAGCCAAGATTTATCTATCCCAACTTTTTCTAAAGGCATATTTGTTTGTTTGATTGAAATCTTCATGTCCCCCATATGTGGTGATCTCAGGGTTAATTAAAAGCAAACAGCAAGATGAAAATGAAGTGAAAGAGTGAGGGAAAGAAGTAGAACCTACCAGCAGGCAGCAACCGCTAACTGCCCATTCTCGGGGGGATTTCTTGTTTTGATTTTACCACATCCACAACAAAGGTGCTCTTGGGGGTTTTGGTAGGATTCTTATATTTTGCCTGGGCTGCCTTGTAAACAGCCAAGGGATCTATAACATGCCCCGTTTTTATCGTTCATCCGTCTCCAATGGGACTATGTGTTGATCCACATACCTGGACCAAGGGGGTAGTTTTTACTCGAAAAGAAATTGAACATTTTTGTTTTCAAACCCACCCTCCCCCCGAACCCATGACATCTTGGTTCAGAGGCTGACACTTTGTCTCTGGACAACCGACACCCCACTCTCAAGGCATGCTCGATCTGCGGTGATTTCAAAATTTACTTCCTTTACACTGCCTTTACATTCGACAACGTTGTTTAAAGAGTGAATTCGATTCCTAGATTGAAACTTGTTTGATTTTTCTTATCCTCTTTTTTGCTTTCAAATCATAAGTGTAATATCTGGAAAAAATACAGCCATTTATTTTCTTTCACACAAACACAAAAACACGCTCAATTATCTCTAATACACCAAAAATAAATTCAATTTAACACGTTTATTGTGTAAATTATGATCAGCGATTATAAAAGGAACAATGTACTATATTTATTGATATGTCAATATTTGAAATGTATGGTAGAAACGGGATAAAAATTTTATAAATACGTATGTTGTATATACTTTGAATATTTTATATATAGTATATAGGCAACAAGCAGGAAAGGTATCACACGCCATGTTTGAAAGCTGACAATCAGCAAAGGTATCAATATTGTTATTATTCAGGACATTTCAAAGGCTTACTTAGATATTCTTGAGAGCCGAGTCTATGACTACATAGCAGCCA
The DNA here is from genome assembly GCA_037039925.1 of Doris montereyensis. NCBI lineage: Eukaryota > Metazoa > Mollusca > Gastropoda > Nudibranchia > Dorididae > Doris > Doris montereyensis. Next base: position 348,483 of record JAXRKP010000044.1, on the reverse strand, counting down.
CGCCTGAAACCATATTTGGTTTCAGTTTCACAGTACAACAATACTTTGTGCTTCAGAGGGTATCATGGCTTTAGGATCAGAGAAAGATATAAAATCTTGACATATTAGGAGATAATATAAAATCTAAACCTCTGTCAAATATTTCTCCACTTTTTAAATTCTTTGACTTTGACTGTATTTCCCATTCTGTTCACTGTACTTCCGTACTTGTTATTGATTTTCAATAGGTGGCACAAAAAAACAACAAAGAGAACATCTGGAAATGATAAATTTACAGTAAAACTGCCATCAAATTGATAAGACTTTTAAAATTAGTTCTATTTTTGTTTCTATGTTTTGGTCGCTCATCTTTTTTGTCTCAGTTGTTTTTCTCTTCTTCTTTTTTTTTGTAGACAAAAAAAATAATTTCTGTATGTAAGTTTAAGTATTCTACAGTGTTGTTTATCTATTATACTTACACTAATAATTTCTTTATCATAAACTTTTTGAAGTTTTACAGCTCAAGGTATAAATAGATTCTTGCTAACTTGAAAGTTCAAGGTCTAAGGGCTAAGATTTTACTAACGAAGATAAAGCGACATGAGTTTTTCTTGTTCCACTTTTCTTTATTTTTCAAAGGGTTAGTTTGTCTTTTTTCCTTCCTTTTTTGGTTAAAGACTCATTACTGGCATAAGCATTTGAAAAAGTGTCAAGTATTATTTGTACTGTAGAATGCCCTTTATTTCAACTGATATGTCATTTTTTCTTTTTCCACAACTAACACCAACTGATACTTTATGTCATAAAACATCCTTTTCTTTTTCCACAACTAACACCAACTGATACTTTATGTCATAAAACATCCTTTTCTTTTTCCACAACTAACACCAACTGATACTTTATGTCAAAACATCCTTTTCTTTTTCCACAACTAACACCAGCTTTCACAGCTGTCAATGTCAACCTTTTCTTTTTCCACAACTAACACCAGCTTTCACAGCTGTCAATGTCAACTTTTTTTCTTTTTCCACAACTAACACCAGCTTTCACAGCTGTCAATGTCAACCTTTTCTTTTTCCACAACTAACACCAGCTTTTGTCAATGTCAACTTTTTCTTTTTCCACAACTAACACCAGCTTTCACAGCTGTCAATGTCAACTTTTTCTTTTTCCACAACTAACACCAGGTTTCAAGCTGTCAATGTCAACTTTTTCTTTTCCACAACTAAACCAGCTACACAGCTGTCAATGTCAACTTTATCAAATTTTAAAAAAAAGACTGCCCTCACAAAATATGAAAATATGAAGTTTTTATGAACTCAGAATGGTATCTCCAAGCTGTCATCCTAATTTCTCTGATTCTCTGCTGTTAATTGAGTGATTCTTTCATAAAAACAACAGTTAATCCTCAAATATCTACTTTTCTAGGTAAACACAGACTTACGGACTCAGAGCAAATAAAAACACATACTAAATTATTTTTTTACGTACTGGTTGGCAGCTATGAGAGTTTATTCGTTTGGAGATATAAAAGAATGAGTGGAAACAAAGGATTGTCGGCAAAACTGATATGTATTGCAATGAAATGTAACAACTCATATAAAGTGTATATTTGATATCTATTGCAATGTATTTAAAGTGTACATTTGTTATGTATTGCAATATATCACACCAAACTCCTGTATAAGGTGTACATTTGATATGTTCATATGAAATGAAAACAAAGATTGAATAAATATTTTTAAAATACATTGTATAACCCATTGCGGTTTGATATGATTTCTCTACAAAACTACGACATATCTGGGGAATGTGGATTTCTGTGCTTTAATCTTTCATCACCAGGCCTATATGACAATCACATTCATACATGTATATATTAACATAATATATTCATTTTAATTCTAATAAGTGTATCTAACATGTATATATTAACATAACAGATTCATTTCAATTCTAATAATTGCATCTAAGTCTTCATACGCATAAATACACAATGCTATAACAAGGTGTTATGTTGTGAGGAAATTTAATATCAAAAGGAATATCTCTAAGCAAAATTCATGTCAACCTTTTTTCAAATGACAACTTAATGTTAATCATAAATTGTTTTTTTTTCCCACAGAGTGGATAGGATAACTATTCCTGTAAAATAAAAAAAATAAAAATAATGGAAACAAAGTAAATTGGTCATTGTCTAATTTAAAATATCTTAAGTACACACAAAAACCCTTAAAACTAAAACATTTAAGTGCATTAGTTTTAAACACTATTGAGGTACAGAAACGTGAGTAATCATTTATTCAGTATGCATATGATCACAATGTTAAGGACACAGAAGCTCAGGCATTAAAAGACTGTGTCAGCAGCATAATCACTTTTAGATCAGAGTTGATGGCAATGATTGTTACGGGCAATATTGGAACACAATAAGAGGCTTCAGGACACAAATGCAAAACACACAAAATTCACATTTTCAAAAACATCATTTGACAAAAAATTCAAAACGTACGTAAAAAAACATTTCCAAAATCATCCATTGACAAACTCCACCTAATTCTGAAGATTTCAGATGGCACCACCTTCTAAAAATAAGTGTTTAAAAATCAGAGATCATTCTGCTGTATACAGCCATGAGAAAATAAACTTTGCCTGCAGCAAGCGGAACCTGTAGCTTTTCCCACCCAATACAGTACCGATAGTTCCATGTTATACTACAACCCTTCACCACTAACTCTACTTAGCCGGCTTAAAGTGCTACTTTGAGGCTATGGTTGATAAGACCCACATCCACAACTAAGGTGATCTCAGGATTTTTGGTAGGATTTTTTTTTATCTTGAACAGACAGCCCTGTTAACAGCCAAGTGATTTTTAATGTGCACAGATTGTTGTGTTTTGCACACAGGACTTCCATTTGATCATTTTGCCCCAAAACTTCAGAAAAAAAAAATTCAATCTATCGGAGCATGAATCCACAACCAATGAATGATAATGATCGTTTCCTGGACAGTGCACTAGCTGACGCAGGTTTTCTCTCCCAAGCTAGTAGTAAGTGCTTGTACTCATTTGCACCTAGGGTGAGTGGGGACATTGCATGTTAAATGTTTTCCTAAGAAACACAATGTCAGAACTAGCTTTACTAGGATTTAAACCCTAGACCTCGCAATCCTAAGTTTGGCAGCCTTACAACTCAGCCACTGACATAACATGTCGTTTGAGAACATAAACATAAATCCTGGCTTCATTCACTGAGCCCAGGAAATAACACAACAAAGTATTCTCACTCCATCCACATGTCAATGGGTAACAGCCATCATTGGGAGGTGAAGCCTGCATGTAAGAAGCCAGCATCCTGTCCGGACGGTGATAAAAATAATTTATATCTTAAACAAAGTTAAGTCCTTGCCAGGGCACGTGGACTAAAATTTGTGTCCTAAGACGTAATAATCTCTATGAAATAGATTTTGCACCAGGTGATGATGTCGTTTTATCAACTTCAACATGAATAGATTAGGGGGTTATTAAGTAGCAAACAGGTCACAACAAGATAATAACAGGTCTTGAATAGGTTCAGATTTAGCTGGTGAAAGGAAGCGGACAGGGGGAAAAAATCAATTGAAATTGAAACTTAATAATATTACACAACAAATTAATTTTTTAAAATGATATCTTTGAAAAAAATCCCACAAAATAAATATGACAATAAAAACAATACATTTAAAATTATAAAAAAGATGAAATATATGTCAAAATTGAAGTAATAACGATAATGATATAAAGAGCCCTATCAAACGTTTATTTTTACCACATATAAAATCTACAAATTTGCTGTTAAAAGGTCAAAATGTGGAAGTCAATGATAAATGAGATTTATCCTTCAAATGATCAAATGCATGCTGTTTTTAAGTTTTTATACACGACCTAGATGCAGATTTCCGTTTTTCTTCCCACTTAGGAAACACTAAACCTTGTACGTCAGAGGAGAGGACTTACTCATTTAGATTTAGATCTATCAAAAAGTTCAAACTTTAATCGTGTAACTCCATACTATGTAGAACTGATTATTTTTTCCCCATAAAGACAAAAAGCAGTTATGAATCCTACATTCTCAAGACAAAAGCAGTTATGAATCCTACATTCTCAAGACAAAAGCAGTTATGAAATTGAAATCCAAATAGCATAAGGCAGTGTGTTCAATGACCTTTACGTTATTTGCTTCTCCTGAAGAATGACCTCAGGTGGACGTAGGTGTTTAGAGTTTCACCGACAAAATATGTCGTGGTATTTTATTCAATTAGCCGCCTAAGGACAAGAACTACACAAAGGACTTGAATCCTGGTTAGTTTACTTTGTTTGTTTAATTGAAATCGACCCCGTCCACCATTGCAGTGATCTCAGGGTGAATTAAGAGGAAACAGCAAGATGAAAGATGTGTGAAAGAAGGACAGGTAAGAAAGCAGCGTCCTCCCAACCACCCGCGGTTAGTTTACAGACACCTGCGTAAAAGTCACAATCTCAACCCTGAGCTCACAATGTTTGAGCTTAACTAGACAAACAGCAATAAAAACAATAAATCTGTAGTACCATTAGTACCATAACAAAAACATTTAGCAACCGATTAGAAAAGAGGAAAACAACATTCATAAAAAAAAATAGGAAAGACAAGCAGGCTGGCGTTACCATGGCAACAAAGATTTGAAAATATACTCGTGGACAAACGAAACTAAACACTTTGAGACCCGATGTTCTTCGAAAAGATTTCATGTTTATCATTATACAATTACTTGCATATTGTTAAAAAAATTAATGCAGCTATTGTCTGAAGTGTGTCAAATGACCAAACATTATCTAGGTCACGCCACGGACCACACCCACAGTTTGCTCGTGCACCTGCCTAAACACCTTAAAATTAAAATCCCCCCCCTCAATCAGTTTTCTTGGTTTCATTAAAAACTATAGCTACATTTCTGATCATAAGTCACCCTTTAACTTTAACACACCAATTGCCTTGTTCACAGTAAATTATATTATTTTTATTTTTACGGTTTGTTTTACAATATGGTGTGTGTCTCTCTATTACTGAACGCTGTCAAGTTATTGACATGATTGATGCAGGAGTTGGTGTCAAAGATGTAATGAGACAATTTAAATGTGACACCAACTCCTGCATCAAGCATGTCAATAGCTCTACAGCAATCAGTAATAGACAGACGTGCCATATTCAGACATTATCCGCATTCATTTTTTAACAATAGGAAATTAACCGTATAATGATAGACATGAAATCTAGGGTCTCAAAGTGTTTAGTTTCTTTTGTCTGCGAGTATAAGTTATGGACAGTCAACTATATAATGATTTTGACAAACGCTCTCAGTCTCTCAGCATATTTGAATGCAATCAGTGCAGTGAGCTTCATTCAAGACAACGGTGAATCTTTTGATATCATTTTAAAGAAGTGAAGGAATAAATGGAGGGGGAAAAATGGAAAAGGTTGAGCTGAAATGCATTGGGTTAGGAGATAGCACAGGGACAGGAGAAGACAGAAAGACTTTGTTTTACAAATAACTGCTAGAGGGTGTAAAAAAGGCGAATAATAACAATGATACAAAAGTAGAAAAATGTGACAATTTCATGATTCAGAAACCAGCAAGAGACGAAAAAGACTTTCAAAGTACGACTTGATCACAAACTGCCTGCTGAGCATGACCACAGACTGACAAACAATTCCTTAATGCTGTTAACATAAAAAAGGAATCTATAACTAGACATGGGAGTTGATGAATGTAAAAGCAAAAGCATTGCAATTTATGAAGGAGAGGATAGCATTGTTGGTATTCTCTGTAGAAAACACTGCATCATGCAAAGATTCAAACTTAATATTTTTAAAATGAAAGGAAACTTTTCTCACGATCCCTGGACATGAAAATCCTGAGGGAAGTTGAAGGCTGCCATTCTACACAATATGAGATGTGGATAGGATATGGCATGAACAAGATATGGCAAGATCATTGATTTAGCATCAGAGACAAATATAACAGTCTTGTGAGAGTGGGGGGAGGGGGGCATTTTAACACAAGAAACCTGTGTTATCATTTAAAGACTCCAGGAGATCAAAACAACAAAATAAATTACATGCTTGGTCAACAAACAGAGAAAAGAATTCTTACAACTGAAAACTAAAGAAACAAGTATGTGCACTTAATACTTGTCCCTGATTGACTTGACTTCAATCCCGTCCACTGAGAAGTCATCAGATTTGTGTACATCTAGATTTTCAACCACAGAAAATAGTTGCATACTAGAACTAATCCCCAAAACAACATAATTTCAGGGACATATGAACAAATTATGATTTTTGGTATACGGAATAATCTTCATAAGTTGAAATTTCTTCATTGATAATAGCTACAAATACTGTTCTATACTTGAAAGGGAGTTTCCCATTGTTAACATGAGAGCTAAATGGGCAAAGCATGCACTGTACTTTACACGATAAAGTGGTTTCAAAGATTCTGGGTTGATAAGAGGGCCAGCAAAATTTGCCAGGGCTGGAAATCAAACTTGGGCCTCTTGGGCGGTCGTAAGACACTCTATTCACTGACCCTTTTAAGACAATCCATAAAAATACGGTAGAAAAGACACTCTATTCACTGACCCTTTTAAGACAATCCATAAAAATACGGTAGAAAAGACACTCTATTCACTGACCCTTTTAAGACAATCCATAAAAATACGGTAGAAAAGACACTCTATTCACTGACCCTTCTAAGACAATCCATAAAAACACAAGTTTCAAATACAACACATGCACTTAGATGACAAGAAAGAATTACAATAAATAGTAAGAAAAAAAAGAGTTTTAAAGAGAGAAAAATACTTCAAGTAGAACGTGCAGGGAAAGACAACTTCAAGTGAAACTCAACCCAGTTAAGTAAAAACACAAATTTGATCTCATGACTTATAACAGACTACAACAAGCATGAGTAGTGTAAAACAAAAAATGCATGGCATACTCATGTTGTGTAGGATTGTCTTCTTCCCGTTTGAAATACTAAAATAGTATTAATTTAAACATTCTAAGATAAAATTATCAACTGAAAGAAATGTCCATAGACAAAACAAGGACTAGTTTTCTGCCATTTACTATTGACTGACATGATCTTGAAAGAAAAACATTCAAGGGCTCTCTACGGGAACTGTGTCAGTACTATTCACACTGTCAAGTCTACTTGTTACAAACATTGATAATACTACTATGTGTCTGTGATGTGCACGCTAGCACATGGGGTCAAATTGATCCTAGAATACTTTGTTTGAGGCAGACCAGTCGCCATTACTTATCTGTGTCACTACATTGTAAATGCAAAAATTAAGCACAAAATTTAGCGGTGAAAAAAATTCAATAAACCCTGATTCCTGAGGATCTGACAGATTTGGGCCAGAAAATAAAAATCGACACATTTTGAAAAGACAAAGCACAGAGGGTTAAAAGCTTCGTCAACCAACTGCTTAGTGAAATAAGCTTGAAATATCACTTATTTAGCGTAAAAAAAAGCCAGCTTTTTGCGAATGTTCAATTGAATGTTTTCTCGTCCTCATTATGCATGACACAGTTTTTCAAGTTCATTGCGATTTACCCAATCCAGCACATGCTGTGATCTCAGGTTGAATGAAGAGGAAACAGCAAATGAAAGACATGTAGAGGGGTGCAAGGAAAGAGGCTGAACCTACCAGTAGCACCCTTAAATCACCAAATTTTCAAAGTTAACATGAAAAACATCTTATCCTCACTAAGATCTAGAGTTACAAAGACACTCTAATTATAAACAACAATAAAAATACTACTTTTAAAAACCACAACAATCATTTGTACTTGTACTAAATCTACATTCACAAAAAAAAACAAACACGACAACAAGTATTGTCCTAGACGCTTCATTCTCACCTGCAATATTTCCATTCTCAATCTCAGTGCGAGTAAAACAAATAGTTTCCAGGTACATGTGTCAACCGTTACGTTAGAGTCTTCCTGCCTTAAGTTGAATTTTATTTTAACTCATAACAACAACAATAACAATAATAATAATAATATGATGCAAGATTGGAATGTTTTTGAATGCATGGAATAAAACTTTGGAAAAAAAAATCAGAAAATAATCTAATAATCAAAAAAATGTAATAAAAAGAGTGTAACCTGTTTTTCCGCACTTATTCGTAATCACTTCCAACATTTAAAACAATAGAAAAACATGATTTACACAAATTCATACTTTCATTTTTTCACTTTGTCTCTTTCTGGTTTGAAACGTTTTAAACAACTTCATAGTTTCATTTGTTCACTTTGTCTCTTTCTGGTTTGAAACCTTTTAAACAACTTCATAATCTGTGTAAAAAGAACAACAGTGCATACCAAAATGACAATAACAACAATAATAAAGTCACATATTCCCTGTAAAAACAGTCAACCAACGTTGGATACCAAGTCTTGTAACAATGCAATGATTTACCCTGTCAACTGTGGAGTCAATTGGAAATTCCTACGCCGTCAACATTATCAGAAGGAGTACAAGTATTCAAATTTTGCTCCATAGCGGTTTGTTTGCTTCATTGAAATTTACCTCATCCACCATTGTGGTGATCTCAGGGTGAATTAAGAGGAAACACAAGATAAAAGACAAGTGAAAGAGGACAAGGAAAGAAGTAGGAACTGCTAGTAGCACCAGTCAGCCGCCCAAGCGTTTTATTGAAAAACAAAGCCGAGAGTTGGAAGGGAAAAACTCACTGAGAAAAGTGAAAAGTTGTTGCGTAGAAATGAATGGAGCAGATAACAAGCAAATGAACAAGTACGGCAAAACAATGTGTTTAGAGCTACAATTTCAGACTCTGTAAAAGTATGCAATGGGAGATTTTTACTTGGCAATAACTTTCAACTCTACCCAGAAACGTTGAACTACTGGAGGAGTAACCGTTCATGCAAGATAGTCAAACCGACAGGGAAAGACAGGAGAGGAAAAGAAAATGCAAACACACATGGACATTAGAAAAACTTTGAGTGAAAGGTGGGCACTTTATTCCCATTACTCACAAATGTCTCAAACAAAAACTGAACTGCTGAACAGTTTCCTTGTCCCAGACTTTCTTTTGTTGGACGGGAGATGAGGGGAATGTATACTATAAGGCCAAAACAAAATTCTCCTCAAAATAACCTGAATTTGCTTGCTATGCCATAATTCAAGAAATTGTATTTGTCAGAAGCCGGGACAAGTATCTTTTTAATAGTGTGTGAGGTGAAAGTTCCTTTCAGTAACGCAATACAAAAAAAGTTGTCAAAGAAAACAAATGGAAAAAGTTTTTTAAATTCTACATGCACATTACACATTACTCTGATTAATGAAATGAAAAATGACTGAAGAATTGTTGAAAGCTATATGGTATTACATTTATCACCGAAAGAATCTCTAGAACAAAATGAAAACACAGATTGCAAAAACAATGAAACAAAATTCCCTTCCTCTAGCACAAAGAGTATAAAATTGGTGGTCGTTGGTTTGAAGCAACATTGAAAAACTGTCACCTGTGTGAAGAAGCAGAAAAAATTCTTGTGCACCCTGATTTCTTATTTTACCCAATTTTTGCATTTTAAAATTTGCAAAAGAGGGAATAAAAGACAATTCATCATTTAATCAATATTACAGTTTAGCACTTCATGAAAACAGCAGTAAAATAGCTTTTATTTTATCAAAAAAAGCTGCCTGAAACAAGATATAAAAACTTTTCCGAGTCAAAATTTCGGCGCATATATTTGACAGGCAATCAACATTTTCATGTGGTGAAATACACAGAAAAAACAGAAATTCTTTTCGTTTTCAGGTGGTGAAAAGTACATAGTCTTATGAATCAGTGATAAAAAAAATAGAAATTCTTTTCATTTTCAGATGGTGAAAAGTACACAGTCCTATGAATCAGTGATAAAAATGGATGTGTATATGTAAGATGTGTATAAAATAAAAAACAACCAAAAATCCAAAGATCTAATTTTAATGCATAATATGATGCGCTGCAGCAGGTTTTTACATTACAAAAAAACAACTATCAGTGTATGTCCTACAAAATGGAATTAAGTACAGCTAGGTTAACACTTATAAATAACTAAGGGGTGCAACATTGTCAAAAACACGCTTAATCCGTAAGCATCCTAAATGAGAGATGGAGTAGAGTCCTCTTCCGATGCTCCCGTAATGTTTGGCTCTGAGGCTTCCTTTTACTGGATTTCCTGAGGCAGATTCTTCAAGTCCGCTTACAGACGAGACGGGAGAGGTCAAATCTAGACCTAGAAAGTCAAAAGTTGAATCTGCCATCCCACTCGTTTCATTTGCATCCTAAAAGGAAAAAAAGCCATGATCAATGCATTTTGGGTTTGCTAGATTAATTCTTTTTTTTTAAAACAATTTTCTCTTTTACCTTCTGAAAAGCTATTTACATCCATCCTTGTTTAAATAATTCAATTTTACTTCATGAAAAAATTAAAATGAACTTTTAAAAATGGATTTTTGCTTCTTAGCAAGAGTGTTACAAATGCTAAGCCCACTATTTTTTTTTACTCTCTTAAATTTTAAAGAGTAAGTGTAATCCTATGTATAACGTGTAATCCTATGTATAACGTGTAATCCTATGTATAACGTGTAATCCTATGTATAACGTGTAATCCTATGTATAACGTGTAATCCTATGTATAAAGTGTAATCCTATGCATAACTTCATATATTATCTTTGCACACATTATTAATATTCATGAGCTAAAATGAAAATAATGTTACAATAAGTGCATAATTGAATGACTACTAACAGAAATTTAAAAGTGAAAAAGTCACGAAAAACAAAAAAAATATTGTAAGACCATTTACAGTATAAAGATTTGCATTATTTCTGGGAAATAGTGTGGTAGTCAGGAAATTAATAACAAATTTAGGAAGAAAGTTGAGAGGATTGTCATTTTCCTTTTTATAGGGGTGAGAATGTTTGCATGCCAAATTAAGGTACTACATAAAATGTCTCCTAACAAATCATTATAAAAACAAAATTAAAATTAAAATTAAAAAATTTAAGTGGTAAAATTGGAACCAATTCATTTTTTTTAAACAAAGACAACAATATTCTTTAATTAAACAGACAATGTAATCCAAAATTCCAACGCCTAAAAGAAAGAAAACAATAAAAATAAAATTAATGAATAAAGCAAATAAACAAATGAATGAATGCAAAGGACCCCAAACATTGAAGAAAATTGAAAAAATGCAACATAAAAAAAAGTCATTGATGCCTACAACATAAAATCTACATAACCTTTGTAACAGGAGCAAAAAAATAAAAATGCGTGTTTGTATAAGAGTCAATTTGTATTTTTTGAAAATCAATCATCTCAAAGAAAAGCCTCCTTATACATTGAAACTTCATATCATAACATTTCAGGAACAAATGTAAATGTCTTATTTCACTTCATTTTTCAGAGAAGAATTTAAAAAATTGGTTTGACGTTTTAGCCTTTCACTTTTAACCCATCTCTAAACTGGCTGATAATGATTTTTATTTATGAACTCAATTCAAATGTCAACTACAAGTGGGATAAGATGAGGTAATACTACACAGATTACAATATGTCATGCATTTCTAGAATGTAACAATTATGAAATGATGAAAACAAGACATAACCCAAGTTGTGATGAATGAAAACATAACCATGCCCATAAATGATCTTGTTGATGATCAAAGTGTGAAGAGAAATAATAACATACACTGCCATATGTGGAAAATTAATCGCATCATGAATAAGACATCAAGTATTAAAGATATTGACTTGTCGTTATGTTTTAAGCAGTATTAACCCAGTGGACGGTTCAAAACCTTGTTTAACAAGATTGTTGAGATCAAAACCATTTGCATGAGTGGCTATTGCTTAGGGTCAATCAACCATAACTCTTATAAAATTTTGCCACCCTTGAAAAAGGTGTTTAGGGGAATCAATAGTTTGGACATTCAAAACTGATAAAACTCTTAAAATTGTGCAAGGGTCCAAATACTTCGAATAGAAACATCTGGGCCGATCACACCGTCTTATTTAGCTCCTGTTTTAAACATATATTTCATTTTGTCCGCAGGGAAAACGTAAAGTAACCGACCCAAACAAACATGGCGCCAAAGCACTGAAGCAGAAGTCAAAGCCTCTAGATTGATACGGCCTGATCTGAAGAAGGCTGCCCAAAAACGAGTCAGATGGAGGAGTGTTGCCGTGACCCTTTGTTCCTGCAAGGATCTACAGGCATAAGTCAAAAGTGAAGGAATATTAAAGCCCCATAGGAACAAAGATAAAACATATACAAGGAATAGACAGAAACAAATCCTGGCCACCATGGGAATCGAATCTACGACCCATCGCCTCGCCATGAACAGAGAGTGTGCTACCAACCGAGATAACTATGCTTGCTAAGTTAGACATAAGTCAAGTAAGTCAAGTTAAACATTTAACAGGTGAAAATGTAACACGTGGAACCGTGGTGTAATCCTGCCAGGTAAGAAAACTTGTACAGTAGCGTATGATTTGCCAACACGTTGACTGCCTGTCTAATTCTTAGGTGAAAATGTAACATGTGGAAACGTGGTGTAATTCCAGCCAGTAGTATGATTTGCCAAACGTTGACTGCCTGTCTAATTCTTAGGTGAAAATATAACATGTGGAAACGTGGTGTATTCAGGTAAGAAAACTCGTATGATTTTCCAACACGTTGACTGCCTGTCTAATTCTTAGGTGAAAATATAACATGTGGAAAAGAAAACGTGGCGTGATTTTCCAACACGTTGACCTGCCAGGTAAAATATAACATGTGGAAACGTGGTGTAATCCTGAAAGAAAACCTCGTACAGTAGCGTATGATTTTCCAACACGTTGACTGCCTGTCTAATTCTTAGGTGAAAAGGATGCTCAGGTGTTTCAAAATTCCATGCAGAAATCAAAGAAAAAGAACCACAAAAAAAAAGAAGTAGATAAATCAAAAAGAAATTGTCTGATCCAAATCGTTACAATGAATTCATTTTGGTTTTGGTATTCCCCTAATCTACGTGTAATCAAATCATGGTGTAAATTTATTTGACTGATCTTTCTCCATTTGGTTCACGAGGTCACAACTGATTTCCATAATTTAGAAACTTTCTCAAAAACATTAGTGTGAAAACATAAATAGAGTGATTCCCAACAATTCACTGACACGGTTCTAGGACTCGACACGTACTTCTTTTGTAAGGAAACAAAACTCTAAAACAAATGTACTGGTACAAAAGCAAGCCAAGATACAGGCCGATGAAACATCTATGGTTCAAACAAAGGAGAAAATCAGTCCTCAGTTTTGACACTACTGCCTTTTAAACATCAGAATCTTAAACCTGAAGAGGAAGGCAAAAACGACTGAATGTGACCCATTCACCAAGAGCAGTGAACACACAGACATTAGAAAAATGAGGTGGCAATCACGCACTGAAAACAGTGATGGGCACATCATGATGACAAAAAAATAAATCGGGGTTCCCAACCTTTTCATTTCTATGCCCTATTTCATATATATGTTCTCACTCCCCCACACACACAAAAACAATATATCTCATTACAAGAAGATGAAGAAGGCAAAATAAGCTAAATTTTAGCAACAAGGTTTTGCACCCCTAAAAGGTTATTTCACACCTCCACATGGCAACACTGAGATAAACCATGCAAACCAGAGAGCCAATTCAACGCCTGCATTGAAGGAGATCTTTATAGACACTGCCAAATATAGACACAGGGACACATTGGGTGGCAAGACAAGACAAGTAATGGAGAGAAGTCATTGCACTGTTGTCTTTGCTGTACAAGTGACAGTGTGTTTGACATCTATTTAAATGTGTTGCCTCATTAATCCAGAGGCCCCTGGTTGAAATTGAGATACAACAGCACACATATTACACATATTACATATATATATATGTATATAAATATTCAAGCAATTTTTTTAAAAGCGCCCTCTAATGTTGATCACATCATTCAGGGTTTTTTTGATAGCTTTGGTGATGTGAAAAATAAAGAGATGGGGTGTAGGGGAGATGTTGTGTTGTACAACAAAACAGATGGGGTGTTGTGTTGTACAACAAAAGAGATGTTGGGTGTGGGGTGTGTACAACAAAAGAGATGGGGTGTTGTGTTGTACAACAAAAGAGATGGGGTGTTGTGTTGTACAACAAAAGAGATGGGGTGTTGTGTTGTGATGGGGTGTTGTGTTGTACAACAAAAGAGAGTTGTGTTGTACAACAAAAGATGAAGTACAACAAAAGAGAGTACGATGAAGTGCGGCTAAAGTTTGTGAAAATGTGAATTTGTGCACTTACAAAAGATTCTTTGAGTTTGACATGTGCTGGGTGACAAATGACAGTGTGAATGATATTGATGCCGTTATATGTGATCTTTGGAAGTTAAATTAGAATAATGCAGTTGTGAGATATATATAGAGAAATATAGACAATAATAATTCATTTTGAAGCTATAATAAGCAATTACAGTGCGGATTTGTTGTAGGTTTCTCATAATATTAGCTAATAATATCATTTACAAGTTTGGCACGTCATAACAAAAATTAATTCATTGAAATTGACCCTGTCCACCATATGTGGTGATCTCAGGACGAATGTAAAGAAACCAGCAAGATGAAAGACATGTAAAAGAGTGAAAGGAAAGAAGTAGGACCTACCAGTAGAACCAGCTAACTGCCCACATATCCATGAAAGACAAAAATGCTTTGGACAAAATGTTAATAATGTACATAGGTAGAGAAATAATGATAGAAAAACACGACAATGTTGTTTTTTATCTATAAAAACAGTAACAACACCCAAAAAGCGACAGATTTAAAAGACAGCCACTAAAAACGTGCCATTTTCACACGGACATCTAGTCTACCGACTCTAAACTCTATTCATGCGTACGATTCCGACTCACCAGACACAACACCGACTTGCATGCCCGTCATGACGGCACAGCAAGAAATTTCCTTCTTTAAAAACAACGTAACTCCGAGAAGAAAGAAAGATCACTTAAGTTTAAGTGCACATTTGATTGTACAGTACAACAACACAGCATGCTTTTAACTTTTGAAACACAGTACACACGTGTCCACCAACAGCAGACATGGTTACAAGTGTAGATCATGCCGAAATACAGCAGCACAATCGCAACACAGGAACACGTCATGCCAAACATGAATGAAAAACTAGAAATGTTTACAGACATGCAAGCTAACACATTTCAGTCAGGTTAGTTAGTACAAATGTTACAATGATGAATACTGTGCAATATTTTCCTTTAGGTTCTTAGAATTTTCTGCGCAAGATTAACGATATAACTCTTTTCCTATTTACGTGAGAGTACAGCATAGTTGTTGGGAACAGTCCAAGGAGGCAGAAAAGGGGGCAGATAGAGGAAGAAATGGACTGACAACATCACAGAGTGAACTCAAAACACATCTGCTGAAACCTAGGCCCTGGCACATGATCGGCATGGTTGGAGGATGATGATGCACCTATCAACACAGCGCCCTATGACCATTCCAGCCAAGGGACCGGTGAGCAGTGACAGCACCCATCTTTGATTAGCGGTCATATTTCCTCAACTTCATTTCCATTCTACAACATAGATCTATGTGTAGGCATATAAATGTCAAAGTAAAGTAAAGTAAAGTAAAGTAAAGTAAAGTAAAGTAAAGTAAAGTAAAGTAAAGTAAAGTAAAGTAAAGTAAGTAAAGTAAAGTAAAGCAAAGCAAAAGTAAAGTAAAGTAAAGTAAAGTAAAGTAAAGTAAAGTAAAGTAAAGTAAAGTAAAGTAAAGTAAGCTCCATACCCAGAGTTGAGCGAAGGAGAATCAGGAGAAGAGTCTTAATTTGTCTAGGCATACGGCATGATGTGGTAGTTTGCCATTGCTTTCCATGCCATTACCCATTTCACCGCGGGTCGACAGGAGGGCCAGAAAAATTTACCCGGACTGGGAATCGAACTCAGGGCCTCCTGCATGGCAGTAAGATGCTCTACCGACTGAGCTACCAGTGCTTCCCTATACATTGGAGTACACTGAAAAGAACTTTCCCTTTGTAATCTCTCCTGAATTGGGGAGTTTGGTACCAAAAGGTTGATTGGCTGTTCCTTGCATATTCAGGTAGAACAATCATTTATCTACAAGTTTATGGCAGAAAAATGTCCATATGACGTATAATTTTCTTGTTACAAAATATTTTGTAGGCGGATAGGTAAAAACAGTCAAAATTTTGACGCAAACCACTTTAACACTGACTGAGAAGATGGCAGTAAAAACCAGTGAATTGGCGACACTGTACGTCGATTTGGCCCAGCGCTGTGTGACGTAAGAGGCGTTGCGCGTCAGTGTGTATGTAAACACGTGCACAAGCATAAGAATAAAGAAAAAAAAAACTGGTCATTTTTACATCTGTTTTCACAACAGTGCAGATCTAAACCTAGATTTACAATCCTCTTTACATTAGTAACAATGCCAGAGACCGCTGAAAGAGTAAGGGGCTTGCTACAAGAAAGGCAACCCGTCTGAAGCATTTGCTTTATGTTATTTAATTTCTTTTTCTTTATTTGCATTTTCTCGAAATGTAGTTTTTTCGCATTAAAATTCTATCTCCTCCGTCATTTACCAAACGATTTGTATTATATTTGGCACACAGGTTCCTCTAATCAATATTCATAGAACGACGACGGGTTTTTTTTATATCTTGTAAACTTTTTGAGAGAAAAAAATTGTAATAAAAATGTCATTTTTGTATTTTCAAAAATTCATTAAAATAAAATAAATCCAAAATATAAAAAAATCTGACGTCACTCTTTAGATACTGAATGGAAAAGACGATCTGCACAGGTTTTGAGTGATTTTATTTATAACTAAGGGAGGAGATAGATTTTGAAAATTAGGTCAAAATCCAAGATGGCGACCGTTTCTATGTCAACCAAGGACTTTTCATTGATATAAGATGACTATATTTTGACAGGTACTCATGTATATACTAAAGGCAAATACTCAAACTCAAAAGCAAAAAAAAATCACTTCAAGATGTTCAACCCCCACCCCCTTTAGCTGCTCAGTTTGATGGGAACTCTAAAACGGCGCAAACTTAACTAGAAATCTAAGGTTCTGTGATATAGTAAGTGGATATGCCAGCTTGAGAGAAATTAAGGCTAAAAACATTATCTGAATGCGATGCTGCATGAATTTCATCTTTTATAATCTCCAAAAATGTTTTGAAAAGGTAGGAAGAAGATAATCCATTTCTCAATCTGCCACTATGACATACTTATGTTGGAAGATTTTACCAGAACTCCAGCAAGAGTTAGCAATAAACTTTTACCGAGTAATCCAAAAAGAGGTATCAAAGCCAACCACAAGATCCAACCTCAGCAAGTGACAACAATTAGCAATTATATGTGGCATATTATGACATTTAAGTGACACATTACGACATTTCAAACGTACACTATGTGTGAGTTTTGTATTAGCCATGTATTAAAAGGTTATTTTCTTGCATTACACCAAAAATAATCAAGAAAAACTGAGCATTGGCATAGAATCTTGCTATTTTATAAAAAATAATTTTGTGTGTTTTTTTTAGCCCTGCAACGCTTCAATTTTATAGCAAAAACATGCCAGCAAATTCCTCATTACAACTGCTGCAAATATGTTTGCATTTTATAGAACTTTAACGTGGATAACAGGAATGCAATCTAAATTATATCATGACAATGTCGAATTAAAAAACAATTGTTTTTTTTGGTTCATATTTTCTTGATTTCTTTCAAATGCGACACTCTACTACAACACAAGAGGAAATAGCAAGATTCTACAACTTCAAAGTATCTCACCGGCATGCAATGACCGTGACAGACAACGAGGTCCACAGGCTAATGAAACAGGTGTGCATTGTTGAAGGATAAAAAACAAACAAAAAAAACGAAAAGAGAAACTAAAGGAGATGGTCACTTCACATTCCCAAATGCGCACAAAGAAAAGGAAAAATTTAGTCAGATTTTACCTGAGTATTGCGAGTTGATACTGGATCCAAACCAAAACCATCATTGTGTCCCACGGGGATAACATGACCAGTAGGTAGGGCCATAGAAGGAGAGGACGGATAAGATGGAGAGGGAGAGGAAATGGATGAGGAACATTTGCTACTATCCTCCAGGCCTGGAGCCGGAGGACTTTGTGAACAATCTAATGGCGAACCGAGATGAGCTTCATAGTCCTCTGATAATGAATAAAAACTATGATTTTTGTCTGAACTTAAAACGGATATATTTGTTAACGTGGACAGCTTGGGTTGCTTTGCTAAAGCACCTATCACAACACTAGACTTGGGGGAGTACTCTGAACTTTTCTGCTCGGACAGCTCAGAGTTTGAAAGACTAGGCGTGCCTTGGTCATCAAGGCCAGTTTTTTCATTGGCGGAACACACAGACGTTGAAGCAGCTGATTTGGTAATAATGGAAGATTGCACGTTGATAAGGCTGGGGTGGGAGTCAGAATCAAAACTGAGAGACCAATCGGCCATATTTGGATTGCTTAAATGCGGGTACTGTACATGAGACTCTGATTCATTCATTTCACTGACAATTGGGTCGCCATAAAAATCGTCCCATTCATAACTATCACATCCAAAGAGATCCTCGTATTTCACTTCCACGGAGCTTGAGTCTGAGAGAGAGGAAGAGGGATATTTGCGATCGTACGAAGTGAAATGCACAGGCTGGTGCTCCGGAATGGTCTCTAGCGGTGGAATTTCAAATACCCTGGGAGATTTGGTACCCTTTTGATAAATAGAATTCACTGATGTTCTTTAAAGTCTCTTCCGTAAATTCTGAATCAAGTGTCAATGAAGATTTGCTGGGTGAATCAGGATCGTAGTTTTCTTTGTCTTGATCTATGTCTGGAGGTGGGGCAGGTGGCGGCTGTCCAGTGTCCAGTGGACTGACACAAGAATATTCTTTGCCACTGCCCGACGTACTGCTAGTCTCACTGCTCTCCTCACCGTCTGAATCGACAGGACTTGCAGAAGGAGCTGCGGGTAGTCCACGAAAGGCACTGAAACTGTCAATGAAATCCTCATCTCCGTTGTCCATAGAATCAGATCCTTCTTTAGACCCTGTCAGATCTATGTGGCTGGAACAAGACAAAGCTGGGCCATGCTCACTTGTAGGGCTGAGTTTCAACTTGGACGACTCCAGAAAGAGTTTACCCAACTCTTCGGCAGAGATTTCAGTGTCCTTCTGGAATTGGGCATGCCAGATGAGCCATCAGAACTCAAGAATACAAGATTGGTGGTGCCATCAGTTGGACTGCCAGAGTCCGCGCCTATATCATGATGGTTGGGATCATCACACGCATCTGAATAGCTAGGAATACCTACCTTATTGGAAACTAGGCCGGGCTCTTGGGTTTCCTCAAAGTGTTTACTGAGTCAGCCGACACATTTGCTTTCACATCAAGGAATTCAATTGAGCTGAATGGCTCACTACTGGTATCCAAGGCTTCTTTGAGATCTTTTTCTGCTTCTTCCAACACCTTGGTTGGAGGTGGGATATCAGTGTCAGGCGACGGCAGACTGTTGAGGTCGTTGTTAGTAAACGGGGCCAAAAGGTCCCCTGTTGGTGGATTTGGAGCTAAGCTGCCGTCAATATTAATGGAACCAGAAGCTAGAGATGGAAACATTCCGAAAACATCCGATTCCGTGTTGACCACGGCAGGGGCTGCACTGTGCTGGTCATTTCCAGAATGTGATTGAAACGATGTCTCTATGGCACTAGTGGAATTCTGCCCTGATAGTAAATCAACATTTGATGGACTGTCCAAGATAGCTTGATTGTTGTCGTTCAATAAAGCGGATTGAGTGCTCGATGTTTCGTTGTCCCCAGTTTGCTTTGGAGGGGAGGACGGTAGGTCAAGCACAGAAAAAGCAGCACCATCGGACACTTTTGAGTCCAAAGCAGATGTAGACAAGTTGATGCCATCACTTGGGAGACTGAAGAAGGAAGTCTCATTCTTGTCACCAAAATCTTCACCATTCAATATCAGAATTTTGTTTTGGTCATTACTGACAAAATCTCCATCAGCAGTTTCGTCACTTGGCACAGGTTCATCCGCTCTTGGTGGAGTCTTGTCCTTTTCACCTGTATGGTCTTCCATTACCTTAGTTCCATCTGGACATGGTATGGTTCCATCAATAGTTATATCTGAATCTTTGGGAATGTCAAAGGGTTGGGCTTCGTTATGTGACACCAACTGATCTGTGTTTTCTTTGTGATCAGTTCGGCTGCCATGGTTCTGGGCCAGAGCCAATCAGTGACTCGCTGGACACAAACTCAGTGAAAGGTTGGGGGTCATTGTGTGATACCGATTGATCTGTTTTTCTTTCTTTTCTTTTTATCATCATCGCCTCTGGGCCAGAGTCAATCATGGATTCACAGGACACAAACTCAGTAAAATCAAAACCAGTAGAATTCAAGCGCTGCACATCGTTTGAATTTTCCACGGCATCTACATTGATACTCTCGATTCCAGAATGCACCCAGTTATTGACAGGTTCACTTGAAGGTTCAACAGGTTCACTTGAAACGAGTTCAGTAAATTCCAGTCCTCCAGAGGCCAAGCTTTCTGGCTCGTTAACGTGATTCACGGGATCCGCATTCATTTCACTGATTCCTGGTGAACCAGTCACGAGATCAACAATGTTCCTGCTGGCAATAGGCGTGCTAGTTGTCATTTCCTGCCCAATCACTCTGATGGAGCTTGGAAAATCGGGTGATGTAATCTCCTCTCCAGTTTCATCTTCCACTGACATTTTGCGGACATCTGAGTGGACTTCCATTCCTGGATCTTTAGGTACAGCACTGATTTCCAAATCTTGATCTTGTTCAATTGTTAATTTGCCCTCTCCGTACTGAAATACTTCTTCAGTGCTAGAGGAGCGACGGTTGTATAGAGGGAAATTCTCTGAAGAAATACTTCCAGCAAGACCGATCTTACTGTCGGCTTCACTTGCAACGCTGTATGATCTATCGTTTTTCAGGCCAAAGCGATCCCATTTTTCATCAAAGTCAGAGCCATCAGGTAAGATCGTAGATACGCGAGTTGGTTTCTCTGTGGAGAGCTGCTCCAAGTATTGGTGCGTGTCTTCAATGCTTAACCTCTGAGCTGGCTCTTGCCACAAACTTGGCATCAACTGAGATCTGGGAAAGAAAGAATAAAAGTAGCAAGCAGATGATTATTTTGTCTCTCGCTGATATCATGGATGACATTGAATGAAATTTTTGATGGGCTTCATGAAAGAAAACACAAAGTAAAGTAAAACTATTTTCACGTATCAACTTTTCCATACAAAAGTAAGTATTCATCATGTTGTGTGCACAGCATATACACTGAACTTCAGGTAATGAAACACAACAAAATCGTAGAGTGCAATGAACAACAGAGTGTTAAATCCACTACCAATATCTATAGCGTGACACGGAACGGGTGATAATAATCACCTCCTGATCAGGACACTAGTCTGTCACAGATTTTTACCGATGCCACAGAAGCAGTGCCAACATTTGATGTTTCACATAATTTGATCCCTAGTCAATCAATACATGCATAAGACATGCAATTATAAACTCAAAACCTTACAACGTAAAGTAGACTGGACATAAGGAAAGAAAAAGAAAAAGACAAGGAAAAAAAAGATCAAAGACAAGAAAAAAAGATCAAAGACAAGAGAAATAGATATCAGGGAAATAGAAATAGATGTCAGGGAAAGAGAAATAGATATCAGGGAAAGAGAAATAGATATCAGGGAATGAGAAATAGAAGTCAGGGAAAGAGAAATAGATATCAATATCAGGGAAAGAAAAATAGATATCAGGGAAAGAGAAATAGATGTCGGGGAAAGACAAATGGATGTCAGGGAAAGAAAAATAGATATCAGGGAAAGAGAAATAGATGCCAGGGAAAGAGAAATAGATGCCAGGGAAAGAGAAATAGATAGTCGGGAAAGAGAAATAGATGTCAGGGAAAGAGAAATAGATATCAGGGAAAGAGACATAGATATCAGGGAAAAGAGAAATAGATATTAGGGAGAGAGGCAAAGATATCAGGGAAAGAGAAAGATATCAGGGAAAGAGAAATAGATATCAGGGAAAGAGAAATAGATATCAACAGAAAGAGAAATAAATGTCAGGGAAAGAGAAATAGATATCAGGGAAAGAAAAATAGAAGTCGGGGAAAGAGAAATAGATGTCAGGGAAAGAGAAATAGATATCAGGGAAAGAGACATAGATATCAGGGAAAGAGAAATAGATATTAGGGAGAGAGGAAAAGATATCAGGGAAAGAGAAAGATATCAGGGAAAGAAATAGATATCAGGGAAAGAGAAATAGATATCAACGGAAAGAGAAATAAATGTCAGGGAAAGAGAAATAGATATCAGGGAAAGAGAAATAGAAGTCAGGGAGAGTGAAATAAAGTCAGGGAAAGTGAAATAGAAGTCAGGGAAAGAGAAATAGATATCAAGGAAAGAGAAATAGATATCAGGTAAAGAGAAATAGATATCAGGGTATCAGGGAGAGAGGAAAATATATCAGGGAAAGAGAAATAGATATCAGGGAAAGAGAAATAGATATCAGGGAAAGAGAAATAGATATCAGGGAAAGAGAAATAGAAGTCAGGGAGAGTGAAATGAAAGTCAGGGGAAAGTGAAATAGAAGTCAAGGAAAGAAAAATAGATATCACGAAAAGAGAAATAATGTCTCTGTCTCAGTCTGTCTGTCTGTCTGTCTCTCTTCAGGGAAAGAGAAATAGAAGTCAGGGAAAGAGAAATAGATATGAGGGAAAGAGAAAAAGAAATCAGGGAAATAGAAATGAGGGAAAGAGAAATAGGTATGAGGGAAAGAGGGCACAAATGAAATAACATAAGAGAGAAATGATATGGGATGTAAAAGTGTCAGCAATTGTTTGTTTATTGGAAATTACCCTATTCACCATGTCCGGGATATGTCAGGGTGAATTAAGAGGAAACTGGGAAATGAAAAGACATGTGAAAGAGTGAAAGGAAAGAAGTAAGACCTACCAACAGCTCTCACTAACCGCCCCACCAAAACAAGAGAAATTAAAAAACTTTGAATGCTATTATGACGGTATAAATGCCAAAGTTGACTTCATTTCTTGGAAAGCACCATGATGAGACGCCCAAATCAATGACAGGAAGTAGATTACAGGACCAATGATATCAATGATGGTTTTGTTTATGTTCACAAGCTGGTGTCAAGTAATTCAAAGAAAGGCTAGGTGCTAGGATTCACAGTTTTTTTCTCCCTCACTTTTACAAATTTGTCTGCGAGAAATAAAGACCTGCCTTCCTATAGCTGTGGCGGACTCGGTAGTCCAGAGTCAAGGTTTCGGCCTCTCAACCAAAAGGTAGTGGGTTCAAACCCTGCCAAGGTTTGACCCCCCCATCCAGGTAGATGGATCGACATCTGGTCCCATTGAAGACGGACAATAAAAAGGAGGTCCTGTGTGCAAATCACAACACTGTGCGCGTTAAAGATCCCTTGGCTGTTTACAGGACAGTTCGGGCAAAATTTAAAATCCTACGAAACCCCTTATATCACCTTAGTCGTGGATGTGGGTAAATCAATTCAAATCAAATCCTTTAGCTGTAGATGAAACTGGAGATAACAATTTGATTTTTGACAAAATTCTTGGCTTACTTCATTATCACCTGCTTCCAGACAATGACATAACGCATGGCATTTTAAATAATACGCTTTTGTGTAAAACCATCCTCATTCCAGAACAGAAGAAAGAATGTGTCCACCATACTCACAATTTTTCCTTGTGTGGAATCCTTGGACTGATTTCAGTTGGGGTGACCAAGCGATCTAAGACAACACCCTGCAGGACGGCCTCATCTGAGTACATTTCATACGGCTGCTCTCCCAAAGAAAAGATCTCCCACAACAAGATACCGAATGACCTTTGACAAGGAACAGGACACAACAGAGGAATTAATGATAGAAATTAATGACCACAGCTGCGTGAAAACAAAGGAAATAAGAAATTAATTACACAAAGTAATAACTAATCGTATTCACAAATGCACGGGGAAAATAACTCAACAGCAATAAAACAGAGGGTGAAAAAATTATGAACTAATAAGTGGCTCAAAACTGTAAAAATAGAAAAACTTTGCCAAATCCTGCTTCACTAAACAATGTAAAAATGTTTTTAATTCTTTCAGGGTCGCTGTGGCCCAGTTTCACAATTTCTATAGCATGAAGTGAAATAAGTGATACTTTGATAACACATCACCACCTAGACAGGACACTAGTCTGAAAAGATGGATTTAAGTGAGTTAAACGTTTCACCAACTCACCACATGTCAGAAGATTTTTCATACGACTGTGACGTCCAAACGGCATCAGTCTGGGTGAGAGTCTCAGGAGCCATCCAGCGAATCGGCAGTAATTCTCCCCCGCTGACGTAATAATCTTCCTGTTGAATTGAATAAAATGTCAAATTAAAAAAGGAAAAGAGATCTATCATAGAGGACAAAAAGAAAAGGAAAAGAAAAAAGTTTGGTTTTTTTCATGAAATGGGGCAATTATTTTGTGAAAATAAAAATTGAGCGAGTTTTACAATCACAAGCTGCTGAAATTTGGACTATTTTACCTCAGGATGTCTAGCTTGCCGAATCTTTAAATACAATCAAATCCTGTTTGACAAAACGCTATTTCTGTAAAAGCTTATAATTGCATTGAATATGAATCCAGTGTGTAGAATTAATGGGGAAAGGTCTAGATATGTTTTGTGTATAATGTCTACGTAATATAATAATGTGTTAATGTACCTGTAATGCAGGGAAGGTGCTATATATTTGATTAGAATTTTTATTATTGATACGGTTATAATGCATTAATGCTTTCCTCTTGTTTTGATGACACATTCATAATTAAAAATACAATACTGACAAAACCAACTGATTAAGTGTTGGTTTTTACGACGTTAAAGAAGCGTATTTTTTACGGTTGTTATTGTTGTTTCTCTTGTCTTTTTTATCTAATCATGCTCAACATTCTCAAGAATTTTAGAAGATAATGTATTCGCAATTTTTCAACATGACTTACCTTAAAAAGCGTTTCACCTACACCGTAATCCCCAATTTTGACAGTCAAATTGCTCGTGACCAAACAGTTTCTGGCAGAGATGTCACTGAAATAAATTAATTAAGGCAGGTCTTAAGACATTGAAAAATAAATAAATTTGAAAAAACATTTTGTGAGATAAACAAAAATCATTCAGTACTGACATGAAAAAAGCCAACATTATAGCTGCCAACTTTTTCAAATGGAAATACAGACTCTGACCACGCAAACCAATTCTAACTTGCAGTTGCCCTACGCCCGTAATATCTTATAAAACGTTGGTAATTTAATTTGAATTAACCTCCTCTTCCCTCCCCCTCAAGATAAATAAATTTCTGGCGAAATGCGGCGTTATTTTTACGAACACAGACTTTTATCCCAATCTCTCTGAGTCTCTGCCGTTAACTTAATGTTTCTTTAAAAAAGTACACTTAACCCTCATAGACGTATTTTTCAAGGTAAATACAGATTTCTGGACTCAAAGCAAAAAGACATACTAAATACGTTTTTGATGTATTAGTTTTGATGTAGCAGCTATATTTATGTTTTAACACCTTCATCGTCATCATTGCCTTTTCACCCTATACCAGGGTAAAGGCCACGAACAACAGACTTTCACTTATTCTTAGCTTGGGAAATTCTTGTTACGTCTTTCCACAAAAGACCTCCTCTCTTCAAATCATCCTCCACTAGCCTTCTCCAGGTTAATCGTGGCCTACCCATAGTCCTCTGCCCCTTGATTGGTGGCTATTTTTGGATCATAGATTTTCACCCAATCAAAATACTGAGATCCAAGGTACTTAATGACAGAAGACTACCAAAATTAAACTGATATATTTACCAATGAAGAAAGTCATGTCTGTGAAGGCACGCTAGCCCAGCTGCTGCGTCCAAAGCAAATTTCATCAATGCGTCCCTCTTGATAAGTGTGTCTATGTGCACTTTGTGGGTCATCAGGTACGTCTTTAAATTTCCTGCAATGAAAACAAACTGAACAATTTAAAATCTCACATCACAAAGATGGCTTGCTTTTCAGCTCAGGTAAAATGTGAAAGAGGAATAATAAAATGAAGGTCAAGGAAGAAGACGAGGAGCATGAGGAATAGGAGCAAAAGAAGAAGAGAGGAAGTAAACAAAGAAAAAGACGAATGGAAAAGCATGTAAAAAAAGATGGGGAAGAGAAAAGAGAAGAAGAAGACAAAAATGAACAAGAAGAAGATAGCGGAAAAGGAATAAGGAGCTGACAAAAATAACAAGGAGGAGACCAGCCGATGGGAAGAGGATTAAAGCGGAGGAGAAGGAACAGCAGCAGGACAAAGAGGTTGAGAAGGGGGAGAAAGTCATGAAGTAGAATATGTATTCTCCTCGACATGAACCTAAAAACATCGTTATGTATGAATCCTGTCAAAAGTCTTACTCAAGCTTAGGCTTGCCTTGCCAATTCAGTGCTCAAGATCCATCAATAGATTTAGATACGACTTCAAATCTCAGTTACCATGGTGTTGGGTGGAACAAGGCACACAAGATCGCCCCATGAACACATAAGTGCCAACCTTTTTTAATTGGAAAACAGACTCTGCCCACGCAAGCTAATTCTAACTTGCATCACACGAAGTGCCATTCCAGAAAATATTGATAATTTAACTAAAATTAACTCCCTTTTCAGGTAAATGACGAAAACTCAGCCGATCACTGACCTTTCTGGCGAAGTGTGACGGTAGTTCTAATTAAAGTTAACTAAGCCTCATATACGACCATACCAAATGTTTTTTTACATACTTTTCACAAAACTATGGATGGTAAAGTTGAATGAAAATTTTCTTTTCTCCACTGTTTCAGAGATATTCATAAGAAGCGAATGTTAGAGAGAGAAAGATAGAAGACAGAGAGACAGCAAAAAGCCATAGACAGGACGAAGACAACAGGAGAGATGGATAGAAGAGAGAGAGAGAGAGAGAGAGAGAGAGAGAGAGAGAGAGAGAGAGAGAGAGAGAGAGAGAGAGAGAGAGAGAGAGATATATATATATATATAGAGAGAGAGAGAGATAGAGAGAGAGAGAGAAGAGAGAGAGAGAGAGAGAGAGGAGGGGGGGGGAGGAGGAGGAGGAAGTAGGAAGTTTAGAAAGAGATTGAGAGAGAAACAGAAAGAAAGTAGGAAATTTGAGGGATAAAATAGCTTACATTTGCGGCATACTCCAAGATGACCAAATATGGCGTAGTTTCTGTGCACTGGCCCAAAAGACTCATTACATTGCTGTGCTCTAAACATCTGTCAAGAGTATAAGTCAGAGAGAGAACAAAGTTTTAAAGGCAAAGACTATGTTGATGTAAAAACTTTTTCATGCTTGGAATTATCAAAATAACAAAGGTATGGAAGAGGATAAACAGGAGATGAAATCAGAATAACTGGAATACAGTGTGAAGACAATAACCCACTTGCCAAGTAAATGGTGTTTGAATAGAAATTATTGAAGTAAAAAATTACAATCTTAGTAAAAGCAAATTTGCACAAAAGTCACAACCGTACTAAATGCTTTAAAAAGATGCAGTTCTTTCCTTTGCAATCAAACAAAATTAATAATATCTTTGAGCTCTTATTAATATCCCCCAATTTTTTTATAAAATTTCTTTAAGTATATCAATGCTCACTACATAGTACTAAGAAGAAAAGCATGATAAATAAGTGTAAAAATATAAAAATGTGATGAGAAGTGAAGTGCCAAAACTATCAACAGTGATAGAAAAAGTAACATGTTTTAAACAATTGAAATCACTGAATATAAAGTTGCATAAAATGAATGAAACATAGCTTAGATCAAACAGCTGGCACAACAGTATGAAGGGTGTAAAGGATGACTCATTCATTTTGAAAAGTAAAGATTTAGCAGCTGAGAGCTTTCAAATCGCTCTGGAAAGATACAGACAATGTAATGTATTTAAAAGAAGTGACTTTTTTTTTACATCAATAATAAAAGAGAAAACAGAAACAAAAGAAAAACTAGTGTAAATTATTAAATATATTGCCTTGGATCATTCTGACCTGAATGGCATGATCTCATCCATAAACTGTTTCTGTTCGGTCTTAGTGGCATCGTCTTTCAGCATTTTTACGACAACTTGACTCTTCAATGAGCCTCCAATTATTTTTAAAGCTTCAGATTCTATTGCCTGAAGAAGACAGAAATGGAAGGCATTGAAAGTAAAAAGAAGAGTGACAACCTTCTACCAGTGAATTTATGTTGTGAGAAATTCTTTTCATTGCATCATGTCATATGTGAAACGTACTGGTATACTTTATAACAGTCAAAACTTTCAGTTGAATATGCAACATCATTATTCTTCAAGTAAAAGTGCTACAACAATGAATTTTGGGCTATTTGTCTAGCCATTAATGATCAATAAGCTATCGACCCCGTAAATGAAATCCATTGTCATGTGACAGAAGACATCACTTGAGTTGGTGGCTTCCAAAGGGTTACCTGCAATCTGAGGTGAAATTTTCCTTCTACTTGCATCACATGGCATGGAACTTGACATGAGCTGTTTAACTGTGAAAGGGTGTTTGGTTTTATCTTTTGCATTGTAAAAAAATTAGTAAAAAGTAATAAGGAAAATACCTGGCCAAACCAACCAGAACCAACCGTTCAAGTATGTCAGGTGGTCCCGAGGAAAGGATCGCTGGCCTGCTGAAATGACGGTAGAAGAGCATGCAAATAGGATGAGCAATTTGACAGCTGACAAGATTTTCTTATGGAAAGGTTATTGAAAATAAAAACCAGATAAAGAAACCAATTGAGAGAAAAAAAAGTAACAATAGGGAGTGGTGAAGGAGGGAGGGAGGGAAAGAGAAAGAGAGAGAGAGAGAGAGAGAGAGAGAGAGAGAGAGAGAGAGAGAGAGAGAGAGAGAGAGAGAGAGAGAGAGAGAGAGAGAGAGAGAGCGAGACAGGGAGAGAGAGAGAGAGAGAGAGAGAGAGAGAGAGAGAGAGAGAGAGAGAGAGAGAGAGAGAGAGAGAGAGAGAGAGAGAGAGAGAGAGAGAGAGAGAGAGACAGACAGAGAGAGAGAGAAAGAGAGAGAGAGAGAGAGAGAGAAAGAGAGAGTACGTGTGTATCATTAAAAGAGTGTATTGGCATTTATTTCTTGGTGAATGTTTTTGTTTCTTAACTTTGTTCACAAAATAATCATAAGACAATAAAGTAAAATATAATGCATATATATATATATATATATAGGTGGCTTTTACTCTTTTTTTTTTTAATGGACCATAATAACTGAATATTAACTTTCATCCCGAAACACCTACTTGATAGAGATGCATAAGCATTCTGACTTCCTCTCGCTAAACATTTAATTTTTGGCCGAGAGACTGTCACAGTTGCATTCTTTGAAACTATGTCCGGCAAGGGTTCAATGTTGACAACATCTGCTGAAGTCTCTTCAATGTCAACAGTAAATGACGGGTTATTTTGGGCAGTGGGTGTGTCATTAACAGAACTTGGCGATGAGAAATTCTGTAAATAAAACAATAGGAAAATTTCTATGGATTGATGAAAGAGAACATTGTAAAAAATGTAAGTTTAGTCTAAAATTGACCCCTTGAAATGGATTCGAGGAAATATCCTGTCACAGCATCTGATACTACAATACTGATTAGTTTTATTCAAGAAATAAACTATATAAGATTATATAGTATTGGCAGATTTTTAAATCGTTCAAGATAAGGGATATCAATTCAGGATCAGAACAATAAATTTCAATCACTTTCCTTCTTTTCACAGTAGATTTTAAAACATATATCGTCTTATAAAGTAGGTTGCATAACAAAAATGTTGAAATGCAATGACAATTTAGCCTGATTGAAAGTTAAGAATAAATTATTTAAAAAATTAAGATTTATTGCAGTAAATTATGTCCTAAGAAGAAAGAAGTTCTGTGTTTTTTACTTGCAACAAAAACCTAAGACAACATTTTAGTTAAAAATTAAAATAAATAAAACCTAAATTTTCTGCATTCACACACTGCAAATCTTACCGAAAAAGTCTGTCTCTTTCGAAAGAAACAATTTAAACAGCCAATGATGGAAACAACAGAACACACAGCAGCAATGATACTGATGACTATAATAAGAGCCATAGTGTGTTTTACTTGCCAATTTCTCTAAACTCTGGAGAGAATAAAAATTTTAAAAACATTTTACAAAAGCATCTTTAAACATATGATTTATCAGCATGAATATTCATTTCAAAACATGAGGGCAATGACAATAGTACCCATAACATGTCAGTGGTCTGGTAGTTAACATGTCAACATGAGAAATGAGGGAGTAAGTCAAGATCTTAGTTTTCTTAGGCCAAATATTCTTGGCTTGCTTCATTGAAATTTTTTCTTAACACCATACGCAGTGATCCCAGGTGAATTCAAAAGCAAGATAAAAGACATAAGAGTCAAAGAAAGGAAACAGAACCTACCATTACAACCTGCCAACACGAAAAGGAAGAAGTGAAATAGAGGAAGCAGGGAGAGAACGACAAACAACAGGAAGATAATAAAAAAGAAACAGCCTAAATGACCATTATTAAATACCCTGTGCAGAACAGGGGTAGCAATGCCAAGTGCCACTTTACTATTAGAGGTAAAATAATAAGGAGAAAGAAGTAGGAATTACTGAAAGTTTCCACCAACCACCTGTCATTAAGAAAGAGAAGGGAGAGTAACATTAGAGACATGTTTCTCTGTCAAAACTTGAACAACTAAAATTAATTTGTATATAACCAGTTTGTCCAGTCATATTATTTTGCCATTTTACACTTTTGAACATTTGGTAAATTGTTGAATTTTCCCTTCAGCCTTTTAACAAAAACTACAAAAAATTGTTGGGTTTATAAATCAATAGATCAGTACAAGAGCTTGGAGGGCAAGATTTTTCTGATCGGGCACACCTCTGTAATTTTGCTAGTGAGCACAATTCAATAATCAATGGACAAAACATATCAATATCAAACAATTTTTAGATATTCAAGGAATAAAAAGTTTTTAGACATAATAATACATGTAGATCTAGTGAGTCGAGGCTAAACATTCTGAATAGCAGTCAACATATCACTGATGTCAGATGTGGAAGATTAAAAATTTGAATCTTTGCAAGGCGCTACACAGCTGCTGGAATATTTAAAGGTTTTCAAGTTATGTTATAGTTATGTTCACTTTTTACTGAATTTCGCTCCCAGGGAATATCAAATGACTATGGTAATCTTCCTGCTGGAATGGGACCTAACCTTGGGTTGGATTTGGGGGGAGGGGGTGATGTTGATGTGTAAGTGGTGGTTGGGTTGGGCGGGTACATTCAGCCTTTAGGGTTGTGATTGATTTAATTGATGTCCCAGTGAGTCAAGGAATGGTTGGTCAGATAGGAATACCATCGCCAAAGTTTTTAATGAGAATGAAGGAAAAATAAGGGGTGTGCAGAGGGGTATCCCCTCTGATTATGAAAAAACCCAGTTTTTAAGAAAAGGGCTGCGCTTAAGTTTAAACTTCCATCTTCAGTTATTGACGTCCCAGGGACATTAAAAGCCAAGGTCTACATGATTGTATATAATCTCGATATATCTCAATATGATTGTCCATCACCTCATCATAAGTAATTCAGTAATAAATAGGCTACATGTTTATTTTTAAAGCCTTATTCATTCAGTGATAAGTGGTCCATGTCTAATTGTCTTTCTTTCTTGTTTCTCTCTGTAGATCTGTGTCATTAATTAGTGTCAATCGTACTAATGTCATAGATTACAGGTTTCCACCAATATCTAGATTTGTTACCATTCCAACTATTCAAAAGGATGATCATAAATATCTTAAATCTAGTACCTAAGGATTTAAGGTAAGCCTCGAGGCACACCTAGATCTAGATCTAATTCATTTCCTTCTCTGTGATCCATGGAGGAGGCGTGTCGTACTCAGGAAGACGGAAAACATTTTCGTCGCTTCGCCAATGGTGTCGGCAGGTCAGGGGTCAATTCAAATAGTTGAGCTATGGCTTATTTAGTTCCGAAATATAATTGTTGAAAACGGAACCTTTTTCGGTTATTTTATATATTTTTTAAAATATTCTTTGCATTGAATCTGTTTCATTATATCATACTTACCACTATAAATCTAGAAAAATCTAAATCTAGATTCAGTCCAAAAAAAAATTTGAGCCGCGCCATCGAATGTCAATAAGGATGTTATGTCGGTGGGCAGTGACTGATTGGGAAACTCCTGTAGCGGCGAACTGTTGTCTGAGTCACTATTGATTTCTTCTCTTTTTTTCTTCTTCTGAAAGTATGATGTGACTTACGACGACCATGGATTCGGTTCAGGGAAATACTTTTAACGTTAATGGTAAGTTTTAAGTCAATTAGATCTAGCTTAGAGTCTGTAAAATATCTTCCTTGCTCTTGATCTCTCTCTTATTCTCTATCTATAACTCTAGATTCGAGTCAAATGTAGAATAGTTCTAGAATCTAGACTAGATCTAGTAGTGCATAGTTAGTGCCAGGAGAAGGAGAGTAGATTCTGTAGTAACACTAGATAGAGAGTCTAGATCTAATGGGATAATCGCACTTTAGCACCGTCAACATTTCATACCAAATACGATTACAAACCCTACTACTAGTTTAAACTCGGTACTCTCTCCTCGTTGGCTGCTCTCTTGAATTATAATCTAGATTCCAGACTAGATCTGTCACAAAAAATGTTCCTGAGTCAGTCGTTTTCCTAATATTACTCCTGGATTAGCACTGCTGACCATAGGCACAACAATGGAAAATGCACTGCGGCGGTGCTAAGCTAAAGCTGGAGTAAAAATAAGGAGATGGCTGACTTGACAAGACGACTTGGAAACACGTTACACATGAGTAGGGCTTCTGTTTTTGTTGTTTTAATTATGAGAGGGGACCACGGAACATGGATATGGGCCTAACAGTGGTGAGAAAGTGATAGCACTTCAGCACCGCCAGACTTGGTCCCGAAAGCTAGTGAGAGGAGAGGGATCACAGTAGTCTAACCTGCACCATGGTTAGTCAACGAGAGTTAAAGCGTGATCACGCGGAGTGTGTGTTTTTTCCAGTGGGTCAGGTCGGTGATATTTCACAAACAGTATCGTTTAACCATTTTGAGTTCAATACTGCCTCACGGTGCTAAAGTACAATTATGCCGATCTGTAACAGAGTTACTTGTATTCTTGAAGGGGAATTCCCGTAGTAGTGAAAACCCATGACGTAATTGATCTTAGCGTATGAAAGCCTCTAGAGGTTGTGACATAATCGTTTTGGTGCGCCCTAGTATTCGATTCCAACATGTCTAGAAAGAAGAATATTGTGTCTACAATTGTGTGGAATGGTATCGAACCTTCTTGCATTGTCTTGAACATTCTGGAAATTTTCCGTTTCTGAAAGAGTCTTTGTTTTAGGTGTAAAAGGGCAGTTTATCTATGATTGTGGGGGAGTGTGAGAAATAGATTCGACAAGTGTGAGAAGTACATGAGTTCAGCGACCAGCATCAAAGGGACTTTGATCTCTCAAACAGATCATTTCACATGGTCATAGTGACATACATGTGGTATCTGTACAAGAGGGAGCACGGCTATTTGAAGTATATAGACATAAAAAACTACAAGGCTATTTTCCTATACTGTATAGAAAGGACTAAGGAGGAAGCTTACACCCAGAAGTGGGGGTAGGATGTGGAAAACCACTGGATTGCGTAAGGGGTGGGGGCTGTTTGTTAGGAGGAAGATTATTATTGAACTGTAGGAAGGGAACAGCCAAGAATACAAAACAATGACCACTCTCATGTCATTTTAAAGGAGAAAATAGGATGATAATAATTATAGACATAGGGTAGTGAGGGAGTTTTCAAAAGCATGGGAAGCAGCTGGGGAGGTACACATATAAATATAATGTAATTTGTGAAATAAGCAATAAACAGGGGGGGGGTCCTGTTTCTTTCATCATGGGAATATGTTACCTATTCACACTGGACTCGGTCATGTGATTAGCGAAAGGCGGTTGGACATTTCCCCTAGTATTAGTATTATTGTTTCATCCTGTTTTTAGATTTGAGGATGAAAACGATTCCTTTAGAAATAAAAACAAATGTTGTTTATTGGAACTCTACCACATAATATTCAACACAGCGACCCATGCTGTTATTGAATGACTGGAGTAAAGCCTGACTATGCACCCCCTCCTCTCTCCGTTTATGGCAGTTGTATTTCGTTTCTTTCTTTCTTTTTGTCTTTTCTATTTTTGTATATATTATATGTTGTTATGAGGCTTGCTCTGTTGATGTATCGTTGCACCAATGGCTCTAGTTTCCTTCAGCATTCTTTAGTGTTTATTTGTTTCTGTCTCTTTGTTGCTAAAAGAAGGTTAGGCACTGAAGAATCCTCTTTCCTGGCCCATTTTCTATCTACTAGTATTGTTATCTTTCATATTCCTCTTCATTAGTTGTGGGCCAACTGCAGTATTATTCCATTTCATTCAATAAAAATAGGCTGTAATAGATGTTATTGTTAGTAAACAATGGAATCTAAATACGATGACAATAACAATAATTAACAAAATGAATTGCCCGCTATATCACCTAACTCAACGAAGATCAAAAACCATCACAATAATCACAGGTACGTCGGGGTCAATCGTGGCATCCTCGTCAGCGGGCGAGAAAACTCTCGGTGCCACGTGCGGAAGCGGAACGAGGTTATCGATCGATATTGAGGTCAGCCTTACAAGGGTCAATGTCATTGACAATGGACAGTATGACATATCGTCATTGTATTTCGCTATCCGCACATTAAGCATTGGGCTAGTTTTGAGAGAGAAATTTTTAAAACTATCCTTCTCCTCCGATGATGCGTTTAAGATCATGTTTCTTACATATGTTATACATGATTTGGTGCTGTATGGATACAAAGTGAAAAGTTAAAGAATTTTATTCATTAACACATGTTTGTTTTTTTACGCCTTACATGCATATTGTGCCTTCATCCTGCATGCGCTATACGAGTAAAATGGTAACTTTCGAGAGTAGGTGTGGCGAATACATCATGTATAGCGAAGCAGACAGACCGATTGGAGTGCTGATTTCATATATGTGTATGCTGACCGGGAACGAAAACACGTTTAGCGTAGCTGAATAGAGCTGATTGGCTGGTCACTGATAGTACTTTTACTAACTCTTCTAGCCAAGGCACGTGTAACGCTCTTGTTACTGCTTACTCTTATTATTGAGTAATGAAACCGGATTGAAAATTCCTTTCTTTTGAAACAATGTCATCCATTAAACAGGTTACAAGTTTGCGTTCGCATGGTCAATCCATATAATAATCTCTTATATGGCCAATCCATGGTATCTCTTATAAATGGCCAATCCTTGATATCTCTTATGGCCAATCTACGATATCTCTTATGACCAATCTATGATATCTCTTATATAGCCAATCCATGGTATCTCTTATATATAGCCAATCCATGGTATCTCTTATGGCCAGTTTATGATATCTCTTAAATGGCCAATCTATGATATCTCTAATGGCCAGTTTATGATATCTCTTATGGGCAGTTTATGATATCTCTTATGGCCAATCTATAATATCTCTTATGGCCAATCTATGATATCTCTTATGTCCAATCCATAAGATCTCTTATGGCCAATCCATGATATCTCTTAT
Organism: Doris montereyensis; assembly: GCA_037039925.1. Taxonomy (NCBI): domain Eukaryota; kingdom Metazoa; phylum Mollusca; class Gastropoda; order Nudibranchia; family Dorididae; genus Doris; species Doris montereyensis. The sequence goes on along the minus strand of JAXRKP010000044.1, from coordinate 312,536 downwards.
GGCCAATCCATAATATCTCTAGATGGCCAATCCGTGATATCTGTTATGGCTATCCATGGTATCTCTTATGGCCAATCCATGATATCTGTTATGGCTATCCATGATATCTCTTATGGCCAATCCATGATATCTCTTATGGCCTATCCATAATATCTCCAGATGGCCAATCCATGATATCTGTTATGGCTATCCATGATATCTCTTATGGCCAATCCGTGATATCTCTTATGGCTATCCATGATATCTCTTATGGCCAATCCGTGATATCTCTTATGGCTATCCATGATGCCTCTTATGGCCAATCCGTGATATCTCTTATGGCCAATCCGTGATATTTGTTATGGCTATCCATGATATCTCTTATGGCCAATCAGTGATATCTGTTATGACTATCCATGATATCTCTTATGGCCAATCCGTGATATCTGTTATGGCTATCCATGATACCTCTTATGGCCAATCCGTGATATCTGTTATTGGCAATCTATGATATCTCTTAATGACCAATCCATGATATCTTATGTCAATCCATGATATCTCTTATGGCCAATCCATGGTATCTGTTATCGCCAATCCATGATATCTCTTATGGCGAATTCATGATATCTGTTATGGTCAATCCATGATATCTCTTATGACCAATCCATGATACTTCTTATAGCCAATCCATGGTATCTCTTATGGCCTATCCATGATATCTGTTATTTCCAATCTATGATATCTCGTATGATCAATCCATGATATTTCTTATTGCCAGTCCATTGTATCTCTTATAGCCAATCCATGGTATCTCTTATGATATATCGGTGATATCTCTTATGGTCAATCCATGGTATCTGTTATGGCCTATCCATGATATCTCTTATGGTCAATTCCATGATATCTCTTATGGCCAATCCATGATATCACTTATGACCTATCCATTGTATCTCTTATGGTCAATCCATGATATCTCTTATGATCATTCCATGATATCTCTTATGGTATCTCTTGTGGCCTATCCGTGATATCTCTTATCGGCTCTATCCAATCCATGATATCTCTTATGGCCAATCCATGATATCTCCATGGTATATGGCCAATCCATGGTATCTTTTATCCATGGCCAATCCATGGTATTTCTTATGGCCAAACCATGGTATCTCTTATGGCCAATCCATCCATGGTATCTCTTATGGCCAATCCATGATATCTCTTATGGCCAATCCATGGTATCTCTATCATCCATGGTATCTTTATGGCCAATCCATGGTATTTCTTATGGCCAATCCATGATATCTCTTATAGCCTATCCATGGTATCCATGCCAATCCATGGTATTTTATGGCTATCCATGGCCAATCCATGGTATCTCTTATGGCCAATCCATGATATCTCTTATGGCCTCCATCCAATCCATGGTATCTCTTATGGTCTTTCCATGATCCATCTAAATGGCCAATCCATGGTATCTCTTATGGCCTATTCATGATATCTCTTATTGTGAATTCATGATATCTCTTATTGCCAATCCATGATATCTCTTATGGCCTATCCATGGTATCTGTTATGGCCTATCCATATCTGTTATGGTCAATCCATGATATCTCTTATGGCCTATCCATGGTATATGTTGTGGCCTATCCATAATATCTCTTATGGTCAATCCATTATATCTCTTATGACCAATCCATAATATCTCTTATGGCCTATCCATGATATCTCTTATGGCTTATCCATGATTAATGCATGGTCAATCCATATCTCATATGGCCAATCTATGATATCTCTTTTATGGCCAATCTTTAACCAACTAATTGCCACGGTTTTGTAAGCTGAAATGAACTTTGACTAAATGACTCTTCCTGCGGTGATTGCAGAAAATGTCACGCTCATGCATGACTGATAAGTAACTCTGAGTACCTGTCTGTCCAATTTTCAATGTCAGTATGTATATTATAGTATATATATATCCCATGTTTTTGATTTCCCAAGCACTAGGTCAAACGAAAAATTGCCTTGGGTGGACAATAAAGATTTATTTCTATTAGTAAAGCAAGTCTTTAAAATATATACTGCTAGCTAAGAGTGTGTAGGACAAATGAAAACAATAGAGCCTGTTGTACACATGGGGAGTGCATGCTTGACACGAGCACTTGAAACTCGTTCTTGTCACCCATTTAAGTGTTCCAAATCTTTCTCTTACGAAACATTTAATTAAAAAATGATCAGTGTGTGAGTAAGCAAAATTCCTTTAATGCCCTCGTGACGCTAGTCTGTTGCAGGTTTTTGCTCCCAAACTGTTATTGGTATCCCTTTACACCCCGGTTGAGACGGACCATGTGTGTTAAATGTCTTTCTGAAGGAAGACACCGTCAGACCTAACCTTAATAGTATTCAAACCCATGACCTCATCTGATAACCTAACCACTAGGCCACTAATGCAACCATTGTGTGTGTGTGTGTGCATCACTGCTTAATTACCAAGAGCGTAACACACCAACCCAGTGTCTGTTCATTGATAATATGTTCTGCATGTCATCATTGTCAAGAGTTTTTCACTCTTAAAATGTTCGCTTTTTATTGTATGCTTGTATTAAGTGACTGTATATGCTGTTTAGAATGTGAAGCAAGGGGCATGTCAGAAGGAAGATATATAAGATAATAAGAAATCCCCATAGGAACAAATACGTGAAAAAAAACAAGGAATAGACAGAAACAAATCCTGGCCACCATGGGGATCGAACCCACGACCTCAGGGTCAGCATCCATCGCCTTGCCATGAAAAGAAAGCTTGCTACCAACCGAGCTAACTCGCCCTGTCCCTATCCCGTCTACCCCTCTATCTCTCTCTCTCTCTCTCTCTCTCTCTCTCTCTCTCTCTCTCTCTCTCTCTCTCTCTATCTCTCTCTCTCTCTCTCTCTCTCTCTCTCTCTCTCTCTCTCTCTATCTCTCTCTCTATCTCTCTCTCTCTATCTCTCTCTCTCTCTCTCTCTCTCTCTCTCTCTCTCTCTCTCTCTCTCTCTCTCTCTCTCTCTCTCTTCTCTCTCTCTCTCTCTCTCTCTCTCTCTCTCTCTCTCTCTCTCTCTCTCTCTCTCTCTCTCTCTCTCTCTCTCTCTCTCTCTCTCTCTCTCTCTCTCTCTCTCTCTCTCTCTCTCTCTCTCTCTCTCTCTCTCTCTCTCTCTCTCTCTCTCTCTCTCTCTCTCTCTCTCTCTCCCTATCCCCTACCCCCTCTCTTTCTCTCTCCTATCCCCTACCCCTCTCTTTCTCTCTCCCTATCCCCTACCCTCCCCCTTCTCTCTCTCATCTGCCCCCCTCTCTCTCTCATTTGTAGTTTTCTCTAATTCAAGCAGACAACTTACTCATGCTGTCTTTTCCCCCATTTACATACAGGCATGTCAACATTGAAGGCTGCAAACTATGTAACACCCAAAATTGAAGGAAATAGTGGGATGGGGGAGAGGGGGATACTTTTTATTACTGTGATGTGCTGTCTCACATGACAGTCAATTGAGTTTCAGAATTTGATCATCTACACATTTACCTGAGGAAGAAGTTGGGTTTTTTTTTCGGGTGACAGTATCATAATACATATATAGTCTTATGTAGTTTTGGCAGTCGCTAGTAAGATGTAATATGGTATATTGTTCATACATGTATCTAGAGTATGACATCATGTACATTGCGTTATATTTTTCTTTCAACCTCAGATCTCACTCCTAAGGAGCAGCAGCTGCTGAAGAACATCCAAGAAAAGAAGTACCAGCTGCTTCTAGAGATCCATGTACGTCATTTCAGCCATGCTTCATAAAATGTGCCACGTATTTCACCCATTGTTGTTTAAATGCGGCAAACAAGACATAAAGGACCTAGCTTTGAATGACTTAGAAAATTTTCTAAAGTTTTGTGTCAATGAAAGTTAAGTAGTGACTCAAGGTGGGCTGAATCAAGCCCTTAGTCATACCCGGAAAGTGGATGAAAATGTCAAGAGGCCCTGTGTCATATGTGAGAGTCAGTTTAAAGATTCTTTGATGGCTTACAAGGCCTAACTTTCAAAATGGAAGAAAAGAAATGTCCAGTGAACATGTAGGACTGGGCAAACGAAATGCAATCATGGCTGATGCTTTGGGTTTTCTTCCTCTTCTGTTGCTTATATTACACTACCTCGTTTAGGAATCTGATTAAGCTTAAAACTCATTTGATTAAAACCTCTGTCGTTCACAATCAAGATTATATATGTTCATTGTAATAAGATTAGGCATATGAAAATAGAATACTGACGTATTGATATCCTGGTCTCCAATTAAATTGAAATTAGTACATAACAATACATGCAAGTAATGATTGAATCATCTCTTTGGACATTGAAATGGATGGTTGTTAAATTCAATGACTTTGGTACTTTTAAATCCTTTGCTGTTTTATAACAAGCTGTGTATTTTGACTCAAAGCTTATTTGTATTTTCTCTTATCCTAGATACTGATTTGTGCTTTTATTTCATTACAGGAATTAAAGAAAGAAATTGATGAAGTCACCAATGAGTTGGAAGGAATGGATATCGGAGATGAAAAGTAAGTCTTGAAAGAATGGCATTTTTTTTAATAGTTAAAAAACATTGCTTTTTTTCTCCAAGCGTTGTGATGCATGTCCTTTGTCTCAAGCGAGAGCTTTTTTCTTTCTTTTTATACATATGATTGAGGGGGGGTGGGTGGAAGCATGAGAGCATTCACACTTACTTTCGAGAGAATTAAATCATGCTATTTAGTAGTTGTTCAGCCAAGATATGTTTTATTCTCATTTTTTATAGCTGAGGATGAATTGGAAAAAAAAGAGACAGAAAACTGTGCCATTTTTAGGCAGCACTTTAAACAGCTAATACGAAGAACTGCTGTAGTAAGTTTGCGTTTGACAACGTCTCTGTCTGTTACATGCCGTCTTTTGTGAAGATTGATCCAAACACTTAGACTGTAAATTAGCCACGGCAGCTTGCTATGTAGTTGGTGATCGGCTATAGACTAGATTTTCTTCTACACTAGACTGTGCTCTACGGTCTGGGGGGGGGACTCAGTGGTCAAGAGGCAAGGACCCCAACCAAGAGGCTGCGGTTTCGAGCCCCGATGGTTGAAAACTTCTTTGAGTAAACCCCACCCCCTGGTCCGGGTAGGTGGACCGACACCTAGTCCCATCGGAGATGGACGATAAGAAGGAGGTCCCCTGTGCAGATCTCACCACACTTTAACACTTTGTGCACATAAAAGATCCCACCCCCACTGGTCTGGGAGAATTTAAAATCCTCCCACCTTACTGGTCTGGAAATGAAAATCCCCATAGAAACAATTTAAAATCTTCCTCCTGAGATCCCCACAATTTAAAATCTTAGTTGTTGTGAAATGTATGTTAAATGAAAATCCCCATCTCCATTTAGTTGTGAAATGTATGTTAAATGAAAATCCCATCTCCATCGGTCGGCTAGTCTCTGCCCTTTATCTTGAGTACTACACACAATCTACTCGTGAAGCGAGTGATCGGTTGGTTGGTCCTACTGGTAGGTCCTACTGCTTGCCTGTCGTTCTTTCACATGCTTTCTTTCATTTTGCATGGGTGGTAGTTGACAGGATCTACTGGTAGATCCTACTTCTCCCCTTTCACTCGTTCACTTCTCTTTCGTCTTGCTGCTTCCTCTCAACTCACCCTGGGATTACTGCATATGGTGGATGTGGTAAATTCAGTGAATCAAACAAACCTTCACCCCACTGTTGCCTCTCAATTCACCCTCAGGTGTCACCGCAAATGCTGTTAGCCAGGGTAAATTCCAATGATACAAACAACATGGCGTCGAGTCGGGGTGTCTTAATGGCATGATGGTGGCGCTACCATTAAGACTAATTCTGTCCTTAAAAGTTTGGATTTTATCGCTGGTTAAAACTGCTTCCTGCTACCTGTCCCCTGAACCATTCAGGCTACACAGCATGTGACGCGGCAACAACAACAAAAAAATCTCTTTAAATGTGAATGGCATTTTTGAATTTCCTGTTTAAATCTAGAATCGTGTTGAATTCCTTTGAGCGTTTTGAACGCGGCTGTTGTAAAAGAAGTTCAGAAGTCTTTCATAATCGCGCGCGTTCGCTCGCATTCACATACACACACATACATATATACATAACACACATACACACACACACACACACACACGAAAGTGTGACGACTGCTGAG
>JAXRKP010000044.1:293843-296343 GCA_037039925.1 Doris montereyensis | reverse complement strand
GGTGAATTCCACTTGGGCTCTTGACGGAGTCTGTTGGTAGGTCCCTCCTTTTCCCTTCCCTCATTCACTGTATTTTCATCTTGCCGTTTCTCTTATTCACTCTGAGATCACCGAATATGGTGGGCAGGGTAAATACTAATGCTTCTGAATTCCCAATTATCTATCTGCCAAAGTAAATGTCTTCAAGACTGACTCAGCCCACAGAGTCGGAACTTATTCTCAGTTTCTGTAATGGGAAGGAATGTTGAAGGAGTGATTTTATAATAGATCGATTGGACACTGGATGAGATGCTAAAGGGAGGGGGGATGGTAACACATCGAGGCCACCCTGTATAAGATGCTCAGGCTTGACTTTACTTCCCAGCTAATGTCGATACCCGTTTGCCTTGAGTTGAGTGGAACAATGGCCGTCTTTCTCCAGTAACAACACTTGTGTGTCCATCTAGTGCGGGGGTGGGGGTACTGGTAGGTCCTACTTCTTTCCTTCTTTCTTTCGCTTGTCATTCATCTCGCTATTTCTTCTTGATTCACCTAAGATTTCCCCCATACTATGGTGTATTGTTCAAATGTCCGTCTGTCTTTCTCTGTTTCCAACTATTGAGGATCTCTAGATGAGAAGCTTCTGCTCTGTTGTTGGCATAGATCTAACACGTGACTGCTTGAACTCTTCCTGTCTGTCTCTTTTGTCTAATTGTCCTTTTATCTCTGTTAGTCATAGCTTCTTTTTTCTTTCGGTCATGAGGATCTCTGATTTAATTTGATAATAGAATATCATAGAATTTTAAGGGCTTCCGTTCTGCGTTGCGATTTGTCTTTATCAGCTCGTTTCCGGTTTGTAACCAGATAACAATCATGGCTTCTTTTATGTTGTTGTTTTGTTTGTTTTGTTTGGGTGTTTTGCTGCTCTTTGTTCATGGCCACAGCTTATAACTGAAATCAACATATTTTCAACCATTCGAATCAATGCAAATGCCCATGCAACTCTGCACCTAATTTTGAGCGAGTATGCAAACTTTCAAGATGTTCTGTTGCATTAAAATCTGATTCAGTTTTACATGATCCAACTCTACGTCAGTTATACAACAATACACAATATGTATAGATGACTTGCCCTTATATTCCCTTACTAGCAAATTGACTACCTATAAATACCTAAAAATCCTTTCTTTTATACGGAGTGGGGTTGTTCTTTACCTGTCTCTAGTTTTCTTATTTACTCTTGTGGGCGGTTTGCGGGCTGCTGGTAGTAGGTCTTACTTCTTTCCTTTCACTCTTTCACTTATCGTTCACCTTGATTCACCCTGAGATCATCGCTTATGGTGGATGGAGTGAATTTCGAGTAAACAAACAAAATTGTCAAGTCTTTTATCAAGAAAATGTGCGCATTAAAGATCCATTGGCTGTTTTCATGGCGCAATGTGCAAAATTAAAAATGCTCTCAAAATGCCCGAGATTTTCTTTGTTGTGGAAAGCAAATCAAATCAAATCGTAGTTTTATTCTTCCTTTACTTTTTTCTTTCTTCTGGTTGGTTTGTTACGAATCGTGTTGCAGCCCTTGGTGTTGATGGTGGTGGTGGTGGTGGTGGTGGATCTAGTGCATTGTGGTGAATGTCTTTGTTTTAGCGTTGCTTTGTGTGCATTTCACCGTCTGTTGCCCTTTGCGTCCCTCCCTCCCCTATTACATGCATTGTACTGGTGGCGCCTTTTTGCCAGCTTAAGTCGTCCACACCTCTCCGCCCCTCGTGTTTAGGCCACAGCAGTTCGCCTTGCTGCATGCTCTGTGGAGCCAAGCATTCTGCCCCTGACTTTATGTTCCACTGACTTCTTATCTTCACCATCTCCCATTCTTATCTCCGCCACCCGATTCCCCACCCCCCCCCACACACACACACACACGGCAGCCAAACCACACCTACACACACGCCCTTCTCGCTTGGTCTGATCCAGCACAGACTGGTTTTGTTTTTGGTTGTTTGTTGGATTGGGTTTTTTGGAGGTGGGGAGGGGGGGCTGCAGCCTGTCGCATTTGTCAGTCAACTTGTTTTCCCCCTTTTTGTGGGTTTAAAAAAATATTGTTAATTTTGTGTGACGACATGTATTCTTTGTCTTCTTACCTCTCTTCCGCCCCTGCCCCTAAGGTTCCCCCCCCCACGTTTTTTTTTTCTCTCCTGTTTTCTTGCAGTTTTTTTTTTTTTTTTTTTTTCGGGGGGGGGTGGTGTTCATTTCTTCTCTTGTTTTGTTTTTATTTTTTATTCCGAAGGAGGGGTTTCTTTTCTGTTAGAACTTTTCAATTGTTATTTGATGTTTTGTTTGTTGATTTATGTGTGTATGTGTGTGTGTGGGCCATCCATACCGATTGCCGTGTGTAGAAAAGGGCGCCTGCCTCCTTCTCTGAACGATCTGTTGAGTCTCTGAGACCTCGCCACGCTGCCTATGCTGACATTTGACGGGGTATTCTAGCGTCCTTTGTTGGTGTTGTTTAGAGTCCCCCCCCCACCCA
>JAXRKP010000044.1:146343-288843 GCA_037039925.1 Doris montereyensis | reverse complement strand
GCTTTTAATTTTTTTGTTTGTTGCTCTTAATTTGACAAAATCCACAACTGAGGTGATGTCGGGGTTTTTCTGGTACGATTTTTAATTTTGCCCGGTCTGCCCTGTAAACAGCCAAGGGATCCTTAACGTGCACAACGTGGTGTGATCTGCACACGGCACTTCCTGTTTAGTGTTCGTCTCCGATGGGAGTAGGTGTCGATCCACCTACCCAGACCAGGAAGGGGGGTAGATTTTGCTCGAAAAAAACTCGAGAAAATTGTTGAACTGTTGGTGGGGCTCTAACTCACTACCTTTTGGTTGAGATGCCGACACCTTGCCTCTGGACTATCGAGTCCCCTGCGCTGTTAGAGTGGTAATCTTTGAGAAAGAGGTTTAGTATGGTCGTATCATCGGGTAGCATAATACTACTATTATAGTAAACACAGAATATGGCTATGTCCTATTTTATTTATTTATACGTTTGTGTATTTATTTCATTTTCAGGTGTTTATGATTTGAATTGAGGACTCTGTACTTATGTATTTAGTTTTATTTTGTATTAAGATTTAAACATGGGGCAAATGCTGAAAGTTTCCTATGACAGATTTCGATCCAGAAACAACTACTGAGTCTTTCCTACAGTGTTAGCGACAGCGATTCTAAGCAAAAACACTACAATTAGATCTAGATTTGGCCTCGGGATTTGGCTGTGCGGAATCGCAGACAAGAGACTCTCTCTCTCTCTCTCTCTCTCTCTCTCTCTCTCTCTCTCTCTCAGAGACTGAGCTTAGTTGTTTTGTGTCCAGTTGGTTCCATGGAACGAGAGGCGGGTACGGCACTGCACAGTTGTGGCCCCTTTGGGACCGCTCGCCGCTCACCTCGCACGGTGCTAACACTAACCTGCCCAGCTTGTGTGAGGTGTGAGCTTCATTCATTATTTCCACGGATTGAAGTGGCAGTGGTGGCCATGACAGTGTGACTCCTGCTAGATCTACTCTACTGGTGTATCTTCTCTTCGGAGAATTTTGTTAGTGTGAGGAAGAGGATTCATGCTTTTCAGTCTTGTGCTCGAGGCATACGACGTGTGAAATTGTAGACAGTTCGGGGTGTTGGTGTTTCTATTGTTTATACACATGTTACGTTGGTGTCAGCCTCGGATTGGTCTTTTTTCTTTTCTAAATCGTTTTACTTTTCTTTTTATATTAATGACTAGATTTACACATGGACCGTACAAAACGCATCAGGGGGAAAAAGCAACCGTTTAGATCCATATTTTAGGGCAATTAGGAAAATGTGAAGAGTTGTGTCACCGAAATCTGATTATATCGTTTCTCTCTCTCTAGTATATATATATATATTTATATATATATATATGTATATATATAAAAAATATATATATATATCTTGCTCTCAAGCACAACTAAAGTGATCTCGGGGGTATTTGTCGTAGGATTTTTAATTTTGCCCAGACTACCTATTAACAGCGAAGGGATCTGAAATGTTCACAGTGCTGTCTGCACACGGGATCTCCTTTTTATCGTCCGTCTCCAATGGAACTAGAGTCTAGGGGTCGATCCATCTACCTGGACCAGGAAAAAAATGGAAACAATTTTCGGGGGTCTAACCTACTACTTTTTGTTTGAGAGGCCCGTTGACTACCAATCCCCCTAGCATTTGACTCCATGGAATGGCGCAAAACTGTTTCCAGTCAAATGTCAAGCCACCTCGTCATCGCAACCGTATGCTTTCAGGCTCGTTGTGTTTCCACACAGTCGCAAACCGTTTGTGTACAAAACATCCTTCAAACCCTAGCCTTTTCCCATTTACCCAATGTATATCTTTATGTATGTGTGCGTGAGCGCTCAAATGAGTCAGTTGTTTTGGAGGCTTTATCGCGATATCAGGACACTTGCCGTACGCCTGGTTACTGTTTCTCTGCTTATCTCTCTCTCTCTCTCTCTCTCTCTCTGCTCTGCCATACACTGAGCGTCCACTTAGCGAGACTCACTTCTTCTTCTTCTTCTTCTTTTCGTAGTTGACTCTCTACTCGTGAGTGCTTGTTTTGATGAACCGAAAAGAGTCGACGTCCTATTCTACCTGGGCTGTTGACGGATGTTGCTGGTAGTCCCTACTTCTGTACTTTCATGGTTTTCATTTTGCTTTTTCCTCTTAATTCACCCTGAAAATCGCTGCTTATGGTTGATTGGATAAACTAAAATCGAGCAAAAAAGGGAGGAGAAAAAATCCTACTCACGATTTCCCGTAAGTCAGTTGTGCCCGATGTAAGCTACAAAAATCACGGCGGCCTTGTGATTAGGACGGGATCATGAGAGGCTGGGTTTGAATCCTAGCAGTGCTAGGTCTGATGTTGTCATCCCCGGTACAAATGGGTACCGGCAACAGATTGGGAGTAAAAACCGGGGACATACTTGTGTCCTGTCCCGGAGGGACTATTACCACCTGTTCAGCTTCCCGCTATAGAAACTGGGATCCTGAGTCTACGGACCGTGAGGGCCTTAAAGTAGCTTTATTTACTTGTGTTTTTCTGATATATGTAGAAAAGTGTCTAGTTTCTTGTAAACATCCACACTCAAAACAAAAACAATATACAAACTTCATACGAAAAGTATCCTAGAGGTTATCAGTTTGACTTGAGGGCTTCTAGAATCTCAATCTGATAATGAGATGTACCGCGTGAGATAATGGGCGACTATATTAGTATCTGGACAAAGAAGTAAGCTCGTGGTTCACATTGCACTTTTTTTTCGAGGCGATGGACTCCATAGGTCTGCAAGATTTTCATTTGAAAAGAGATACCTGAGGATTGTGTAAATTGCAGACATTTACCATGCTTGTGATTTCATAGTCTGAATTGGCTGTGTAAATTGAGACATTTACCATGATCGTCATTTCATAGTCTATCGCATTGGCTGTGTAAATTGACAGACATTTACCATGGTCGTCATTTCATAGTCTGTCGCATTGGCTGTGTAAATTGCAGACATTTACCATGATCGACATCATTTCATAGTCTGTCGCATTGGCTGTGTAAATTGACATTTATCATGATCGTCATTTCATTATTGATGATCGTCATGATCGTCATTTCATAGTCTGTCGCATTGGCTGTGTAAATAAATTGCAGACATTTACCATGATCGTCATTTCATAGTCTGTCGCATTGGCTGTGTAAATTGCAGACATTTATCATGATCGTCATTTCTGTCGCATTGACTGTGTAAAGACATTTACGATGATCGTCATTTCATAGTCTGTCGCATTGGCTGTGTAAATCATTTACCATGGTCGTTATTTCATAGTCTGTCGCATTGGCTGTGTAAATTGCAGACATTTACGATGATCGTCATTTCATAGCCTGTCGCATTGGCTGTGTAAATTGCAGACATTTACCATCGATCGTCTATTTCAATTGCAGTCTGATCGTCATTTCATAGTCTGTCGCATTGGCTGTGACATTTACCATGATCGTCATTTCATAGTCTGTCGCATTGACTGTGTAAATTGCAACATTTACCATGATCGTCATTTCATAGTCTGTCGCATTGGTTGTGTAAATTGCAGATATTTACCAAGGTCGTTATTTCATAATCTGTCGCATTGGCTGTGTAAATTGCAGACATTTACCATGATCGTCATTTCTAGTCTGTCGCATTGGCTGTGTTTACGATTCTCAGGTTGACTGCCAAGTACGAACATATCGTCCCTCTTCTACCCCTCATCCCATGACATTTGGTCTCATTTAGCTATGCTGGGATGTAGTTCATTCAGCTCACACGATTCTCTGTGGCTTATGTGGGCTCTTGGTGGGCGCTGCTGGTACGTCCTACTTCTTTACTTTTACTCTTTCACTTCTATTTCACCTTGCTGTTTCCTCTTACTTCACCCTGAGATCGCCGTGTGTGGTGGACAGTGTAACTTTCAATGAAACAAACCTACTGTGGCTTATATCATAAGCTGTAAGATTGTATGCGTGTGCGAGACAATGTGTGTGTTAAAAATAGTTGTTTTAAAATATTGTATCCACTCGTGCAACATGATGATAGACTGGAACAGTTTGAAGTGCAATCTGTGTGTCGGCTCTTCAAAAACACACGTCTGACAGTGAGTCCACTTGTATTGGAGTGACTCACCATCACCCTGATAGAAGGGGTTGGGTTTTTTTCTCTTTCTCTCACACACAGATAGATCGTGAATAGAATTGATGTGAAAACCAAATGTGTTGATTCCCCTCTCTTTCCCCTCTTGCCCAGTTTTCAAATAGACCACGTGACCAGAAGATAAAGGGTCCAGACTTGGTCTCTCTCTCTCTCTCTCTCTCTCTCTCTCTCTCTCTCTCTCTCTCTCTCTCTCTCCTCTCTCTCTCTCTCTCTCTCTCTCTCTCTCTCTCTCTCTCTCGCTCTTTCTCTCTCTCTCTCTCTCTCTCTCTCTCTCTCTCTCTCTCTCTCTCTCTCTCTCTCTCTCTCTCTCTCTCTCTCTCTCTCTCTCTCTCTCTCTCTCGCTCTTTCTCTCTCTCTTCTCTCTCTCTCTCTCTCTCTCTCTCTTTTCCTCCCACTCACACTTCATACAATACAGGATATTCCCACAATACACTCAGTCTGCCCCGTACGGTGTGAGGTCTCAGTTCCATAACACAAATAAAATCACTGGGCGCTTTTTCTTATTTCCCTTTACTCTGAGATTACGTCTTCAGAAGCAGATAGTCACCGTTTCAGGAGCCGAAAGATTCCACATTTGTGATACACATTGCTGTCAGCGCTCACACAAATATGTTTTATGTGCCTTGTCCAGACAGAAGCGCTGTGGAAACCCCATGTGGTCAGTGGTTGGTATTTGGCTTATGTTGTTCCATTCTTTGTACCCGACAATGTTTTGGTTTGGTAGATATCACTCGCAGAGAAGCCGAATCTCTGTTGCCTTGTCTGCCAGCACTTTGAGGAGTCATGGCAACAGGCTTTTCGGTTACTGGTCTTTGCTTGCAGGTTATTACATGTCTTATTGTAATATGAAATGGGTGTTGTATGTTCCTTATACTGGTAAATGAAAACGAATTAGTATCAGGTTGAGAACCATCGTGCCACATTGTACGTCTTTGTGTTTCTTCCCCTTTGTGGACATTTGGGTGTGTGTGTGTGTGTGTGTGTGTGTGTGTGTGTGTGTCGGGGGTTTTGGGGGTTCTGGTGTCCTACCTCTCACTTCACTCTCTTACTTATCTTTTATCTCGCTGTTATCTCTTAAGTCGACCTGAGATTGCCGCATGGGGTGGATGGGGTAAATTCCAATGTAACACTGATACAGATTATTCCCGTTCTGTTTGCCTGAGATTTTCACCATGGCAACGTCGATATAGTATGTCAATGTCATGTATATGTTATCATTATTGTCTTGTTATGGTTTGCTGTTTTTGTTGGTTGGGGAGGGGGGGTGGCTGTTGTCTCTTGTCGTCTTCGTTCAAACCGTTGGCACAGGGGTTTTTTTTCATAGACTTAGTTGTCATCTTCCCGTCGCAAATGTCAAGAACCTCATAACATGCCGCAAACATAAGCCCTTTTCATCGTCATCACCTTCGTTTCCTCTTCTTTGTTGTTTTTCTTCTTCTTCTTTTTCTTCTTCTTTTTTTTTTCCTCTTCTTTTTTTCTTTCACTTCCTCTCCTTCATATTCTTCTTGTTTTAGTTTTTGTTCTTCTTCTTGTTCTTGTTCTTCTTGTTCTTCTTGTTCTTCTTCTTCTTCTTCTTCTTCTTCTTCTTCTTTTCCTTCTTCTCTTCCTTCTTCTTCTTCTTCTTCTTCTTCTTCTTCTTCTTCTTCTTCTTCTTCTTCTTCTTCTTCTTCTTCTTCTTCTTCTTCTTCTTCTTCTTCTTCTTCTTCTTCTTCTTCTTCTTCTTCTTCTTCTTTTTCTTCTCCTTCTTTTTCTTCTTTTTTCTTGTTCTTCTTCTCCTTCATATCCTTCTTGTTCTTGTTCTTGTTCTTCTTGTTCTTGTTCTTCTTCTTCTTCTTCTTCTTCTTCTTCTTCTTTTCCTTCTTCTCTTCCTTCTTCTTCTTCTTCTTGTTCTTCTTCTTCTTCTTCTTCTTCTTCTTCTTCTTCTTCTTCTTCTTCTTCTTCTTCTTCTTCTTCTTCTTCTTCTTCTTCGTCTTCTTCGTCTTCTTCTTCTCCTTCTTCTTCTTCTTCTTCTTCTTCTTCTTCTTCTTCTTCTTCTTCTTCTTCTTCTTCTTCTTCTTCTTCTTCTTCTTCTTCTTCTTCTTCTTCTTTGCTTTTTCTTTTTCTGCATCATCATCACAAAGCACTCCCCCTCCTCCTTTTCTGTCTGCTTCTTCATTTATTTATTTTTGTAAATTCTTTCTCTTTCGTCCTTTCTTCTTTCTTTCACTTCTTCTCATTCCACTCCTCAAAAGACAGACAGACACACAGTCAGGCAGCCAGTATCGTGGTCATCGAGAACGCTCGCCCTGTCGCTGCCATCCTATCTCCACACACACACACACACACACACACACACACACACACGAATGGCATGGAGGCAGTGAAGCTTTGAGTTTGGACAAAACTCTTACCATAATGTGTGGAGTCCTAGGATAGGTAGTCCCAGGTGGAGTCCAATAAGTAGGTGGTCTATAGACAGACCTTGACCCTCACAGTCCAATGGTTTGGAGTGATGGTCAGACCAGGCCAAGCCCCTCCACCCCATTTTGATGTGACGATTGGGTTGACCATAACCGTCTACCTTGTTGCCGGGGAATTCCCTGTCGCGTATGCTCATCTACTCCCTTCACTGAAACAACAATATGCCTTCTCTCTCTCTCTCTCTCTCTCTCTCTCTCTCTCTCTCTCTCTCTCTCTCTCTCTCTCTCTCTCTCTCTCTCTCTCTCTCTCTCTCTCTCTCTCTCTCTCTCTCTTTCTCATTGGGAGGGTCTCTGTAGTTCAGAGGCAAGGTGTCGGCCTCTCCTCATAGGTCCCGGGTTCAAACCCCGCCGACGGTTGAAAAAATGTTCTCTTTTTTTCGATTGAAATCTACCCCTTGATCCAGGTAGGTAGATCGACACCTAGTCGCATCGGAGACGGACGATAAAGAGGTCCTGTGTGCAAATCACAACACTCTGTGCACGTTAAAGATCCTACAGGGCAGTCTGGGCAAAATTTAAAATCCTACCAAAAACCCAAAGATCACCTTAGTTGTGGATATGGGTAAATCAAATCAAATGGAGAAAAAGAGTTAGGATTGGGAAAATAATGTAAAATACCATTGATAATTGTAAACGAATCGTGAGTGAGGCAAATAGGCGAGTAGGCAAATAGCAACCAAACAAAGAAAACAAACTCCGACTCTCGCCTCTCATGTTGAATTCATCCACTCATTGACTCGATTTGTCAAACAAACAAGCAAAACTGGAGCCAGACTAATGTTCATGCTAGTTCGCTGTTTGTGAGAATGCAGCATTTTAGGATTCATCGACCGGAGATCGTGGTACAGAGATGTAGTCAATTTAAAAAGTGCTTGTCAAATAAATATTAAGGTAGACGGGTCGATCGTTGCACGTTTTGCCTCCGATATTGAAAGCCGTCTGGTCTGGGGCTTGTCTGGTTTGACGTCAAGTTCCTGCCTCCTTTGCCTGCGTGGAAAGTTCAGTGAAGCAGACATCAGTCACCTGGACTGAATTGTACAGCGATGTGCTTCTTCGACCCTTTGCATGGCGTCTGGACTATTTTTTTATTATTTTTTTTTGTCGTTTCTTTTGCTTTTCACGGCAACAGCAGTGAAGAGAATGGAGCAGACGGTGCACCGACTAGGTGTACATGTACCGTACATTGGTTCCCAGATGTTCAGTGTACATGTACATTGTATATGTTCATGTACATTGGTTTCCATATGTTCAGTGTACATTGGTTTCCATACGTTCAGTGTACATGTACATTGGTTTCCATATGTTCAGTGTACATGTACATTGGTTTCCAGACGTTCAGTGTACATGTACATTGGTTTCCATATGTTCAGTGTACATGTACATTGGTTTCCATATGTTCAGTGTACATGTACATTGGTTTCCATATGTTCAGTGTACATACATTGGTTTCCAGACGTTCAGTGTACATGGCACATGTTTCCAGACGTTCAGTGTACATGTACATTGGTTTCCAGACGTTCAGTGTACATGTACATTGGTTTCCAGACGTTCAGTGTACATGTACATTGGTTTCCAGACGTTCAGTGTACATGTACATTGGTTTCCATACGTTCAGTGTACATGTACATTGGTTTCCAGACGTTCAGTGTACATGTGCATTGGTTTCAGACGTTCAGTGTACATGTACATTGGTTTCCAGACGTTCAGTGTACATGTACATTGGTTTCCAGCCGATAAGTGTACATGTACATTGGTCTTTTTTTTCCATTTTGGCCAAGGAGGAATTGGATGGACGCATTAGCTAGTGACCTTTGCACTTCGCTCTCTTGGTGCTTTCTGTAGACTAATAAAGATGACCAACCCATGGTCATACGGAGATGGATGGATGAGGCAGAGAGATGGAGAGAGAGAGAGAGAGAGAGAGAGAGAGAGAGAGAGAGAGAGAGAGAGAGAGAGAGAGAGAGAGAGAGATGGAGGGATATGGAGGATAGAGCCAGAGACAGGCAGACAAACTGAAACAGAGACACACTTGCTCGTTACTGAGTCTATCGTCTTATTGGTTTTCAAAATGCTTTATGAAATTGAGATCACCGGGCTGTTGGCGTGTGCCATTGGTAGGTCCTACTTTTTTCCTTTCACTTTTTCACTAATCTGTTACCTTTCTGTTTCCTCTTAATTCACCCTGAAGCAAAATGAAGCGTTACTCTAGTAGTGTAGTCAGCAAAATAAAGCATTACTCTAGTAAGTAGTGTAATCAGCAAAATGAAGCATTTTTCCAGTAGTGTAGTCAGCAAAATGAAGCATTTCTCCAGTAGTGTAGTCAGCAAAATGAAACATTACTCTAGTAGTGTAGTCAGCAAAATGAAGCATTTCTCCAGTAGTGTAGTCAGCAAAATGAAGCATTTCTCCAGTAGTGTAGTCAGCAAAATGAAACATTACTCTAGTAGTGTAGTCAGCAAAATGAAGCATTTCTCCAGTAGTGTAGTCAGCAAAAAGCATTTCTTCTAGTAGTGTAGTCATTTTCTCTAGTAGTGTAGTCAGCAAAATGAAGCATTACTCTAGTAGTGTAGTCAGCGAAATGAAGCATTACTCTAGTAGTGTATTCAAGAAGATGAAACATTCCTCTAGTAGTGTAGTCAGCAAAATGAAGCATTTCTCCAGTAGTGTAGTCAGCAAAATGAAGCATTACTCTAGTAGTGTAGTCAGCGAAATGAAGCATTACTCTAGTAGTGTATTCAAGAAGATGAAACATTCCTCTAGTAGTGTAGTCAGCAAAATGAAGCATTTCTCCAGTAGTGTAGTCAGCAAAATGAAGCATTTCTCCAGTAGTGTAGTCAGCAAAATGAAGCATTTCTCCAGTAGTGTAGTCAGCAAAATGAAGCTCTAGTAGTGTAGTCAGCAAAATGAAGCATTTCTCTAGTAGTGTAGTTAGTAGTGTAGTCAGCAAAATGAAGCATTTCTCTAGTAGTGTAGTTAGTAGTGTAGTCAGCAAAATGAAGCATTACTCTAGTAGTGTATTCAGCGAAATGAAGCATCATTTGTCTGTGTGAATGACATCTGCAATTCCATTTGTCTTCATTAAATTAAACAGACGCGGCCATTAAACATGTGGTAAAAGTTGAAGGCTCTGTATCATGGTTTCTCTGCTTTGCCCTTTCGTTTAATTCCATTCTTCTTGGATGCTGATGGTTTGGGGTTTGTTCTTGTTGGGGTTTGTTCTTGTTGGGGTTTGTTTGGTTTGCTTTGGTTTGGTTTGGGGTTTTTTAGGTTTCTTTATTTGAGTAACTATTTTGAGAAAAGAGCATTTAAAATGGAAGATGCTTACTATCCTAAGAAAGGCTGAGAAAGGATTTCTTTTTATAGGAAAAATCAATGGGCGAAGATAAGGACCGAAAACCTTAGGTCTGTCTTCGATTTTGGAGCTTCTCACTATTATCCCATTCATGTAGCCCTTTTGTCCGTCCACGTCAACCCATTTACACAGACAAATTTGCTTTGGTTTTCCGCTCCCATTCTGGTGTCCCAGCTGTAATTGTCTGCTTGAATCGGTGTCCCCTCTAATTTGGGAAACTGTTTTGTTACGAAATATGATTTTCTCAAAATGTCCTTTTTTGTTCATTATTTCCTATCTACTTCTTTATTTCTTAACGTATCTTCATGAAATTTGGTGTTGATGATGGGTGGGCAAAAACAAGGAAATGATCAGATGTCTTTTTTTTTATATGGTTTTGGGGAAAATTGAATTTTGTGTACAATATTTTGGTATAATTTTGGTTGTTTTCGTGCCTTTTTAAAAAATTCATAAAATCAAAACTTACTAATGAAACAAAAATCCGATCTAATCAAATTTAGATATTGTATCAAATAAGGTGTGCGCCAAGTTTGAAACAAATTTGTTGAAAACTCAAAAAAAATTATATAAATCGATACTGAAGTTGGTGAAATTTGGGGGCAAAATTCAAGATGGCCGCTGTTTCCAAGGAAAAAAATGTCAACTCAGTACACCATGCCCATTACACCTATACATAAGTTAAATTGATAGGGACGAACAGGAAAATTTTCACGTTACTAGTACATGTAACTAGTATTGCTAGTCTTCCGTCTGTTCATTAAGCCCACTGGGCAACAGGTAGCCTACCACTACCAACCAAAACCATCGCGTATTGATTCTGTTGAACATGTTTGACGTCAGCGATGCTAGGTATGGACCGTACAGGTACCACTCACCACTCACTCATTACGTAGGCGGAAGAATACATAGATAGATAGATAGATAGATAGGTGGTTGGGGGTATTTAGGCCTACACAGTACATGCACTATACACTACACTCCTCTTGCACATCCTACCTAGTTACATAGCATGGCAATGTCCTCCCAAAACCCTCAAGGTCACCTTAGTTGTGTGAATGTGGGGAAATCAAATCATTTAATCAAAGCGCTTTGCCAGAAAAGCTGGCGATCGGCAAACTTTTGTGTTTTTTTGGAAGTTAACCTATCACAGTTTGACTGGGATATCACGGGGCCCTTGTGCAAGTTATTATTAGCTTGCGTGGTCAAAGTCTGTGTTTTGATATGAAAGTGTTGGCAGCAATGCACATGGGGGGCAAAGTCAATTGCCATGATACAAACAAGCCAACACACTCTTGCTTAAAGTCAATTGCTATGATACAAACAAGCCAACACACTCTTGCTTAAAGTCAATTACCATGATACAAACAAACCAACACACTCTTGCTTAAAGTCAATTGCCATGATACAAACAAGCCAACACACTCTTGCTTAAAGTCAATTGCCATGATACAAACAAACCAACACACTCTTGCTTAAAGTCAATTGCCATGATACAAACAAACCAACACACTCTTATTTAAAGTCAATTACCATGATACAAACAAGCCAACACACTCTTGCTTAAAGTCAATTACCATGATACAAACAAACCAACACACTCTTGCTTAAAGTCAATTGCCATGATACAAACAAGCCAACACACTCTTGCTTAAAGTCAATTACCATGATACAAACAAACCAACACACTCTTGCTTAAAGTCAATTGCCATGATACAAACAAGCCAACACACTCTTGCTTAAAGTCAATTACCATGATACAAACAAGCCAACACACTCTTGCTTAAAGTCAATTACCATGATACAAACATAAAGTCAATTGTCATGATACAAACAAGCCAACACACTCTTGCTTAAAGTCAATTACCATGATACAAACAAGCCAACACACTCTTGCTTAAAGTCAATTGTCATGATACAAACAAGCCAACACACTCTTGCTTAAAGTCAATTACCATGATACAAACAAGCCAACACACTCTTACTTAAAATCAATTACCATGATACAAACAAGCCAACACACTCTTCCTTAAAGTCAATTACCATGATACAAACTTAAAGTCAATTGTCATGATACAAACAAGCCAACACACTCTTGCTTAAAGTCAATTACCATGATACAAACAAGCCAACACACTCTTGCTTAAAGTCAATTACCATGATACAAACAAGCCAACACACTCTTGCTTAAAGTCAATTACCATGATACAAACAAGCCAACACACTCTTGCTTAAAGTCAATTGCCATGATACAAACAAACCAACACACTCTTGCTTAAAGTCAATTGCCATGATACAAACAAGCCAACACACTCTTAGTTAAAGTCAATTACCATGATACAAACAAGCCAACACACTCTTAGTTAAAGTCAGTTACCATGATACAAACAAACCAACACACTCTTGCTTAAAGTCAATTGCCATGATACAAACAAACCAACACACTCTTACTTAAAGTCAATTGCCATGATACAAACAAACCAACACACTCTTGCTG
Organism: Doris montereyensis; assembly: GCA_037039925.1. Lineage (NCBI taxonomy): Eukaryota > Metazoa > Mollusca > Gastropoda > Nudibranchia > Dorididae > Doris > Doris montereyensis. The sequence goes on along the minus strand of JAXRKP010000044.1, from coordinate 276,381 downwards.
AAAGTCAATTACCATGATACAAACAAGCCAACACACTCTTGCTTAACTTCACAAGGCAGTGAGAGCTTGACGGTCGTTGACACGTAACCCATCATGGAGAGTCTTGACAAGCCCAAAATGACGGACCTTGCAATGTCAATAAGCCCAATTTTCATATGGCCACATTGGCCGCCATTTGAAGACGGTTTTTCTATTGCCATCCAGCTTGTCACTCGACGCATGTCGGCTGTTGGTTGGCGGCGTTGCTGGCAGTTCTTGCTTCCTTCCTTTCACTCTTTTTCACATATCTTTTCCTCTTGCTGTTTCCTCTTAATTTAACCTACGATCACCGCATTTGGGGGATAGGGTAATTTGTAACGAACAGAGAAACAAACTCTGTTTGCAGTGTTTGCTTGTTTGCTTGGTCTGAGTTTTCTGTTGTTTTTTTTATTATTCTATTTTGATGAATGTTCCTTCTTACTTTATGTATTAATTTGTTTGCTTTTTGCCATCTCCAGGGGATTGAATACCTCATCAAACATGGTTTGCTACAGAATACGCCGGAAGATGTGGCCCATTTCCTGTTCCAGGGCGAGGCTCAACAAAACCGCCATTGGTGACTACTTAGGGAGAGGTCAGTTCGTTTTTTTTTTTGTGACATCAGACTTTTTCTCTTGTGATCACACCTAGAAAGATTTCTTCTCTTTTTTTTTGATAAAGGCATTTTTTCTTTAGTACTAGTTTATGTAGTTAGCGGTTGAAGACTTTGAAGCCTTTGGATTATGACATGCTGACAAAAATAAAACAAAGGAGTTTTTATCTGTTTTATTGCTACTAGATGTAGATATTTTATGATATTTTCTTTGTCATGTGATGCCTTAATTAGTGTTTATATCTAGATTATAGATGATTCCCGTTTGTTGTGTGACGAAGGATTATACCCGAAACTTCACGTGTTTGTTCTGTCTTTCTTGGCGGAGTTGTCATTTATTGTCATTTTTCACCTTTGACAAAAATACTGTATTATGCTACTGTGTCATGTGGCATGGAGGAGATTAATTCCTCACGGTAAATTTGACAGATGCTACTGCAAACCCTGTGTTGATGACTTGTTAGATTGGTTTCATAGCCGGATACGTCATTTTTATTACGTTATTGACTACTGACTACTGCGAAGTGTTTCATAGATCATGTGGTAACGTTTTTCTAGTGGAACGCCACGTGTGGTATTTTACTTCCATTTGAAAGATAATTATTTCCCTTGAAGTCACTAGAATTCACCTTGAAGTGAAATTACTGAGTTTTTGTACCAAAGACAGTGTAAAGACAGCAAGTGAGTCAAGAGTTTTAAAAGACAATTCATTAAACTAAAGACGAGTCAGTGCAATCTAAAGGTTATTGAATCCATGAATAGATTTTGACTTATGATAACCATTGTTGTAAATTGTCATTTCCTTTTACATCGTTTTTTTTTTTTTTTTCTTGTATTTCCTAGGAATGATTTTAACATCGACGTCTTGAAGGCATTTGTCAACCTTCATGAGTTTTCAGAGATGATTTTGGTTCAAGCGTTGAGGTAAGAAACTGGGGCTTTTCGTTTGTTTGAAATCTTAACTTTAACATGTCTGGGGTTGGGATTTGGTTTTGGGTTTTTTGTTGTTTTTTTGTTTTTTTTTGTTGGGGTTGTTTTGGAGGGTGGAGGGATTCTTTTATATATATAAATTTTTTGTCATTTCCATTCCTTTTTGGAGCAGGGATCCAATTTTAAAGTGGGTGGTTTGAGCGGGGTGCTGGTAGGTCCTACTTCTTTCCTTTCCCTTTCTCACTTATCTTTCATCTTACTATTTCTTCTGAATTCACCCTGAGATCACCGCATGTGGTGGAGTGTGTAAATTCTACTTAAACACAAAATCGTTTTGAAATTATTTTTGTGAAGGCCGTTTTTTGTTTGATGATGGCTTTCCAGCCTAATTCGTCTGATTTGATTTCTGTCGTCAAATTGCTGCAATTTGAAAAATAAGTAAACGACTTGTTTATGTTTTTTGGCTCATTTCGCAGTTACGCTAACAAGTTGATATGTTGTTGTTTTTTTAAATTTATTATTTCTTCTTTAACGGGTTTTTTTTGCTTTTCTCCCACAGGCAATTTTTATGGAGTTTTCGTTTGCCAGGAGAGGCCCAGAAAATTGACCGCATGATGGAATGTTTTGCTGAACGTTATTGTACCCTAAACCCTGGTGTTTTTGTCAACACAGGTACATTTTTATATTTTAACTTCTCTAAAATCCATTGTTTGAGTAGCAGAAGAAAAAGGATAAAAATATGATAACGGCTCAACATAGAGAGACTTGATAACCAAGGGAAGTTAAACACGTTGAATTTTTACTTCTTTCTTCAGTTCTTGATAAAAGAAAAGTGTTGAAAACAGAATATATAGGTGCCAACTTGTACATAAAGAACATATCAGTATGTTTATTTGCACGTGAGTCCGTAAGTCTGTATTTACCTTGAAAAGTATGTATATGAGGATTGACCTTAATTTATTTTTGTTAGAAATCCTAAGTCAATGGCAGAGACTCTGAGAGATTGGGGTGAAAGTCTGGAGATGCCATTCTGAGTTCTTTAAATTACCGTCATACTTTGCCAGAAAGGCCAACGGTCAGCAGAGTTTTTGTTATTTACCTTAAAGGGAGCTAATCCAAGTTACTTTAAACTATCAATGATCTCTGGAATATTATGCGGCATCCTGCAAGTAAGAAATTGTTTACACGTTCAGCTATTATCTCAGCTATTATCTCAAATTTAGAAAAGCGTTTATAATAAAAAGTCAGGAATATTTCGTAAGAAGTCAGTGATGTGTCACAGAAAGGAAGGTTTCTGTGTGATATCGTAAAATCTGTATCCATGATAAATCACTGGTAAAAGGGTTGAAAGAAAGTCTTGATTATTCAGAAGATGGAGAAATATTTACATCAACTCTGTGACAAGAAATTTGTGGACAGTGTTCGTCATATTTGTGTCTTTAAAATCTAAACTTTGACATTTCTATCAGTTTCATGATGTACCAAAGTTAGTGTGGTTAAAGAATGAACTGATTACATGTGTTCGTGGGCGGTTGGCAGTGTGGTTAAAGAACTAACTGATTACATGTGTTTGTGGGCGGTTGGCAGTGTGGTTAAAGAACTACTGATTACATGTGTTTGTGGGCAGTTGGCAGTGTGGTTAAAGAACTAACTGATTACATGTGTTTGTGGGCAGTTGGCAGTGTGGTTAAAGAACTAACTGATTACATGTGTTTGTGGGCAGTTGGCAGTGTGGTTAAAGAACTAACTGATTACATGTGTTTGTGGGCAGTTGGCAGTGTGGTTAAAGAACTAATTGATTACATGTGTTTGTGGGCAGTTGGCAGTGTGGTTAAAGAACTAACTGATTACATGTGTTTGTGGGCAGTTGGCAGTGTGGTTAAAGAACTAACTGATTACATGTGTTTGTGGGCAGTTGGCAGTGTGGTTAAAGAACTAACTAATTACATGTGTTTGTGGGCCGTTGGCAGTGTGGTTAAAGAACTAACTGATTACATGTGTTTGTGGGCGGTTGGCAGTGTGGTTAAAGAACTAACTGATTACATGCTTTGTGGGCGGTTGGCAAGCGGTTTCCTTTTAATTCACCCTGAGATCATCGCATTTGGTGAACAGGGTAGATTTCAATGAAACAAATAGAAAGATTATATGCTTTCCTTGGACTAATAGTTGTTGTACAGTGTATGCCCAACCTTTCGCTTAATGTTTTTTTATCTTCGGGTTTTTCCTTTCTCCGGCAGATACTTGTTATGTTCTCTCCTTCGCAATCATTATGTTGAACACCAGTCTACATAATCCCAGCGTCAAAGAAAAACCGACAGTTGACAGGTTTATCCAGATGAACCGGGGATAAACGACGGGGGAAATTTACCTGAGGATCTTCTCACTGTAAGTAACGGGTAGGAGTTAGTTGTTAACTGGTTAATAGCAACCAAGGTATTGACAACAACAAAACAAAATTGAAATCGCATTCTTAGAGTAAAGACATGAGAAATTGGTTTGATTTATTTGTCTATTTGTCTTGTGTAGTTATACACATCTTTCATCTGCTCACATTTCAAATGTGCATTTGGAATTTAGGTTTTTATCTTTCATCTGCTCACATTTCAAATGTGCATTTGGAGTTTAGATTTTTATCTTTCATCTGCTCACATTTCAAATGTGCATTTGGAATTTAGGTTTTTATCTTTCATTTGCTCACATTTCAAATGTGTATTTGGAATTTAGGTTTTTATCTTTCATCTGCTCACATTTCAAATGTGCATTTGGAATTTAGGTTTTATCTTTTATCTGCTAACATTTCAAATGTGCATTTGGAATTTAGGTTTTTATCTTTTATCTGCTCACATTTCAAATGTGCATTTGGAATTTAGGTTTTTATCTTTTTATCTGCTCACATTTCAAATGTCCATTTGGAATTTAGGTTTTTATGTTTTATCAGGGTTTTTTTCTACTTTATGTAACCGCTCATATTTGACCATTTTTGGCTCCTCTACGTGTGAGGGTCAGCGGGGGATGCTGCTACGCCCTACTTCTTTCCTTTTCCTTTTCTATTATCTTTCTTCTTACTTCGACCTCTTAAATCACCCTGAGATCACCTGATATGGTGGACGGTAGTTTTCAAGGAAATGGACAAACAACAAAAATCCACTATTTGTTAAGTTTCCCTGCATTTAAAGATTGATGACCAATTCTTTTTCTTCCCCACCTACGAATCGTCTCTATCACACAGAGTCTCTACGATAGCATTAAAAAAGCACCCTTCAAAATTCCCGAGGACGACGGCAATGATTTAATGCACACGTTTTTCAACCCGGTCAAGGAAGGATGGTTGATGAAGCAAGGTCAGTGTTTGGACGTGTTACTTGCTTCCTTTCTTTGCAATGTGGTTTTTTGTCCTCCTCCTCTTTACTCCCACCGTATTCTTGTATAAAAATATGTGCTGGTAGTTTTATGTCATGAGACCAGTAATGAGGGAACTTGAAATGTATATCCTGTTTAAGAAGACAGCAATGTATATTCCTAATCTTATATTTACCTTTCCAGTGTAGTCAATGGTTAAGTATGAAGGAATACCTTGAAATGCAGATGTTTTGTAAAGACATGATATATTGTATTGTGTTATCACAGGGCTAGTATTCATCCGTATGTCAGTGTTATTATGTAGACACAAACCCATCCGTATGTCAGTGTAATTCTATAGACACAAACCCATCCGTATGTCAGTGTAATTCTGTAGACACAAACCGATCCATATGTCAGTGTAATTCTATAGACACAAACCCATCCGTACGTCATGTAATTCTGTAGACACAAACCCATCCGTATGTCAGTGTAATTCTGTAGACACAAACCGATCCATATGTCAGTGTAATTCTATAGACACAAACCCATCCGTACGTCAGTGTAATTCTGTAGACACAAACCCATCCGTACGTCAGTGTAATTCTGTAGACACAAACCCATCCGTATGTCATGTAATTCTGTAGACACAAACCCATCCGTACGTCAGTGTAATTCTGTAGACACAAACCGATCCATATGTCATGTAATTCTGTAGACACAAACCGATCAATAGGTCTGTGAATTTCCTTAGACACGCGTCCTGCTACATTGCTTATGTCAAAAGAATTAGATTTCTTTCTTCATTTTTTCTACCTCTCTTTTTCATCCATCTCATTATTAGATGGACCACGATGATTTATTATTATTTTTATTATTGTTATTATTTATACATTTGTTGTCTTATATGTATTATTATTGTTTAAATTAATTATTATGATCATCTTGAAGCTCATAACTGTAAACTATCAATACCATCAATACATCCACTTCTGACAAATCCCTGCTTATCCACAACTCCATTTTACTGGGCTCAAAGTCAGCTAATCCTAACCCTGGTGATAAGAACACATATTACAGAGCTGCCCACCAGCACGTAAACAACGTAATTAGTACGTTTTTTCTGGCTTTGAGTCTGTCTTATCTTTTTTTGTTTTAAAAGTTTAAATTTACAGCCGATCCTCAGAGATTGGCATGAAAGTGCGGAGATGTCATTCTGAGTTTGCAAGACTACTGTTGCACTTCACCAGAAAGATTAGGGATCGGCACTTTTTTTGTCATTGATCTTAAAGGGTTTCTTTCAAGTTAAATCATCAATGCTCTCTGGAATATTATGGACCGTTGTGCGAGTAAGAATTCGTTTATGCAGTCCGGAGTCGGGTATTTTTATTTGAAAAGGTTGGCGGCTGTGTTAATAATGACTAGCATTGCTGTATACGTTCTTATGGTGTTCGTGTGACCTTTCTAATGATTGCTAACATTGCTGTATGCGTTCTTATGGTGTTCGTGTGACCTTTCTAATGATTGCTAACATTGCTGTATGCGTTCTTATGATGTGTGTGACCTTGCTAATGATTGCATTCATGTTTAGTCAAGGGCATGCGACACAGACTGCCTTGATGATGTGTTTTTCCAATGTGAACAATCATCACCTTTTTTGTGTTGTGTGAGTGTGCCTAGCAACACGCATCAGTTGTGTGACAAGCTCTCTGAACATTGAAGCGACACGCCTTCTCAGTGAAAATCTCTCTTCCAAGCACTATCTGTGTTTAAAATGTTTTAAGATTCAAAGATGTTTTCTTCAAACCCGACAGTACTGTCAGTCGCTGTTTTAAAGATTACAGTGTTATGTGTATTTTAGTCTATAAATTTGCCTTCTACAACTGCTGTGGAAAGCAGTTTTCCATTTTCTTTACAGATTAAAAGTGGAGTTTAAGAAAAGAAAAATAGCAACAATATCAATAACACTGATAAAAGTAATGACGATAATTATATAATAATGATAATGATAACACCAAGTAGTAGTAATAATGATAATAATGATAATAATTGTAGTAACGGCATCTTTGCTGTCAATTTTTATTTCTATGTCAAGTTTATCACCATGATAACATCTTCGTTATTAATAGCAACACTAACACATAGTGTTTCATGAACAGGTATCCCTAAAATCCGTAAGTTCTTCAAACCACTCTCAGCACTGCACATCTTTGTCTCTCTCCATTTTTCTTCCATTTTTAAAATAAAGTATATACTTTTTTTTATTTTATTTTTTATCTTCTTGTCAGCTAAAGCTTTCACAGGGCATGACAATTTCTGGACAAATGAATGCTTTGAAAAATAATGTTTTAAAATAGTCACTCTTTAGAATGTTTTATATCAGGATGAGAAGCGATAGCAGGATTGTGCATCTCCTGAGAGAGTAAAGGTTTTTCACAACACACCAATGCCAAGGCAATGTAGTTTGCATATCAAGTACAGTCTGCATGAACATGATTGCCGGTTGGCTGGTAGGCCCTACTGGTAGGTCCTACTTCTGTCCTTTCACTCTTTCACTGATTTTTTATCTTGCTGGTTCCTCTTAATTCACCCTGACAGTACCAGGTATGGTGGACGCGATGGTAAATTTCAATCAGTCAACCACGTCTGCAAGAACAGCAAAGACAACATTGTTTGTTTGTTTGTTGAGATGTTATTTTACTACGATTACGATTATGACACTGGTTTTATAGGTAGAGTCATGATATGAAGTTTTTAGTTGCGTAGGTTTTACCTTTTTTCCAATTTTTAAAATTTTTTTTTTTTATCACTCTACTCTCTCTGTCTCTGTCTCTGTCTGTCTGTCTGTCTGTCTGTCTGTCTGTCTGTCTGTCTGTCTGTCTGTCTGTCTCTCTCTCTCTCTCTCTCTCTCTCTCTCTCTCTCTCTCTCTCTCTCTCTCTGTCTTCCTGCCTCTTTGTGTCTCTGTCTCTGTGTGTCTGTGTCTGCCTGTCTGTCTGTCTGTCTGTCTGTCTGTCTGTCTGTCTGTCTGTCTGTCTGTCTGTCTCTCTCTCTCTCTCTCTCTCTCTCTCTCTCTCTCTCTCTCTCTCTCTCTCTCTCTCTCTATCTATCTATCTCTCTCTCTCTCTCTCTCTCTCTCTCTCTCTCTCTCTCTTTCGCTCTCTGTCTCTCTTTTTTTCTTTTCTTTTTCTCCTCTTTCTCTTTTTAAAATTTATATTTTTATAGACAATTTATTTCATCAGTTTTTATTTGTTGCTTTTAGAATATATCTTACTTTCGGCTGTGTCTTGATGAGTTATGAAAGGTTTCAATTATTTGATTTATTTATGTCATACAAAAAATGGCCTGACCGCATTTACAGCTTGCATAACACTGAATATCTTTTATTTTATTTTGTTTTATTTTCCCAAGATTTCTGTTTTTCTTTTACTTATTTGCGCCCTAGAGATGCTACAACACCTTTGTTTGTAAATGAATTGAATGTGATATGTGATATGTGATATGTGATATGGCTTAACGTTAGCATGGCCTTGAATGTGATAACTATGCACTGTGCGGGCAGACTAAACAGTGAGAGTGAAAATTTGTCTGTAAGCTGCTGTCATCCCTGATAGCCTTTTCACTGCATTGCTGCTTACAATTACAACAGTCATACGTCTGTTCCAAGTTTGTCAATGACACTATGCATGGGTTTGTCCAGATAGCTGAAAAGAAGTTAAAACTTCTACATGTATTTACACTTAATCTGTATTACTGTTCTTAATTTTAGTCATGAAATGCATTTTTTCAGTGAGAAAATCGCATGCAAGACATTATTTTATGTATTTCGATATAACAAGAATATAGGATGTGACAGCCTTTTGGCTGGTACATTGTTTTTTAATGATTTTGTGCACTATTAATCAAATTTTGATGGTTACAATTTTTCACCACACTGTTAACTTTTATGATAAAGAATGTAATCATTACATTAGTGTACTAACAAGTTTCCCACCTTTTTCCCCCAAGAGGAAAATGGAGGCTGTCTTTATCTTGCAAAACTTGTATTCCATTTTCTACTCCCCCCCCCCTTTTTTTAAATTATTTATTCTCGTGTTGGCATTGTTTCTCATCCTCTATTTACTTTTATCTTGTACAAGCATATCAGTTTTTAAAATTCTATTTTTCTTTCTTTCTCAGGTGGTCGTGTCAAGAACTGGAAACGTCGCTGGTTCATCTTGAATGACAATTGTCTCTACTACTTCCAGTACACAACGGTAGGCTTCAAGCAAATTCCCTTTGAACTTTTGTATTTCCTATTGACAAGTCAATCATTTTTCCCCATATCACAACTATTTGTTGTTGTTTTTTATTTAGAAGATGTCACTTGTGGGGGTTCTTTCAGTTAGTCTTTTGATTAAAGGACAAAAAATAATTAAACGATGTAAGGCAATGGCATACCTTTAAAGGAATGTCTGTCAGACCGTCTCGACTATAAACAAAAGTTCCTTCAAGGCCGTTACGGCCCATAGAGTTGGAGCTTATCCCAATTCCTATAGAGTGAAGCGGATCAGGTGTTAATAATCAGCTCGTGTACAGAACGCTAGCCTGACTCGGGTTTTTACTCCCAAGCTAGTGCTTGTACCCATTTGCACCTGGATCAAGTGGGAAAAATGTGTGTTACGTGTCTTTCCCAAGGAACTCAACGTCAGGTTTGGCTTTACCAGGAATGTTTATCAGACCGCCTGGACTATGCATAGATTAAATTCTACCATCACACTAATCACATGGCTTTCTACCATCACACTAATCACATGGCTTTCTATCATCACACTAATCACATGGCTTTGTACCATCACACTAATCACATGGCTTTCTACCATCACACTAATCACATGGCTTTCTACCATCACACTAATCACATGGCTTTCTACCATCACACTAATCACATGGCTTTCTACCATCACACTAATCACATGGCTTTCTACCATCACACTAATCACATGGCTTTCTACCATCACACTAATCACATGGCTTTCTACCATCACACTAATCACATGGCTTTCTAACATCACACTAATCACATGGCTTTCTAACATCACACTAATCATGGCTTTCTACCATCACACTAATCACATGGCTTTCTACCATCACACTAATCACATGGCTTTCTACCATCACACTAATCACATGGCTTTCTACCATCACACTAATCACATGGCTTTCTACCATCACACTAATCACATGGCTTTCTATCATCACACTCACATGGCTTTCTAATCACACTGATCACATGGCTTTCTACCATCACACTAATCACATGGCTTTCTACCATCACACTAATCACATGGCATTCTACATGGCTTTCTACCATCACACTAATCACATGGCTTTCTACCATCACACTAATCACATGGCTTTCTACCATCACACTAATCACATGGCTTTCTACCATCACACTAATCACATGGCTTTCTACCATCACACTAATCACATGGCTTTCTACCATCACACTAATCACATGGCTTTCTACCATCACACTAATCACATGGCTTTCTACCATCACACTAATCACACTAATCACATGGCTTTCTACCATCACACTAATCACATGGCTTTCTACCATCACACTAATCACAAGACTTTCATTTTGGCTTTTTTTGTCTTTACCACTTACAGGATAAGGAGCCAAAGGGAATCATTCCCTTGGAGAACATTCAAGTGAAAGAGGTGTCGACGGACAAGGCGCGTCCGTTTTGCCTGGAGTTATTTCCATGTGGCAAGTCCGAGATCATGAAAGCATGCAAAGTGGATTCTGACGGCAAAGTCGTAGAAGGTAAGCTGATTAGCTCATTTATAGTTCTGTTGCATTTATAGTTTGTTGCATTCTGTGAAGGTGAGTAGATTAGATCATTTATAGTTTGTTGCATTTTGTGAATTTGAGGCAAGACAAGTGAAGCATTCCACCTCCAAATTTTTCTCTCCGTCACCAAGAGTGTTGCATTTGTGGGTCTAATAGTCTGATGGAGTATTTTGAAATCAGGACGTATTTGTGATTTATCACATAGGTTTTACGTCCTCAAACATGTTCTTTGCATCATTCCGTCTCATGTATAGTTTCCTAACCTTGAACTGTTAAAGGGCTTATGATGTGTTTAACTTTTATAATGCACCTGTCTGTGGTATAGTTTCCTAATCTTGAACTGTGAAAGGCTTATGATATGTTTCACTTTTCTAATGCGGTTGCCAACCATTTTATCGCCACCAGGTCGTCACAGTGTTTACAGAATGGCCGCGTCATCGTTAGAGGAGTCAAGTGAATGGATCCATGCTATCAGGTGAGTAGTAATGTCTGCAAGTGAGAGAGTTAAGTAGTAACAAAGTTATGTTCCGCCAAAGCCCATATGGTCCATAGAGCTGGAGCTTATCCCAGTTTCTATAGCGTGAATTTAAGTTCCGTTAAAGCTTTTATGGCCCATACAGCTGGGGCTTATCCCAGTTTCTTCTATAGCGTGAATTTAAGTTCCGTTAAAGCTTTTATGGCTCATACAGCTGGGGCTTATCCCAGTTTCTTCTATAGCGTGAAGCGGTTACAGATGGTAATAATCACCTCCTGGATAGGACACTAGTCTGTCACAGGTTTTTACTCCCAAGCTGTTGTTTGTATCGATTGTGCACCTGCCTCGAGTGGGATAATATGCATGTTAAGTGTCTTTCCCAAGGAACACACGGTCAGACCTAGTATTGCTAGAATTCAAACCCAGGCCTGGGGATCGTAAGGCCAGCAACCTAACCATCGGGCCACCACGGAAATGAAAAGTAGCAAGATTTTGAAATCATCAACTTTAGCTTTAGTCTTTTAATGATTGGTTTAAATCTTGTGAATAAGTCTCAGTTTTAGTCTTTTAAGTTTGCTCATCAATATTTCCTCACCTTAAGTGAGTCAAGTTTAGGCTTTTCTGTTTTGCTGTGTGGTTTGTGCCAATTACAGTGGAGCCAAAAATAAAAGTTTAAAACACTGCTGGTTTTCATGCCACATCATGTGCAAACTATCATTAGTTCTGTCAACTCAATCCTTTTTAACTTCACATCAATCTATTTTCCTCCTCATCAAAATCCCATTTTCCTCCTCATTAATCCCATTTTCTTCCTCATCAAAATCCCATTTTCCTCCTCATCAATCCCATTTTCCTCCTCATTAATCCCATTTTCCTCATTAACCCCATTTTCCTTCATCAATCCCATTTTCAATTTTCCCATTCCCATTTTGTAACTTGGCATCTATCCCATCTTTCTCCTCATGAGGAAAAACAGTACTGTGATAATTTGCACACAGCATTTTGTAAATATTTATTGATGTCCTCTTATTGGTTTTCTGTTTGGTAAAAGATGTTGCCATTCTCTCTCACAGAACAAGCATCAATGACAACCCGTTTTACGACATGCTGGAAGCACGTCGAAAGAACGCCACGGGATCGTACAGCCAAACCAGATAGGCCAACAGCATGTCAAATTATAATTCTGTTTCGGGAAGGTTAGATATTTGACGGACAGACGCCTTTGAGTTGCCTGATTGATATTTATTCAAAACTGCCAGCTTGAATGAAAGATATTAATACGTATGCAGAGAAGACATTGGAAGAAGGAAGCACATTACATCTCTTTACAGCATTAACGCATCAACCATTTTGTTGTCATGTCAATGTCTGTGGGTTTTTAAGATAAGAAAAAACCAATATTGTTTATGTGCAGGTCTTACTGAACTGAAATACTTTTCTCATCTAACCAGTGACACTAGTTTTTCTTCTTTACTTGAAAGGCTCATGTAACAAGTTTTCCTACAGAGTGCATGCATTAAGTTGATGACAATGATGGACTGTAAATGATGTAAAGGAAGAAGAGAAAAGAAAAAGAAATCCAACCACTGATAAATGATAGACAAGTTTAGATTCTTAGAACGGTCTTTTAGATTGGGGGATGGGGGGGGGGGTGGGGTCAATGATAGACAAGTTTAGATTCTTAGAACGGTCTTTTAGATTGGGGATGGGGGGGGGGGTCAATTTTGACACATTTTTAATCATGTTTCGCAAAGTAGGAATATGTGATTTGATGAAAATATCCATAAAAAAAAAAAACACATTAAATGGAAAATAAAATTTTAAAACTGCAGGTGTGAATGTAAAAGAGACCACTGTTTTTTTTCTCAGTGAAGCATTCAACCCATTTTATGTCAATGACTTGAAAGGCTCCACACACTGGAAGGAAAAACGGGACCTGATAAAGAAAGAAGAATGACATGAAGGCCGTTCAATTCAGTTTGAAACATATTCACTCTCTTAATTTCCTTTTTGCTAGAACAGAAAAGTGTCGAATCTGTACTGGGCCTCTGTTCGCATTTGCATCTGCTGAAGTTTGAGCTTGAGTTGAATTTGAATGAAATCCGTCGTGTGCATGAAGATCACGATATTTGCTTCTACCAGCTACCCACTTTTGTTCTTCCAAGCGGGGATTTTAGTTCCTGGAGAAGTATCTCCCCTCCCACCCACTTCATTTTATGCGAATGTTTTGAGTGTAAAAACTATACACAAAAAGTAACTCATTGCTTTCATATGACATAGATGGTAGATTACTCCAGATTTGTACATATGATACACATTGAAATATTTATCAGCTCCAATCTTTAACCACAACTATTGTTTAGTTTGCGGGTTTTTTCAATATGATTCTTGTAATATATAATTGCAAACTGTGTAATATAAATATTGTTGAAAGATTATCTCCCTAGTCTTGCTAATATAATATGGTCAAGGGTTTGTGTCACGCGACTCAATCGGAAAAGTGGATTCATCAGATTTGGACTTGTGTATATATTCATGCTCCTCCTATAATATTGTTAACCCATGTCAATGCAATACCTCATACAATGTTACTCAACCCTTAACTCTCAGAACAATTTTGAGAACAATTCTGATTTCTTTGATTTGACGGCACATGGGAAGCGAATGTTGTTGTACATGAGATTGAGAACGGTTGGCCACCGAGTTGTGTGTTTGTGATAAAACTATTAAAACCCCCGACTTACGCTGCTTGCTGTTCGACTGAGATATGGCAAGGTTGCGGGAATGATTGATTAGACTAAGATATGGCAAGGTTGCGGGAATGATTGATTAGACTAAGATATGGCGAGGTTGCGGGAATGATTGATTAGACTGAGACATGACGATGTTGCGGGAATCATTGATTAGAATGAGACATTACAATGTTGCGGGAATCATTGATTAGAATGAGACATTACAATGTTGCGGAATCATTGATTAGACTGAGACATGACGATGTTGCGCGAATGATTGATTAGACTGAGACATGACGATGTTGCGGGAATCATTGATTAGCCTGAGACATGACGATGCTGCGCAAATGATTGATTAGCCTGAGACATGGCGAGGTTGCGCAAATGATTGATTAGCCTGAGATTGATTACATGGCGAGGTTGCGCAAATGATTGATTACCCTGAGACATGGTGAGGTTGCGCAAATGATTGATTACCCTGAGACATGGTGAGGTTGCGCAAATGATTGATTACCCTGAGACATGGCGAGGTTGCGTGAATGATTGATTAGACTGAGACATGACGATGTTGCGCGAATGATTGATTAGACTGAGACATGACGATGTTGCGGGAATCATGATTAGCCTGAGACATGACGATGTTGCGCAAATGATTGATTAGCCTGAGACATGGCGAGGTTGCGCAAATGATTGATTAGCCTGAGACATGGCAAGGTTGCGGAAATCATTGATTAGCCTGAGACATGGCGAGGTTGCGCAAATGATTGATTAGTATGAAACATGGTGAGATTGCGGGCATCATCGATTAGAATGAGACACGATGAGGCTGCAGGAATGATTGATTCAGGGAAAGCCGCAAATCCTTTTTTATCAGTTACAGATTTATTTTGGTGGTAGAGAATGAATGCGCGTGCGTCTTTGTCACAAGGTTTGTATACATCTACTTGCAATTCACATGAGCACATATCACTCATTGTGAAAAGACTAGAGAAATGCTAACCCCAATGATATGCAGTGTTACTGACTTGAATGAAATGTGTGCCACTTCCTCATTAATGTTTCTTTATTTCACAAATGTTGTTAGTGCAATGCATCAAAACCTTCCTATAGATATATCTCAATTGTCATCTCACCTGAGTTTGCATGCAAGGCCAAAAGGGCAGCCATTGAAACATAATGGTTTGTTTGTCTTTCCTCAAAACGCCTACTATCTAATTACGCAAAAATTCCATAAACCGTTGCTTTTTTTACATTATACTTATAGTCTGTACTACATTTGCCAATTGCCAGGTTTGTCCTTTGAATTGAATCAAGTGGGAGTGTAACGTAGTGAAAGTCTAAAGTCAATGAACAATGTCTCCAAATTAAATAGAACCTGAAAGTTAATAAACAGAAGCCATCATGAATTTACTACTACTACTACTACTAGACAACAAAGGCTTACATTTCAATCGATATTAGTCCCTTATAACATGTATGCCTTGGACAAAGTTCAAACAATCACAATATTATGGAATATTCCTTCCTCAATAGGTAATGTTTCTGAAGGAAATGATAGATTATTGTCATGAGGGGTAACACTAACACTCGTGTTATAAACATGATTCACTTGAGATACATGTAATATTACTGTTGTATTGTTGTATGTAATATTACTGCTGTAGTTTTATTTCATCCAACCTATAGACATTTCCATATATAGGCCTACCGGTACCGAGTAATTTACCAAGCCCCTACATGCGTAGTAGTGAAATAGCCTAGAAGTAGAAGTAAACTCCATTGATGATAATGATAATATACGTTCAATCGGGTTCAAAGTTTTACTGTTAGAGACTTGAACTTGAACCCTTAGCCAGATATATTTATATGTACATGTAATATTATTCGTTTAAAACTTAACAGAAGATTATGATATGTATTATGTGAAAAAGGAATGTTACAAAGTATTAACTTGTAAATAAAATTGGAAAAATTCTCCAAACGATGTGTTTGTGTTTTATTGAAAGTTGTTTTTGTTATGAGCTAGGTTGTTTTTTTATATCTTGCTTTCAATGTGTAATTACTGTAAAACAATGAATGAAATGTTATGCGTGTTCTTTTGATGAGTGTTTTATTCACAAACAAAAGTTGTTTTTAAAGCTGGCCAGTCGCAGTTTGAGATATTATTAAAGTTGCCGGGTCGTTTCGGTAGAAAAGCAGTCAAATCATGAAACACAACCACATGAGAGCCAATCACATCAATAAAAAGTTCTTACAAGCCTGATTTCTATCAAGCTCATATGTTGTTATATCCTGGAGTTTGTGTGCAAGGTGGCATTTACTACTGAATTTATTTTTTCCATTGATGGAATCTCCAAATGAGAATCTCAACACTGGAATAGAAAACGGAACATCAAATGTGTGTTTTGTAGCAAGGTATTTTGACTAACCGCTAATCCGGCCTTCTTGTGACAAATTAGTGACCTCCTGACGCTTGGGAACGAAGGGAACTCTTGACCTGCTAACAAAACGGGTTCATTTTTCGCCTTCTTTCCCCCGACTCTCCTTTTGCTTTTAGTATCCTCATTTTGGTGACCAGCATATTTCAATCTGTAGGAAATATATTGAGCGCGCTAGAATAGATTCCTCTCCTTTTCCGCTACCAAAGCCCCTAGAAAAGGTGAGGAGAGATAACTTAGCACTGCACTTAATTTCAATCACCTTTCTCCCACCAAGTACGTCATGTGACCATGCACACATTTTTACAGAGTGATGTCCTCCCAGATTTCAAAATAGATCTTGAAGCATTGATGCAGTTCAAAGAACAAAAAAGCTTCCAGGAGACATTGATGTGTAGAGGGTCTCATTCTTATGAATCGCAAACATTTTTCTTTTCTCTTAGTTGAAAAGGATTTTGTTTCTTTGTAATCTATCCTGTCCACCATATGCTGTGATCTCAGGACAGCAGCAAGAGGAAAGAAAGACATGTGAAAGAATGAAAAGAAAGAAGTAGCACCTACAAAAAGGAAACAGCAAGACAAAAATACAGAGAAATAAAAGACTTAAATTTAACAAAGGAAGTAGTATAGTAAGATTTCATGGCCTCAAACTTACAATTTGTTCTATGTCCAATTTTCATAAAATTTGGGGTTTAGTCACTGTGTTGAAAAACAATATAGTGTGTTCCATCTCTCATGTCGAACATTTGGATCATTTTCAAAATACGAAAAATAGTGGGTTTTTTCATATTTATAATAAAATGAAATTTCTCAAAACGGGAACTAATGGACGTAGAACAATTGTAAACTGGGGTGACTATTTACCAGTTGCATCTTGACGTACTAAACATCCTCGTAGATTCACACAATTAAGAAAAAACTGTATTTATAATCAAAAGTATCACCCATGATCAGTTTCAGATTTGACTCACAAAGATTGACAAAAACCAAAAAAGAAACAGGTTTATGTTCATATATTTACAGTTTATTCTTCTTGAACGAGGAACACCAAAACTGGAAAAGCAGTACTTCAATGAAAGAAATTTTAAATGATCGTGAATCCGTACTACTCTGTAATAATAAATATGTATAACAGGACCTTCTCGCAAGAACAAATATATATATATATATATATATATATATATATATATATATATATATATATATATATATATATATATATATATATATATATATATATATATATATATATATATATATAGTGTCACCAGCTTATGACAATATTGAAATCAGGAGGTGTGTGTGAGGATGTCATAATCACAAAGAACATGATTTAGAATTAGAAGAAAACTGTAGGTGAACATAAGAATCCATAAGTTAGGGTAAATGACATGACATGATGGCAAATTTCATATATATATGTATACGTCATTACTATTATTACATTTGTCCAATTAAAATGTAATACCAACATGGTACAATAAAATTCATGACAAGAATGACAGGAAACAAATTCAACATTACATCTGATGATATTGTTTTGAGACTTGAGAGCAAACCACGGGTAGGATTAAATGGGGAGTCAAAATCTCTCACATATTTGACATTGAAACCACGAAAACTCATGACAAATAAAGTGCTTCTTTCAAATAATTACATTCATCATTAAGTTAAATCATCATTCAACTTTAAACCACTTCACCAGTCAAAGTAACAGAATGTTTCATTCAGCTTTGTCTTGTTTTTTTTATGTGTTTTCCATGGATTGCTGTATTAGACAAATGTACAACATTATCTATGTACAAAGTTATTTGCCTGATGACCTCGCACAATGTTAAGAACTAAAAATGAAGTATTGTGAATTGTGGCGCTGGGGTAGAAGAAAGTCTGAGATGAAATGAAATCCTAGAGATTGATGACAGAATGACAAAAGGATACCAATATACTTGGATGAAATGTCTGCTGAGACTGTTCATATAACGTAATGTTGAAAAACCATGTCGTGCAGTCACTGAATGCTCACATCTCTCCTGTTATTATGATTATCACACCTATTTCCTGATGCGTTTCTTTTGGGTTTTTCTTCATTGTTGAAAATAAAAAAAGGTAATTCAATCCACAGAGATGTGGAAAGAAAGAAGATGGGAATTTGTATAAACGTTGGGTGGCTCACTATTTGTATAAAATTTCCAGACACCGTACTCATATTTACACATGAACCATTCTTTACGACAATCAGTTAAAAATTAAAATGACATAAAATTAAAAAGTTAAGTTAAACAAAAAAAATGACATGAAAATACAATGTATCATAATGTATGTCAATGTCAGTAAAAACAAAAAAAAACGAAGACGTACTGTGGAAGAAAGTTAACAACACGTAAGACTGAGTCAGTACAGTGGGAAAAGAGACGAATCAACGTGAATGAGAGGAAAATATGAAGTTATCTGCTTCGTGGGTGGGGATACAAAAACACTGGTTCAAACAACCAGCCAAATGAAAATGGAAACAGCATGAAGACGTAATGACTAATTAACAGTCTCAAGTCCTGTGACGAATTCATTGAGAATGTTCACATCTAGGTGAACTCCAGTAATCTTTCATTGCAAGACTGTAGAGATAAAGCGACAACCCAATGATGAGACAGCTCCTATCAAGCCTAAATGGCTAGGGCCTGTTCATCCATTCATCCAAACACAGACGTGACCGTGCTCAGGACATGCCATGCATTACATAGCAGAGCAGTGTGCTACTACTGAACTATAAAATAACAAGTGACAAAGTGACCCGTCACCCAACACAGACTGGAGTGCAGCATTAAGCCCAGGTAACAACATCACATAAATTGTCACAAAACTACACATTAATAAACACATGACAAAGGATGCAAGTGATGGGGGGAAAAAGACAACGGTTTAGTAATAATATAGAAGGCATAGCCCAGCCTACATTTTAATGCTGTGGTTTCACCTATATCTAAAACCTGATATACTTCAACATTGGAACAATCAATATACTAAAGAATGTTACCTGACGCTCTTGTTATGATGCAAAACGTAATATGACATCAAGTCATGAGATATGACCTCATCTTAAAAGAAATAACATTGAGTGTTATGATGTCACAACAAGTAACAAAATAAAACAGAATGACATTTGAGAATATGTGATGCTGACATGGTGTTTTGTGAGATAATGGGATGTGACACAAGATGTTGACATACTGTTTTGTGAGATAATGGGATGTGACATAAGATGTTGACATATTGTTTTATGAGATAATGGGATGTGACACAAGATGTTGACATATTGTTTTATGAGATAATGGGATGTGACACAAGATGTTGACATACTGTTTTATGAGATAATGGGATGTGACACAAGACACTGACATACTGATTTATGAGATAATGGGATGTGACACAAGACACTGACATACTGATTTATGAGATAATGGGATGTGACACAAGACACTGACATACTGATTTATGAGATAATGGGATGTGACATAAGACGCTGACATACTGTTTTATGAGATACGGGATGTGACATAACATAACCACAGGCACTCCACATATATATGTATATATATATGATGACTACAAGGGTTCATTGTTGTGATCAGCGTGGCTTAAACAACATTCAACTTTAAACCAGTTCAGTATTACGACCAGCAGTGGTGAAGTCTACAAAAAAACATCAACAGTCGGGAAATAATGATAGAGTGGTGGTGGTGGCGGTGCTGGTGGTGATAATGATGAAGATAATGATAACAAATTGTGCGCTCAATGGACACAGTTTGGCCTCAAGTCACATGAAGATTAATGGAATCATTCTTAGACTTTCTAAACAACAAAAGAAACTCATAAAATCATATGGAATCACTTTCATACTTTCTCAACTAAACAGAAACCAGTAACATATATTATAATAGATCTAAAGGACCAACTGCCTTTCACATGTATCTCCTCCATGAAGGATGCAAAAATCCTACAATAATCACACACACACACACACCACAAGCAGGGGGACAAAAGGAAAGAGGGCACAAGAACCAACAATGTTTCTATGAGAACACAGCACAGGATAAGAGTGAGATCTGTGTCTCTTTAAGCAGGTCTGTTTCTTTTTCCACTGTTCACATGTCATTAGCTCAATGCTTGCTATCATGTCCTATTGAAGCAGGTCTGTTTCTTTTTCCACTCTTCACATGTCATTAGCTCTATGCTTGCTATCATGTCCTATTGAAGCAGGTCTGGATTTTTTTTCCACTCTTCACATGTCATTAGCTCAATGCTTGCTATCCTGTCCTATTGAAGCAGGTCTGTTTCTTTTTCCACTCTTCACATGTCATTAGCTCAATGCTTGCTATCATGTCCTGTTGAAGCAGGTCTGTTTCTTTTTCCACTCTTCACATGTCACTAGCTCAATGCTTGCTATCATGTCCTGTTGAAGCAGGTCTGTTTCTTTTTCCACTCTTCACATGTCACTAGCTCAATGCTTGCTATCATGTCCTATTGAAGCAGGTCTGTTTCTTTTTCCACTCTTCACATGTCACTAGCTCAATGCTTGCTATCATGTCCTATTGAAGCAGGTCTGGGGTTTTTTCCACTGTTCACATGTCATTAGCTCAATGCTTGCTATCATGTCCTATTGAAGCAGGTCTGGGGTTTTTTCCACTCTTCACATGTCACTAGCTCAATGCTTGCTATCATGTCCTATTGAAGCAGGTCTGTTTCTTTTTCCACTCTTCAAATGTCACTGGCTCAATGCTTGCTATCATGTCCTATATCCATTGTCTATTTTTGAGAAATGAGCTCACAGATATTTGGACATTTCTACAAAATGTACAGACAGCATAAACTCTCATAAGTTTCAATACCGCAAATCAAGGGGTACCATTGAACTATACGTGACCATAACATGCCGATGAAAACCGCTTCTCACGCAATGTAACAGTAGACCGTATACAATACGGTGTGCAGAGCTCAAAACAGGAGGAGACAGCACTCAACTCTTTGCATGTGAAGACAATAAGAATTAGTCGTCCAGGCCAATACCATGAATCAATAAAGCCATTCTGTAAGTTTTCTTATCTCTAAGACAACCAATTTCATATTCAGCCATTCAATGTCAATCTATCTGCGACATACACCTGTTAGCTGAAATAGTACTTTTTCATTTTATAATAGGTTACCATTTTTAAAATTCAGCCTGTCAAGCTCAGAGGCACAAAAACAAAGCAAGACGTCATAAAGGTCCTCAGTCATGCATCTTGCTGTAGCCATGTTTCTGTCTGCTATAATTCTTGAAACTGTCCAAACTAGGTCGTATAGACGTCTTTTTATGATAATGGTGGTCGTGATGATGGTAGCTATGATCTTGAGACCAAGAAGAGGCTTGAAAGCCGTGGAACTGCGAACAAAAACAAAATTTCATGTCATTTAAAGTGGGTATATTGGAGATGAAAGAAGGAAATGTCATGTCATTTAAAGTGGATATATTGGAGATGAAAGAAGGAAATTTCATGTCATTTAAAGTGGATATATTGGAGATGAAAGAAGGAAATGTCATGTCATTTAAAGTGGATATATTGGAGATGAAAGAATGAAATTTTATGTCATTTAAAGTGGATATATTGGAGATGAAAGAATGAAATTTCATGTCATTTAAAGCGGATATATTGGAGATGAAAGAAGGACATTTTTAGTGAACTCCCATTTTATGTTTACTCTTTAGCTGTGGACAAAATGTCTTTCATGATTGAACTCGCTCACGGCACTACAGTACTTAAAGACTAGTCGAGTCCAATAATGATTCCCTTGCTTACCTCTCTCATTCTACAACGCACAGTATATATATCGAAATGATCAACAAGTTCACAGTAGCTATCGATATCGTTTCGTTTCAATACAAATATGTTACTCGGCACCACAAAGTATTGACCATGAACAGGTCATTCATTGTGAACAGGTCATTCATTGTGAACAGGTCATTCATTGTGAACAGGTCATTCATTGTGAACTGATGATATATTGTATCATTCAAAAGCACATTTGACAATATTATTGCACATATCAAGCTCCCTCTCCTTGATTTCCCCCAATATTCTCCATCAGAATATAAATTCAGCTTATAAATGTGAGCATTTTGCATAGTTGAATAATGACGGCCATTTTCCTAAAGTTAAGAAAAAGCATATGGTTGTTGGTCGGATCAATCTTCAGGCTGTAAGGTTTTCTTTGCTTTCTTGGAGGGGGGATTCCTCCAGTCATATAATAATAATAATAATAATAGGGATAAAATGATATTACTGATAAAAATTATTTTCATTAAAATATGACACCAAGAGTACTTCTATGAAATGATTACAAAAACAATATAATAAATCATATGTAAATGAAGAAGTTTACATATATATATATATATATATATATATATATATATATATATATATATATATATATATATGCAAAGTAAGACATGCACCAATTTTAGATATTTGTATCATAGTTTACAGTTCAATCCATCTGTTTCAAAAACCCATATCTCCCTCAAGCCAGAAAACTTGAAAGTCCAATTTTACCAATAAATAGGAACCATTTATTATCTTCAATACCACCATATCTCAGGTCTCACTTCGCAAATGAACTTGTCAAAGAATGAAGTATGAATTGCTTATGCTTTGAAAATATTTTGAGTTTAGTTTAGTATTGAAAAAAATCATTTTTAAAACAAGGCAATGAAAACATATCTAAAAATTACCTTCTCTTTCTGTGACTGATAGTCTTGGAAGGGATTGTAAGATGCATCGCCCGAGTCTGATAAAGGCTTCTTGGTTTTCTTCACCTGAACAAAATAAGACAAAACAAATTCTACATCAAACTTTCAATTACGGTTTTATTAAGAAAAAAGAAAGAGAGAGGACGACAGATGATAGAGATAAAGATGGATTTATAGTCTGTATCCCCGCACAAATGCAGGTTCACAGACTACATCATTCATCCCCCAGCAGGCCATTTCATTCAAAGTCCTTCTCACTCCCGGAGGAGTTTACAATACACAAGCCTGTTAGGCTTTTGTACTTAACGCTCTGACAAGATCTTTCTCTACCTATAGCTGGATGCTCATTCACACCTGAGTCTAAAGTGAGGAAAGTAGAGTGAAGTACCTTTCTTAAGAGTACAACATTGTGAAAAAAGCCACATGTGCCAGCTGTGGGGCTTGAACCAGCTATAACGCCTCAGACAGAGGGACAAATACTGCACAACGTTCATGCTTTAAATACAATCTCATAAAACATGGCACAGACATGATGACAATATGTGATGACATATGCTTGTTTTTGTTTGTTTCCATGATCTCAGGGTGAATTAAGAGAAAGCAGCAAGATGAAAGATAAGTGAAAGAAGTAGGACCTACCAGCAGCGCCCGCCAACTGTCCACGTAACATGCAATCCCTAGATCAACAACAAATAAGTCATCTCCTTATACAAAAGAAGAATTAAGCAGGATGTCAGCATTTAATGAGTTGTCTTTCTTACCTTCCCGGAGTCAATATCTTCATTGTAGTCATCAGCCCAGCGACGTTTCAGGGAAGCCTTTTCAGCAGCTAAATCTCGGTCCAGTTGGCTTTTACCGCCATCCCATGATAAAACTAAGCACAAAAAAAGTAAAGAAAATGAATTGACACCTATGACAAAGAGATGTATGTCTTCTTGTTTCATGGACAAAATTTCTTTGATTTACAGATAAAACCATCAGTCAATTGTTATGGGACAAATGGTGATATACAGCAAACAACTTGTCATATTTTGATGATTTAACTTTTATACATCTTCCACTACCAATATTATTAACAATAAACAGAAATTTCCCAAATGAAATTAATTATCTTATTCTTGCAAATACACTGCCATCCATCCTATATACCAATGTTACATCAATAGCCGTTAAATACAAGAAGATATAAAGTTTTGATGAATAGCAGAAAAGATATGACTATGAGGGGGAGAGAATTGTTGAAAGACTTGATAGTAATAATAATAAACAGTATTCATGTAGTGAATATCCAACACCTTATGATTTTCTACTTGTTAGTATAATGGTATTTAGATATAAAATATTATATAAACTCAAAACAAATAGCTTAAGATCATAATAATGATATGAGATATATTATAACTATACGCAGATTTCAAAAAAGTAAAATTTAATCACTTTAAACTACAAAATACACTGGGCAAAAAATTTAACGATTAAAAAACGATCAATTAAATATTAGATTCAAATTAGGTTTCATTGCACTAGAGGAGAATACGTGAGTGGAATCTTCAAAAAGCCATTTTCAAACTTTGCTACTTTTGAATAGTTGAAAATAATTATGCTCAAATTTAAACGTTATACAAGAAACCGTTTGTCTATAATTGATTTTTAAAATTGATGACACGTTAATTTTTTTTTGCTCAAGTTTTTAACGTTGTGTAAGAAACCCTTCATTTATAATGAATTTTAAAATTGGTGGTGTGTTCCTGTTTTTGCTCAGTATCTAGTATCAAGTGATGATAATGCTACTACATTTGCCGAAGGGCCCCTCACCTTTACTGCTGTAGCTTTGTGACGTTCCATTGAAATCCTGGGCAGCTTTTGACTCCCTGGCTCCGTCCCAGGTGGATTTCCTGTCAGACGTCTTCTCTTTCCTAGGGGCCAAATCGTCTTTAATGTGATGGTTCCATGAATGTACGCTGGCCTCTGAAGACATGGAAAGAAAAGTTTGATGTGGAAGTCAGCATCCAACATGAAAGAGAGGCAAGGAAGGGGAGAAACAATGCATGGATTAAAGATGCCTCCGTTGCTACTAATACTAGTCACCAGTCATAAAATATATTACGAGTAAATCATTGCTTCATTGAAATTTACCCAATCCACCACATGCAGTGATATCAGAGTGAATTAACAGGAAACAGCAAGATGAAAGATAAGAAAAAGAGTGAAAGGAAGGAAGAACAACCTACCAGGCAACCCAAGAGTAGGATACATTGTACAGTAGTCGCTAGATAAAAGCACACTTCATTAAAAGCACACTCTGCATAAACACACGCCTACATCTGCTGACCAAATTTTTACTGTATTATAAAAGTGCTCTCATAAGAACATGGTATGCATAAAAGCACGCCTTTTCCTGCGCCCAAAGGGCGTGTGTTTACCCAGCGACTACTGTATTAAAATGGTACACATCAAACGCTTCTAAATGATCATTTGACACATTTCATCCGCTATTTTCTAATATAATCATTTTAAACGCCTGAGGACTAAATATCCACCTTCATAGATGTATGCAACAATGAGAGGTACCAAAGGCAACAATAGATGAGAAAAATCCCTGACACAGATTTTCTGTACTATATTCATCTCGCTTCATTCAACATGTGAACAGAGCAACTAATCTGTGTTACAAACATAGCATAGCAATTAGGGGTACAGAAAGATAAAAGAATTGTAACATAACGAGCAGATTCTTATTTTCATTGATAATTTCTTTTACATTGTTTCTGAAACAATACCTAACGCATAACACAATATATCAAAGAAATTAAGCTTAAAGAAAAAAAGAGTCAGGAAGATATGATTTTGTATGTGCAAGCCATCAACTACAGTTAATCATTTGTGTTGGTGAACGTCGTACCTTTATGTGGCTTTCCCTTTGGCTTCACTGTCTCACACGTCTTTTCCACCCATTCATACGCATCACTGGAGTTTGAATCACTGTTACTTGAAGAAATTGATCTGGTCTTTTTATGTCTCTTGATCTTGGTTTGTCTGCTGTCGTCGCTGTCAGAGTCGTATCTTTTCTGTATGAGTCTCTTTTTGTCTTCTTTCTCCTTCTTGTATTTCTTTTTCTTTTTGGACGAGCTGTCACTGCGGGACGAGCTTCCTCCCTTGAACCACCAGCATCCGGGTATTTGCTCTCCTTCTTGCGTTTCTTCTTATCCTTCTTACTTTTCCTTCCACTACTGTCACTGCTACAGGATGTGGAGGGCGACAGGAGATGCTTCTTATCACTAATGTCGACCGGCGTTGATGAGCAACCCGCTGTGTGAAGCAACCCATTCTTCTTGTGACTATCCACCAGGAGGCTTTTCTCTGATTTAAATAACAGACTTTCTGAAATGTCCTTCTTTGAAGGTAACACAGTGGAAGAGGATAGTGCTGACAAATTTTTGGTGGTTATCCCGTTGGGTGGGTCTCTGTCCATTGGTTTGGACTGCTTTGAAGGCGTTACGTTTCCTGTTCAAAGGACAAAATAAAACCTATTAAATGTGATGAACCTCCATTGCTGGTCGCAAAATAAATCTTTTCCAATTTTTAAATATATCGGTACCATGAAATTTGATTTAATATATATTTATATATCATAGGATACTAGATTTACATTATACTATAACTGGTAACTAACAACAAAAAAGACAACCAGAATGATTTTTCTTAAGCAAGAAAACATGAAAAGAACAATAAAGAATTAAATTTGTCCGCTACTTCATGGCAATTAACCTCATTCACCCTATATGGTGATCTCAGGGTGAATTTAGAGGAAACGGCCAAATGAAAGGCATGTGACTATTAAAATCAGCCGGTAACTGCCCATAAAGAATTAGTAGGTAGGCTGGTAGATGAAGACACAAATTATCAGGATGTAGGAGATCAATGATTCACTTGGGAGGCTTCTCTTCACTAAAATCATATCCCTGCGCCTTATCAGAAAATCTGATAGCTCTATGGATGCCACCGGGGCAAAGAAATGTGACACCCCCCCCCCGATAGTTGTCCTTTTTCTTAGGCTTTTAAAGCCCAGGCTGGCAACCTGGACATAAAAAACACCTTTCTTTCTTTCTTTATCAGTTCCCATTCTACCATCTCATATAAACACCTTTCTTTCTTTCTTTATCAGTTCCCATTCTACCATCTCATATAAACACCTTTCTTTCTTTATCAGTTCCCATTCTACCATCTTATATAAACACCTTTCTTTCTTTCTTTATCAGTTCCCATTCTACCATCTCATATAAACACCTTTCTTTCTTTCTTTATCAGTTCCCATTCTACTATCTCATATAAACACCTTTCTTTCTTTCTTAGTTCCCATTCTACTATCTCATATAAACACCTTTCTTTCTTTCTTTATCAGTTCCCATTCTACCATCTCATATAAACACCTTTCTTTCTTTCTTTATCAGTTCCCATTCTACCATCTCATATAAACACCTTTCTTTCTTTCTTTATCAGTTCCCATTCTACTTCTCATATAAACACCTTTCTTTCTTTCTTTATCAGTTCCCATTCTACTATCTCATATAAACACCTTTCTTTCTTTCTTTATCAGTTCCCATTCTACCATCTCATATAAACACCTTTCTTTCTTTCTTTATCAGTTCCCATTCTACCATCTCATATAAACACCTTTCTTTCTTTCAGTTCCCATTCTACCATCTCATATAAACACCTTTCCATCAGTTCTTCTACCATCTCATATTAACACCTTTCTTTCTTTATCAGTTCCCATTCTACCATCTCATATTAACACCTTTCTTTCTTTATCAGTTCCCATTCTACCATCTCATATTAACACCTTTCTTTCTTTATCAGTTCCCATTCTACCATCTCATATTAACACCTTTCTTTCTTTATCAGTTCCCATTCTACCATCTCATATAAACACCTTTCTTTCTTTATCAGTTCCCATTCTACCATCTCATATTAACACCTTTCTTTCTTTATCAGTTCCCATTCTACCATCTCATATTAACACCTTTCTTTCTTTATCAGTTCCCATTCTACCATCTCATATAAACACCTTTCTTTCTTTATCAGTTCCCATTCTACCATCTCATATAAACACCTTTCTTTCTTTATCAGTTCCCAAATCTCATATAAACACCACCGTTATAAAATCATACTGTAGTGGAAGGAAGGTCAATGGTGTAATCACGATAGGCTCTCAAACTAGATCCCCATACATTCTACCAGATAAAGTAGACGCTGCATAAGCCAGTTTTTATCTAAGTCGATGTTTTTTTACCGTCCCATTCCTCACACGTTTTTTAGTTAATAAAAAAACTGTTAAAGTCGACATCGATTTAACTAACATGCCTTTCAAGTCGATATTTTTTCACGGTCCGCAGACGGTAAAATGAAAGAAAATACAACTGCATAAGTTTATGTTTCAATTTCAATGGCATCCACAGCTAGACAATACCATCAATATAAATGTAGATCTACCTTTATTAATGATTATCAAACCTGACCTGCCACTCTAAATTTTAAAAAATCAGGAACTAGATGTAAAATAATCAGGATCCTGGGAAAAATGAAGATCCATGAATGATTTCAGGTATAGAGTCAGCTGGTCGCTTAATCTCGAACTTAATAATGATAAAATAAGGGCATTGTTGATGCTGGTTCCGCCTCTTCCCAAGTAAAAATATCCATTATAATAGCCCCCCCCCCCCCCCCCAATAAAACCTGAAATCTAGTACTAAATCAGCATTACAGTTGCCTCCTTCCCACTCATTGTTTACATACTGGAGGTGGAAGACACACTCACTTTTCCTCTCTTTCTATTCAGTGGTCACTTATCTTGCTAATCGTTGCTATCATATTTCCACATTCTTCACACACACATGCCCACCCCACTCCTGCTAACCGGTCAGACATACGTGCATGACATGCCTGTCAATTATCATCCAACCTCTATTCTTCCTTGCATTTGACTTTCACTTCATAAATTGTTGCTCACTATTGGGGGGGGGTGTTAGAAAGAAGGTGCGGGTGCCAAGGATCTTACTCTTACCCTATGTGTACCGGCCATCGGCATTATTAGTAAATCTATCTCTGCAAAGTATTTGACGAAACAGGCGATAATTTTAAATTGAAGCCAGAGATATAATCACATGTGCGGTCTTACTCTTACTAATATAATAATATAGGGCCCTACTACTCCATCATCGCCACCTCCTCTTTCACTTGGAATTCTACCACTGTACTCAATCACACGAGCAAGAAAAATACACAAAAACAACACAAATGTAATTAGAAATTAGTAATATGTGTAATGCCCAAGACCATTACGATGAAAATCATGTCAGGGGAGGTAACTGAGCGAATGCTTAAGACGATTTTTTTTTTTTTTTACATAAGTTGATCTTTTTTTTATTATTATAAAGGTCCCTTAAACATTGACTTATGCGGTATCCACCGTATTAGAATAAGCACAGACTAAATTAAGGATGGATGTGAGCATGGTCAAAAACACCAGAAACGTTACTTTATCTACAGAAATATTTCAGCCAATTAGACGTGAACATGTCAACTGAAAAAAATGTTCTGCCATTTTCCCCAACCCTGCAAAAAAATTAAAATCTAGAAATGCAGGTCTTTGTTTGTATTCAATCGACTGTAGGCTATTATCAGTGGGTAAACCAATATATACATATATGAAATGATGTCCGTCTCTAGTCGTCAGCTGAGTGTTGAAGGTGACAAGATGACTCGCCTTTGCAGTGAGTCCACAGACTTGAAATAGAGGGGGGAAAGTCTATCAGATTTATAGTTTCTCTACATGAGTGACAACCACACCCCAACAAGTTGTCATTGGTCTTTCTATGAACCAAAGAGGGACTTGTTGGTCCAGAGGCAAAGTGTCCGCCTCTCAACCAAAAGGTTATGGAACAACTGTTGGATCTCACTGAAAGAGAAATTTAATTTGAAATAGCCATGGTAACTACTTCCTACCTTTACTCTCTACCATCCACTCTGACGTGGAGTTGATGCTGTTTGTACTGGAACATGACCCCCGGGGACTCGGAGCGCCATCTTGAAGCTGCACACACCAGTTGCTAGTTGTTGATTTCACTTTACTGGAGACAGCTGAGCTAGATGGCAACTCCAATGCAGAGAGGTTCTGCTTCACTGTGGACATTCTTTCTTCCAGTTTTGTCTTTGGGAGAAAGGATGGATTTTTTGGAGGTGTCGAGGAACCATTGCTATCACAACTCCTATTTTCTTTATTATACAATTGATGAGAGGTAGATTTAGAGGCTGGTGACTTGGGAGAATCATCATTCCACACAAATGGAGAAAAATGCTGCTGTTTCTTGCTATTAGAACTGATGTCCTTATTCGTGGAAAAATCCCCAGACCCATTTGACGAGGGTGGATGAAGCTTTTTGCATCGGACACCGTGGAAGCGCCGTCTCCGGAGGCCCGACTAGAGAGAGCCTGGCTTGTTGCAGGGCTGGACGTGCCGTCAAACGACGATTTATCCACTGTCTTGTTGAGATGCTGATGTGGTACCGTTTGTGTTTTCCTGTTCCGAGTCTGAGTCGTCATTGTACGGAACCAACCCAGATTTCGGATGCCATGGAAATTTGCTGATGTTTCCGTTAACAACTTTGGATTTGCCATCAGGGATTTCTCCATGGTTGTTGAATTGCCGTGTTTGATCTGAAGGACGATGCGCTTTCCATCTTCCTTCTGCTGCTGGAGTTTCTTCTGGAGGGGGTGAGGATGGGGAAGGAGATTTTCTGGTGACAGCCTGTTAATGAGGATGGCGATGAATTGTGAGAAACAATCTTGGAGCCGTTAGAGGGAAATGGGGACACACCTTTGGGCTGCTGACGCTGAACAGGGGTTCCGAGTTCACTTGAGGGTTTACCTGAAAAAGAGCCACGGAAAAAAAAAACTTTCTAAAGTGGCTAGTTTGAATCCAAGTAATGTATTGGATGACAATCGATCCCCCCCCCCCAAACAGATTCCGTTACCTAGAGACCAACAGTAAACCTGCCTCAGCCATGGGGTTCGCTCCTCTACACCCAGTGTATTTATGGGCTCCCCTGATTGCCATGGAATTGAGCCGCAGGCATCTGTACCTGGCCGCCGCCAGATGAGGATACACAGCAGATGGTTGCCGTTTCAAGGGTTCCTAGGAACTTGAACAACCCAAATCCCAATCTTAGTCAGTCAGTCAGTCAGACAATGCAAGCAAGTTACAAACACGAAGGCTAAATGACTGCCACAACAAATAACTATTACAAACCTTCCTAATTCTCATTCAGCAACTGTCACTATACTCCTTTCCACAACATTGCTCCTTTCCACAACATTGCTTCTGTCCACAACATTGCTTCTGTCCACAACATTGCTTCTTTCCACAACATTGCTTCTGTCCACAACATTGCTTCTTTCCACAACATTGCTTCTTTCCACAACATTGCTTCTGTCCACAACATCTTCATCTTGTTCTACTAAAGATTGATGTTAAGATTTCATATCAACTGTTCCCATTCTGTCTGGATATTCTTCAAACTGTAACAGGATCTTAACAACAATCATGTACCTGTAACTTACCTGAGTTTTCCTATTCCTTTCCAACGATTTCCTACAGACTACAAAATTGACAAACTGATTGAAATTTACTCCATCTACCATATGTGGTGATCTCAGGATAAAATTAAGAGGAGACAGCGAGATGATAAAAAATGAGTGAAAGAGAGAAAGGGAAGATGTGTGACCTACCAGTCATGCCCCCAACTGCCCACTACAGACTACAATCTGACAAGGGCTAGAAAATGTCTTCCATGTGCACACAAATCAAAAATCCAGGAAAGTATTAGCATGCATGCACAAGTTAAGATTTAAACCACAGACCTCTACATTGCAATGTAAGAAGTGTGCTCTAGGGAAATTACCCCTGCTCTGATTTAAATACAACTTTCCCAATAAATAAACAAAATCTGTCAGCCAGGAGCTAAACATATTACCATTGTTTCAAAGCTCATACTGAATAGGAATATGACTTTGTCAAGCCATGGAGGACATGCTACAATATGCCACAAGACACATAATCATTGAAACATGTTCTTCTACCATAACAAATTTAAAATATTTTAGAACCAAACAAAATCAGCCCAGGTTTTTGTAATCTTCATCAGTCTCACCATGGACTCCATTTGTCAAAACTGGTTTTTCCTTCACATGATTTGGCAGGACTGGTCCAATAAATGAATTCTGAAATGAAAACAGGATGGTCGTATCAATAAAACTATTTGCTTGTCCTTATTGAGTTGTGATATAGTCTACAGACAACTTCTAATTTCTGATCTAACACTGATATTAACAGAATAAAATTCATCTTCACTTTTGGGATAATCCATTGAATGAAATATAACATAAGAATAATAAATAGAGAATGAAAGCAGAGGCCATCCTCAATAGGGTGAAGACTAACTGAAATAAGTCTCACCACTTCCTGATATGAGAAAAATTTTAAAAGTAGTAACAATGCCTAGGCCGTGTCAACAGACGGAATTCTACATTTAGGATTGAAAGCCTCATGGACTTTTTTTTTATGACATGTCTTACTGTCACATTTCCGTTTCATCTTTCCATACCAATCTCATCTTGGAACGTGTCATATTGCGCTGGCAGTAGACCTTCATAATTTTTTTATTTCATTTGATTTACCCACATCCACAACTAAGGTGATCTCAGGACTTTTGGTAGCTTTTTTAATTTTGCCCCGACTGCCCTGAAAACAGCCAAGGGATCTTTAACAAGTGCAGAGTGCTGTTACCTGTACACAGGAACTCCTTTTTATTGTTCGTTTAGGTGATCCCATAAACAACAATAAATTCACCATTAAAGAAAAAAGCAACTCGTGATAAACTAAACCAACCTTTGAAGTGGGAGAAAAAGCGGGTTTCGGGCTGGATGGTGCTGTCGCAGGGCTTTTGTTGATGCGAGCATAAAACAAAACGTAAGCATCAGCAGAAAAGACAGTGTTGTGGCCAGCTTGGTGAACCTGAAATTGGATGTTGGATCTTCAGCCTTCTAATTACCTACTCACACAACATGGCTCTTGTCACATGCACATTTGAAATCACATGACTAAATAAATACTCTCCTTGCCTGATGAACAAAACAAAACTCACATTCATAGACATACAGTATAACAACATGAACATATGACCTAACATATTCTTAGCTTTTAGGAGCCTCATTTTAAAAGCAGCTGCACCTTTTGCCTGGTTTATACAATACATGCTTTATGATCAGTCTATTTCTAAATCATCTTTGTTTCTTGTTTCCATCCCAGTTAAGATCTTGTTGACACAAATTTGGCTTGAAAACAGCTACTGTGTAGATCAAAAACTTTTTAATTTTTTCAAAAAGGGTTCTCTACTCTTATCTGCTTTTCTCATAATTTATCAATTTACACCCCCCCCCTCCCAAGCAACAATATTCCTTTTCTTTGAACTTTTCATCTCTCTTTGAAGTGTCGGTGGCTGAGTGGTTGGGGGCCAGACTGGAGACAATGAGCTCCCGGATTCGAATCCTGTTAAGGCCAGACCCCACGTTGTGTTCCTTGTTAGTGACGCAACGCTTGGACATCTGGTTTGGAGAGTTTCTTAGTTCTCAATAATATGTGAAGTCTGCGTTTGTGTCCAGCGACATCTCAGGTGTGAAACGCAATAACGGCACCAAGTAGCTAACAGAAAAGAAAGCAATCTTGCCAACAATGTCCCCCCTTGTGTCTTTATACATCGATAATTGCTTCTGGGAATAAGGGACGGGAGTGGTAGCTGAGAAATCTTGAACTCTACTTGAATTTGTGTTATTAATATTATTTTCTCTCTCTCTTTCTTGTTTTAACGCGTTATTAGTAATGTTGTATCGCATGTTTAATTTCTTAGTGAATTTTTTTTCTCTTAACCGTTTTTCGGGAAAATGTCGGCAGCAACGCATTCAAATCGGGAATTTCCTGATCATTTTGGGAGGTTGGCAGGTCTGGAGATACCAAGAGAGATCTGTATCATTTCAGACAGGGTTTTGGAGTTGAGTCCTGTATGGTAACTACCTATATATATCTATGGGTTTATTTTTCAAAAGTATATTACGTCATTTTTCACCGAAACACCGACTCCCTTGCCGCCATTTAAAAAACCTCAGAAGTCTCATCTGAAAACCCTGGAGGTCCTTTCGACGTGTCAAAAAACCTGGATATCCGGGGAAAAACGGAAAACCCCATCCCTGAGAGAGAGAAAGACATACACACAGATAGACAGAGAGAGAGAGAGAGAAAGAGAGAGAGAGAGAGAAAGAATTAGGTATAGAGCACCCTGATTAATGCAGGCACCTGTACAGTGGTATTGTGTTAAATATTATTAGGCGTCGACCTTCTACTAACTGCTACTACTACTACACTTGTTCCACAAACTTTAACTTGCTTTGGGGACATTTGAGACAAATTTTCTCAAATTTGAGGAGATTTTTTTTTTGAGATCTGAGGAGACTATGAGGCGTGTGCAATGACAACAAAAGAAATTTAATATACATACATAAAAAAAAAAGATTTTTCACATTCTATCAAACTTACAATGGAGTCATTCATGCAGTACCAGGTTTTGCTGGGAGATTTGACATAGCTGTAATAGTGGCCATGGTCACTGCTATGCCCTGAGTGGACTAGCACCCCGTACAGCTGATAATACACAGGATCTCCCTGAGAGAATGGAAGAGAGAAGAAAAGACAACACGTGACTTCAAACCTTTGTGGTGAAAACAAACCAATCTAAGAACTGACTGCAAAATGAAAACAATGTTTTATATCGACAACAATGACATGTATGAAAGTTGAATCCGGTTTTCGTTCCCCTTTTAAAAACAAATATGAAACTAAAACAATTCAAACAATCATTTATAAATACAATCAAGTTGTTGAGATTTTTATGTTTATTTATTTGTTTAAAAAAGCAAATCTGCTCTGCTCTAATAATTCCTTCCCCTAGGCATGAGTGGCAACGGACAAGAAACAAAACAATTTGAGAATCAAAGTACTCCATCTATATAACAGCTTGTGTGTGTGGGCATTTGTGGAAAGTGGACTTTGGTAAATAAAATAACAATTAAAAACAAACTTTACTTTAGATCTAGAGGGAAAAAGAAGTGGGAAACATGTCCTCTGCCTAAAGAGTTCATATAACTGTGACTTCTTAAAACTCTAATTCTTTCTGTGGAACGTTCAGAACGTACCGCCACCGTAGAGATATTTGCTTGGAGTAAGGACAGCGTTCACGAAAGAGGGAAAAATAAATTGAGTGATGTGGATGGCAGTGTGCAAATAATACAACTTGGAATAATTAGTCTTCTGGCACAATGATGTAAATTACGTAAAACAAAATACAATTTCCCCCAAACTTTCAGATAAACATTCTTTTTATGGGCAGACAAACTAAAACACATTCATACAAAACATTTTGAGACGCTTATAAGCTTGACCTAGGTAGAAAACTGTTTGACCCACTTACCTGCCTCAAACTCATAAAATTACGGATGTTTATACGTTCTGGATACTTGATGAATTTGTTGATCTTTCCTGATAAATGCCTATTGAAATCAAACCTGGAAGTTCATGGGGGTGGGGGGTGGGAGAGAAACATTAAAATTTATTAAAACATTCACAAAAAAGTTGCAATTTCTTCCTCTTGAGACTAAGTGAGTCATTTAACTGTCACAGAACAAAATAAAAGCCTGCGTATTATCAAACATGGATGAAAATATTGATCTAAAATGACAACCACACAGAAAAAACTATTCATCAGAACCAGGAAATTACATCAGGTCTTTTTTAAGGCTGACGTATTCAGAAACACAGATAGAAACTAAAAGGGAAATTCTAATGATTTACAAGTAACAAAAGAAAAATCTCATGTAAAAGAAAATCAATTCTGCAATGAAACATACATATTCTTTTAAAAATCAAACTAGTAATTGACTGTTTAGAAGTTACTGTAAGAAAGTCAATAATCCATGAGTAAATTAATAACGGTTTTCCTTGTTTATACAAATCCACATGCCCGTCAAACGGTTTGAGATTTTCTTCAAAAGGACCAGCTGCCAGATCAAATACTTTTCCACATCAGACAATTTTCCATCCACCCTGTGGTGCAAACCCTAGCACTATCAGGGGCAAGCACTGCAACACCGAAGATCTTCCCCTTTTCAACCCTCCGTAGGAGGTTACTGTTATCAAACAATTCAATATTGAGGAGAGCCAGTTAACTTTTGTCAAGTGAGTAAGGTTTATCATACCTATTTAACTGTACTGTTAATACATTCGGCGGCTTCTGGATTGAGAATCTTTTCTGAGCACGAACTTTGTTTCGACATCTGTGGATATGAAAATGATTTTGAATTAAAATCAAACCTTTTTTCTTTTCTTAATCATCGATATTTTATTTTATTTTACCCCCGTCCAAACTGAGGTGACCTCTGGGGTTTTCTGGTAAGAATTTTAATTTTGTTCAGACTGCCCTGAAAAACAGCCAAGAGATCTTTGACGTGAACACAGTGTTCTGATCTGCACACCAATCTCCTTTCATCGTCCTTCTCTGGTGCAACTAGGTGTCTAAAGGGGACTAAATGAAGGGGACCCCAATTTACATAGTGTAATGCTGTGTGAAAGAGATTTTTCGTAGCAAACGAAACTAAGTAAAAAAAAGAAGAAGAAAAATAATTCATTTGATGCAAAATAACTCTAGTTACACGTAAAGGATCAAATTTTAAACACATAGTAGATGTCAAGTAAAATATAAAAACTTTCTCTCCTAAACAATGTGCTCTCAAAACAAGGGACAAGTGAATTGAACAAAGCCATGTAAACAAACCATTACTAAAAAACTATTTGTGAAGACCGTGTAGTTAAAATATGTTCAGCTTTTAACAAAATAAAATCAATGACATTTTCCAAATGAATTGTCTTACTTGGGGCATTTGTAGGCATTTTCCTGTTCAAGAATTTCTGGTTTCACAAATTTCATCAAAGCTTCTTCCAGAGTGTTGACTCCTTCGTGACAAGATGAGATGGAAGGAAAATCAAATTGAAAACAAAACACTTGATAAATTAGTCATGAGACTAAGTATAAAAAATCATCATTGGTTGAACGTAGATCATGAAACAAGGAAAAATGTGTGAAGAAAAGTAACAATCCATATCAGTCTCACAAAATTTTCTTCATTGGCAAGGTCAATGGATTCAAATGATCAAACATCTCACTTTTACTATTCAATTAGCACTAATAGGATAGCTTGTTATAACATTATTGAACTTCTTCAACTAGAAAATAATGGATAAAGAGAGCAATATATGAATAAATAAAATAGATAAAAACCACGTAGCAGATTTTTAAAATGACATAACCAACGTACACAATGGTGGAGAATTTCAACTGAAGTGAGCCTTCTTTAGTAGATGCTATCTCGAATTGCTATGTGTTAAAATTTGTAGCCCAATGTTCATTTTAAAACGCTCGATTCCAAGTTTTCTCTTCTCCATAATTTACAGGAAGCAGCTGTTTGCAAACAGTTATTCTTATTTGTCATCCTGTAAGTTCCCATCAGAACCCTGGAATTTCATGATAAGTCCCAGACAGCTGCTGTAAGCCATTCAAAAAGCAAACATGGAAGGCATGTTGCTGGTACAACGTATCAATGATGTTACATTATCAAAATCTCTGAGAGACAACTTAAAGGATACAAAAGAATATCCGGCATACAGCCTTATATTCTCAAGAATTTGTTTACACTTTATTTATGGCATAGGTTTCTGTGATCAATTTTGAATTCCTATGTGTCACAAATCTCATGAAAAGTCAGTTACCTTTATATCCAAACTTAAATCCATGAAAGGATCAAAGGTATTTGACTTAGCTTGGCATCGAAGACAAGTAACTGAAATGTATTCAAATAAAAGTCATTTTAAAATAAAACTTAAAATGGTAAACATCAGACATATCAAATTCTGCAAATAAATCATGAACAGCAAGACATGATATCATGTTATAAATTTATGGAAATCAGAAATTCGTTTTCATGTCTGATTCAGGACACTTTCATTATTTTAAATTCCAGAAAAATCACAAGTCATAAATTTTTTGACAAGACTTAATTTTGATTACCTTGGCTCCTCAGGTAGCCCCCAAAGATCTGATTTATCACAGTGGTTTCCTTGCTGAACCGATCCAACCTGAGAATGTCACGACAATGTGTTCATTGGAGTAAACAAATTTTTAATCACACATCATGTTCAAGCAAAGACCGATTCAATGCTACATATTCTAATGTTTTAATATTTGTTAGTCAGGGAAGAAATCAAATATGTTAATAGACAAGTTACGACATCAGTGAATAGTATAGAATATAAATTTTAACACAATAAAGAATCCAAAATCAAGTACTCATAATATAAAATTCAAACTGTCACAAATTAAATTGAAATATTGACAAAACAAAGCCACAAGATCTCTACCATTAACTTTTTAGAAAATACTTGATAGCATCTATCCAGGATAATATGAATAGTTATGTCCTATATGTCTTAGAATACCATGAGTTATTGCACTGTGTAAAATGCAGTTCTGACCAGTTCGTAGACAAGTTTACGTTTTGACAGTTATTGATCCCCATACTTACTTGGTTTCTCCATTAAAACATGACTGCTGTAAATGATCAACGACAAACCGAAGGAATTCATGAGCATCTTCCTGCCTTCCCCATTTCATGTGTTTTGCTATGCCTAAATAAAAGAAATGAGAGAGACAGAGAGGGGTATTTATAGTTACAGGAATTTAAATGCTTTTGTCTGCAGAATGTAAATGCTTTTGTCTCTATGAATACTTAAAAACAGCCTATTTGAATATGTTTTGTAGTTTCTGACACAGCTCATTTTTTCATTGTGACTTTATCTTGAAGCTTCTTTCAGAGCTTTATGTTAGTACAGCAACGCAGACCTGCCTAGTTTCAACCTCAAAATTTAATAATAGCTCCCTCATGTTTTCGTTATTTCAATTGAAAATATGAACAATCTGACATTGAAGAATCTGGGTCTGAATATAAATCTATGTAACCATTTAGCGGTAAAATTTAACCCTACTTGAAAGCTTGGACTAAATGGTCCTTCTCCCTCTTTTGTCAAAATTTATATGTTATATTTCTTACAAGTGTAATATACCATCTTAATGCTTTGAACCCGGGGATTCCAGATATATGACTGTAAGAGATAGCAAAGCACTATGGGACGAGCAAGTTGGCTTTTAAAAGTCCTGTTTTTCAGCCATGGGGCACAGCTGTAAAAAATTCTTGGTCGCCTGCCAGTGACGCGGCACGACTGGTCCTTTGACTGAGAGTGCCTTGGTGTTTATTTAGTAATGCAATGCTAGGGAATATAGGAGATTTCCTGGCTGCTCCCTGGTTTTCAATATGATGTAAAGTCTGTGTTTGTGGTGAGTGACACCACTATTGCCTTACCGTTGATGACTCGCATGTTTCTGATCGTGTGGGTGGACAAACCGATACTTTACTTGTCCTGGTTTTTTTTGTTAAAAAAAAACCTTTATACTATCTATCCTATGCACTATGGGTTTATCATGTGTGACATTCTGCTAAAATCGATAAACTTCACGGCTTATACAAAGAGTGAGGATGCGATAAGTATAGACCGATTTGCCCTGAGGGAGAGAGAGAGAGATAGACAGAAACGCACAACAGCATAAAAAATCTACAACCGACACCCCCCTTCCGACTACTTACATTCACATAGAGCGCCGTGAAAAGTGTTCAAGATCATAATTCTCGCCGCCACACTGGACTAGCGCAAATTTGTGTTTTTTATCGATCGATAATTGTTTCACAGAGTATGGGGCGGAATAAAGGTGAAAGCTGAGAAATCTTGAACTATATTGAACCTGTGCTAATAGCATTATTTTCTCTCCCTCTTACTGTATCATTATGCGAAGAAGACAGTGCACACCTGGAATCACCATCATTGTATTAGGCTTATAACCTTCCGTATGGAACCAACCGTTTTAGTTTCAAAAAGTTTTTCCCCGAATTTTTCCCTCGGGAGCTCATACTCTCAAAAAATTGTAATCTGTCTTGCTGTTTCCTAGTCCCGTAAACAGCATCAATTTTTCGTAGCAGTTATGGGAAAGTCGTAAAACTAGGCAGGTCTGGTAACATCCCTTCAGGGCTCATATAGCCTCTACCACCAGAGACTATAGCACAAACTGAACAGGTGATATTTCCTCATCTCCTGGATAGGCCCCTAGTCTGCCCACCCGATGCCGGTCTTTGTCGAGGAACACAGAGTCAAATCGACCATCGCCACGATTCAAAACTCAGGACCTCACCATCCCAAGTCTGACAGCCTTACAACTATGCCACATAGCTTCACATTTCACAATGCCAAATATAATTATAGTGATAACAAAGAAAAGTCAAAACAAAAATTATCAATGTCGTAACAAACCACCCAGGATATTATGAATGAAAACATGAACCAATTTATGATGCAAATAAGTCAATTATTTAATATGTGAGCACACCAGCCATCCATACATACAGGGGCAAACAATGGACGGTATTATGATAAAAAAGGTCACATGGTCACAAACTTGATATAACAATACTACAAAATATGATTGGTGACAACAAGAATTGAGTACTTACAGCGCAATTTCTGAAGCATCGAATGGGGTTTGATCGACCGACCTCCACATTCCAAGGATGTTTTTACGTGCGACTGGATTTCACACATCATACAGAAATCCTTTTTCTTGCCTGGACAGGAAGCATGAGTTTTGTATTCCATTTAATTGAAAATTATTCTGGTTGTTCCATACATGAAATAATATTGATAAAACACTGATTTCGTTTGTCTCATTAAATCATATTGATGAGATATTTCAAATAACTTGAAACTTTCAACTGCATTTGGGTATGAACTCCAAATGTTAAAAATAAACAGAAGGGCAATGCAATCATTTTAGAATAACTTTCAAAGTCCTTAAAATATAGAGATTCATGCCGGCTAAATAACAAAATTTACAAGTTTTTATAATGAAGTCCTTACATTGCACGTTAGAAGACCTCTATGCATACATGATAATTATTGTCAAACTTTTGACCTCAGTTTCAATCTTTTTAAATAGACACTTATATTTTCAACAATTAAATTGTTCTTTAACATTTAAGTAAAGCAAGCAAAGGATAAATAACAATACTGATCAATAATAAGAACATTCAGATGAAGAAGAATCTTGAAGTAAAAGAAGAAATAGAAAGAAAACTTACATTTTCCCCTGTGATCATTGGACAAACAGTAGTTGACCAACGGGGCTGTGTAGGTCAAGCATTGAAGAGTTGAGTTAAAGAAGCAGGTGTTTCCCATGTTGACCAGACCTGCCCCAATGCGAGATATTCGACTCCACTCCATCTTGACCAATTCCTCTGGGAAAAGGACAACCTTGGGGTTTGGCAAGGATTCGCCATTTTGATGTTCTGAACCACCGGAGTTCATGTCTTTACCTTCAGACAAAAGAATAAAAACAGCATGTCAGTCTTTTCTTTCTTTTTTCCCCCTGTATATTTGATATTTAATTAAATACTGAAAACATTTCAGAAGAAAGTATGCATTGATAAATTACAAAAGGTTTGTTGCTTTATAATCAGCTCTAAGAAAATGATCAAGATCTTTGAAACATTTGGGGAAATCTCAGACTTTTACACTTTTCTATCAATATATAATAATGTTCTCCATAATCTAATTATAAATCAGGACATTAAAGAGTGAAAAATCATGGTTAATATTGGCACTAATCAAACATATTTGGCGAAAAAGCAAAAATATTAAAATATTAAACGGCCTACCAGTTGCGGGCAATTTATGAGACTCTGCCCCACTCCATCCCTGCTTTGAAGTTGAGGGGTTCAAAGACGTGTACTTTGCTTTAAGTTCATTGCATTTCAGAGAGTACGGTATTGAGGCGGGAGTAAAGCTGATGCTGTGCATCAGCACACGTTTGATCTGGCCACAACATCTTGGTCTATGTCTCCAGGACCTCGGCTCAACGAGGCCTTTAACGTGTTCTGTATCTCCTCAATATTGCCAGATATATCAGGCATAACATTCATCAACCTGTAAGGCAAATATGATCAAAACAATGTTGATAAAGATGGTCTGGTAATAAAAAAGGATTTATTTTAAAAGCTTTTATCTAATCCACAGAAAATGGTGACTCAAAAGACAGCCATGGTTTTTCCTTGAGCACCTATTTCACTCAGTGTCGACGGCCGGGTGGTTAGGTAGCTGGACAGGATCATGAGGTCCTGAGTTTGAACCCTAAGCACGCTAGATCGGACGTGTTCCTCGGGAAATACATTTAACACACAGTTTCCCTACTGAGCCAGGTGCAAATGGGTACCAGCAAGAACTTGAGAGTAAAAACAGGCAGCACACTAGTGTCATGTCTAGAAGGTGATTAATTTCATCTAATCCACTTCACGCTATAGACCTGGGATATGCTTTGGCTCTATGGACCTTGAAGGAAATAGGAAAAACATGGCCTGTTTTTGAGGTTTCCTTCAGTGACAGCAGTGGGGGGGGAAAACATTTCTTTCATAAATTAATATTATGTTTGTCTGCATGTTTCTCTCTATAGATTTATATCTATGGCAGGTTTCAAAAAGGGTGTAGGAGACTTCCCTCTCATTACAAAAATTTATGACTACAATATTGTACATATTATATACCAAATTAAAGCTCTTTATCTCAGGGTCTTGAATATGAAATTTTCAGAGATAGCAGACCCTTGTACGGTGAGTAATCTTGTGTTGAATTTCAGTCTTATTTCCCCACATTTAAGGGATATAACTCTGTGCCTTCAGGGTTTTTACAAAATGCATAAATAACAACAAATTGTACAATTTACAACCACAACAAAAAAGAAACATCAGATAAAGTCTCATAGAAGTTATATTATTTCTAACAGATTTATTTGGGGAAAAAAATAATAATATCATATGAGAAAAAAATAACCACAAAATATTTTTTTAAGAGTAAAAAAATTAAAAAATAATACAATTAATAGAAAAACAAATCATTTTTGCACTAAAAACAAGTGTTTTGAATATATCCAGCACACCAAAAAATCCTGTAGGTTTACTCTCATTCGTGTCGATCAAGAGAATGCCGTGACTGATCATGCGGTTGCTATTTAGTGTCCGAAGTCGCGGATGGACAACAGTATCGGGCGAGAATATAAAATTTTTTATTATCAGAATTTTGTTTTTTTACTTTAAAAAACGGATTTTCACGTAAATTGATAAATGTTTCACCAATTTGAGCCAAAAACGGCATTCGCAAACAAAAAAAGGGATTATGCTCTTACTAAAGTTTGAAAAATTCACGACAGACATCGTTGCGTAATGACCGCATTTTTCATTCAACCCTATGGGATAAAAATACAAGCTTTCAAACCCGTTTTTTAAAAATAATTTTAGTGCTGTGCTGATGCATTTATACATTTTTTTATCTGAAAGAAAACAATTTTACTGAATTGTCGGGTGGGACTGTCAGGAGAGGAAATCATGTCTTGTCTACATTTCGAACATTAAACACATTAGATAGGCCTAGCGATAAACACACTTTCATCAAACACAGTCGACATTTTTTTTTTTTTTACGTATATAATTTGTATCATGAAATTGGGTGTGAACAAGTTTTTACAGGTGAAACTGGAAATAGATAAAATTCCAGTTATCTCAGTGACCTAGTTTTGTGAAACCTGTCTATATCTTTTATTTCTCATATATTCAATGTTCTTTCCCTCTCTAAAAACTTTCCCCAATTGAATGTGTGTTGTAGTTGAAATGCTATTAGAATCTAGGCTAGATCTAAATTTTGTGGTAGAAATTAATGACACAGAAATATATTTTTATTCAGTATTCAGATCTAGATCTAGAATCTAGATCTAGAAAAAATTTGAAAAAAAATATTATGAAACCTAAGAAATGAATTGGGAGGGAGAATACAATTAAGTGAGTTGCTTCCCTTTCCTAAACCACACAAAATCTGCAGCCTAGACACAAGGTGAATCTATGTGAATGACACAAATGAGTATACTAACTATGATTATGAGTTTGAGTGAAGTGTTATCCCTGCTACTGCTGAACAATACAGATAACATTGATGACAGATTCAGAACTTAGATCTAGAAAACTTGAAGTGAGAGCTTTCTGAACTTACACAATCTTCAAAAATGAAGGGCCCAAGATGAGAATTTAAAATGTCCCCTTGCCCCTGTAATGTTAGATGTTATAATTTGAAAGCTAGCCATGATTATCAAAATAATTCAGTCTTTGTGATCACTAACTAATTCATCAGGCTAATCAAATAACAATATTTCACTTAGGTTTTGTGCGTTATAGCCAAACACCCATTTTACACTTTCGATTCATGATTTGAAATATCCCGTCCCTGTGTCATACTGACTACTGACCGTGTGTTGTTTTCTAATCTTCTTGAGTTTTTGATTTCCTTCTTCACTTTCTGGCATTTGTGGCGACATTAGATTTGGAACTTGACATCAAAGTCGTTGTGTTAAAAATTGACCCATCACATATCCATAACAGCATGTTTTTAA
Source organism: Doris montereyensis (assembly GCA_037039925.1). NCBI lineage: Eukaryota > Metazoa > Mollusca > Gastropoda > Nudibranchia > Dorididae > Doris > Doris montereyensis. The sequence continues at coordinate 231,463 of JAXRKP010000044.1, read as the reverse complement.
ACAGAACATCATGGAAAAAACAAAAAACACGGTTCCATCACACACCTATCAAATATCGAGACTGAAAGTGGTGAAGGAACGCAAGCATGCTTTCTTCCCGTCAACACAGAGAAAATACAAGAGAGCTCTTGTTGTAGTGGTTCCTTGTTAGCTGAAGCAAGCTGTTTACAAACAAAGAAACACTTCTTTGATCGTTTACGTGTATCAAAAAGTTTATATATAGTTAATAAATACAATAACTTACTTACCGGGTGTAATTACTACAGTTTCCACCAAATTCTAAGAAAAATAAATCCCCGTGCTGATCATGTCATTTCTGAATACTTCAAATAGCAACTCGAGCAAAAACGATCGACGAGGCCACCAACATAAAGCCTTCCGCTTGCGCATGCGTCCTAGTTACTGCATTAATACTTGATACATTGCGATACTCTATGTATATAGTGTCTTATCGAGTTCAAGTACATGTACCACGAGTATCAGATCTGGTGGCGGTCATTTCGACATTTATTTTCATTCATTTATTTGATTTTACCCACATCCACATCTAAGGTGATCTCGGGACCTTTAATTTTGTCCGGACTGCTCTGTAAACAGCCAAGGGGTCTTTAACGTGCATTGAGTATTGTGATATGCACTGAGAACCTCCTTTTTATCGTCCGTTTCCGACGGGATTATGTGTCGATCTACCCTGGACCAGGGGGTGGATTTTGCTTAAAAATGTAACTCGATAAATTGGTTCCACCTGTCGGGGTTTGAACACAGGACTTTTTTGGTTGAGAAGCTGACACCTTGCCTCTGGACCACTGAGTACCCCGTTTCGACGTAGGTTGAAGACATGCCACCGTTGCTTACTACATTGTCTGGAGCATACTATTGTGATTTCAAACATATGATAAACAAATGAAGAAAGCAAATATGTTTACAGACATTGAACAGATTGAAAGCAAGGAGATCATATTGTATTACAGAGGAATCCCGATTACCTGATGCTATTGATGATGATGATGATTATAATAAAGATAATATTAATAATAATAATGTAATAATAATAGTAGTAGTACCCGGTAGTAGTTGGAGTAGCAGCAGCAGTAATAGTCGTAATACAACATGTAGTAGTATACGGCCTCCTTTAGTTTATTGTCGACGATGAATATTACGCCCTAGGAGTTCATGGTAATGCTGCTGAAGGAGTATCGTCGGTGGCTGGTAAGGCCAATGACAGAGACAAAGACAGTGTGTGACAGAGAGACGCCGACTGACTGAAGCACTTGCTGATTTGTAATTTCGTTAGAAGGGACATGTTTCAGTGTTTTCTTACTAATTGAGTTTTGACTATTACTGCCAGCCATCAATCCTCGCCTTACCCCTATACACACCAACAAGAACTATAAAAAGAACCAACAAAAACAACAGACAATTTTTTTTAAATCTCACAAAACACCTCCATCCCCTCAAACAGAAACACCAAAAATAGTTTATACGGTCTTTGGAAACGCCAAAGAAAACAAAAGAACAAACACAATGAAATAAATTAAAAGCTGGTGGTTGGGAGATCAAAAAGAACACGAGCCTTCAATCTGGCTGCTTGCTCTTTTGTCTTCAGCGGCAACGGTTGGTAGAGCTGAGCTGTGTCGAACTGTCGGACCGTCCGATGATCCGAAAGTCTCGAGACTCAAAAGAGGGTCTGCGAACACAAGTCAGTCCGCGGATGGCAATTCAACCCGAAAGTCAATTCAGTCCGAAAGTCAAATCAATCAGAAAGTCAAATCAGTCTGAAAGTCAATTCAGTACGAAAGTCAATTCTGTCTGAAAGTCAATTAAGTTTGAAAGTCAAATCAGTCTGAAAGTCAATTCAGTCTGAAAGTCAATTCAGTTTGAAAGTCAATTCAGTTTGAAAGTCAATTCAGTCTGAAAGTCAATTCTTTCCGAAAGTCAATTCAGTCTGAAAATCAATTCAGTACGAAAGTCAATTCAGTCCGAAAGTCAAATCAGTCCGAAAGTCAATTCAGTACAAAAGTCAATTCAGTTTGAAAGTCAATTCAGTCCGAATGTCAAATCGGTCTGAAAGTCAAATCAGTCCGAAAGTCAATTCAGTCCGAAAAGCTATTTAGTTTGAAAGTCAATTCAATCTGAAAGTCAAATTCAGTCCGTAAGTCAATTCAGTCAGAAAGTCAATTCCGTCCGAATCTCAAAAGTCCAAAAGTCAAATCAGTCCGAAAGTCAATTCAGTCTGATAGTCAAATTCAATCCGAAAGTCAATTGTCCGAAAGTCAAATCAATCAGAAAGTCAATTCAATCTGAAAGTCAATTCCGTCCGAAACTCAAAAGTCCGAAAGTCAAATCAGTCGGAAAGTCAATCAGTCCGAAAGTCAATCAGTCCGAAAGTCAATCAGTCCGAAAGTCAAATCAGTCGGAAAGTCAATTCAGTCCGAAAGTCAAATCAGTCCGAAAGTCAAATCAGTCCGAAAGTCAATTCAGTCCGAAAGTCAATTCAGTCCGGAAGTTAATTCAGTCCGAAAGTCAATTCAGTCTGAAAGTCAATTCAGTCCGAAAGTCAATTTGTCTGAAAGGCAAATCATTCCGAGATTCAATATTTATCTCTCAGTCTCTCTCGCACACTCACGCACTCAACGAACACACACCACGGCGTCTCTCTGGCGTCTCCTTCGCCAATCCTTCGGTCGGCTTTTCCTTTGATGTCGGGAAGCAAACGCGTGTCACCAATGCTGCAGCTGTGACCCGTCCCGTCATCGTGGTAAGCAACAACCACTAGACAGAAAAAGCAAGATTAGATAAGAATTTGAAGTGTTAGGTAATATAAAACAGAGATAATCTACTGAGTATCCATTTTGCTCCTATAGCTTTGTCGAGAGAGAATCTCGTTGTCTTGTTTAAAAAACGCTCCAGGCATAGATCTAAATACATGTATCTGCATCTAATCAAAATTACTCTTGTTTCCATTCACGTTTATAAAGGTTCCTGGCTCTTGATCTATATTTTGGAGGAGTTCCATGGTCGGTTTCCAGCCATTATCTTAACATCTAGAATATAACCACTTCGATAACCTAATCTTGGCTCGGATGGAGAAAGGGGTGGGGCAGGGGTATGTTGGAGGGGAGCGGGGAAGGGTTTAGAGTTAGGGATCGGACCGCCCGAGGGGGGGGCGGATTCTCGACATTATGGGTGGAAAAAACGTGACACAACAGAGCGAAAAAGAACGGGATGGAAAAAAACCCAAAGGAGATGAGTCATACAATAAAGTAAATCCAAGTCACGAAAGTAAGGAAGGAGAGAGAGAGAGAAATAGTGAGGGAGAGAGAGAGAGAGAGAGAGAGAGAGAGAGAGAGAGAGAGAGAGAGAGAGAGAGAGAGAGAGAGAGAGAGAGAGAGAGAGAGAGAGAGAGAGGAAGGGGGAAAGAGAGAGATAAAGGGAGAGAGAGGGGCTCGAACCCACTGCCTTTTGGTTGAGAGGCCGACATATTGCCTCTGGGCTACCGAGGTTCCCAATAAGGAAGTGACTGAATACCAAAGTCGGCACGATAAATAACCCCAAGGACACCGTGTGAAGACATCAAGCGAAAGCTACAAAAAAAACCCAAGGACACCGTGTGAAGGCATTAAACGAAAGATACAAAAAAAAACCAAGGACACCGTGTGAAGGCATTAAACGAAAGATACAAAAAAAACCCAAGGACACCGTGTGAAGGCATTAAACGAAAGATACAAAAAAAAAAACCAAGGACACCGTGTGAAGACATCAAGCGAAAGATAAAGAAAACCAAGGACACCGTGTGAAGACATCAAGCGAAAGATAAAAAAAACCCAAGGACACCGTGTGAAGACATCAAGCGAAAGATACAAAAAAAAACCAAGGACACCGTGTGAAGACATCAAGCGAAATATAAAAAAACCCAAGGACACCGTGTGAAGACATCAAGCGAAAGATGCTCGAATAAATAGCTATCCATGTGAAGATTGGGGTCTCAATTCTACTTTCCTCACATAACTCGTTTGTGAATTATTTCATTAATGTCTGTTTTTCTGTAGCTAGGTTTGGCTGTAACATGTTGACGTCAGAATATGATTTGATTTGATTTGATTTTACGCACATCCACAACTGAGGTGATCTCGAGGGTTTTGGTAAGATTGTTAAATTTACTCGGACTGCTCTATAAACAGCCAAGGGATCTTTGACGCGCACAGAGTGGTGTAGTGTAATCTGTACACGGGACCTCCTTATTATCGCCCGCTAGATGAAGGGTAGGAAAGTTTTACTTCGACAAAACTCGAGAAAACTTTTCAACTTGTCGGAGTTGAATGATTATGTACATGAATAAGTAGATAGAAAAAAGTATATAATAATAATTGAATGAACACATAAATACATGTAGATACAAATAGATTAAGTAATAAATAAATCATATGCAAAAAATGCAACAACAAAAAATCATGTAAATAAATAAAATATTAAATGAAAAAAGTAAAAGTTCCTCCAAGGCCATTATGGCTCATAGAGCCGGAGTTTATCCTGGTTTCTGTAGCGTTAAGCGGAACAAGTTATATTAATCACATCATAGACAGGACGCTAGTCTTTTACTCCCAAGGTAGTGCTTGTACATATTTGCACCTGGGTCGAGTGGGGAAATGTGTGTTCAATGTCTTTCCCAAGGAACACAACGTCAGACCTAGCGTTGCTAAGATTCGAACCTGCATCTTTATGATCCCAAGTCCGGCAGTCTAACCATTCGTCCACCGATGCCGCACAAACAATAAAGAAATAAATAAAACGAGAAAAGCAATATATAAATAAAAATGAGAAAAATAAATCAATAAAAATGAGAAAATTAATAAAATTTAAAAAAATATTTAAATTTTGAGAAAAATAGATAAATAGAAATGAGAAAAACAAACAAAAAGAAGCAAATGAATAAATAATAAATCAAATGAACAGATAAATAGATAAATAAATAGTCAATAAATAAATAAATAAACGAACAAATAAATGAATAAAATTGAAAAAAAAAAAATACAAAACGGAGAAAAATATATAGATAAATAGAAAGGAGAAAAATAAAATAATAAAATAGATAATACATCAAATGAATAGATAAATAGATAAATCAATAAATATATAAAAAATAAATAATTAAATGAATGAATTAATAAATTAATAAACAAACGAATGAATGAATGAATAGATAAATAAATCTTTCTCTCTTCATCAGTTCCCATTCTACCTTTCGGTGTATGAGTTCAGATGCCCGAGAAGATCTTTCTGCAGGATGCCCTGTTCTGGCATTTTCTGTTTCCTTCCAAAAATGTTAAATTTCTATGCTTCAATGCCTCTTTTATATATTCTTCCTACTTTCTCCGAGGTCTGCCTTTTGGTCTTTTACCTTGGGTTTTCGCACTGTATACTGATTTAGCTATTCTATTGTCACTCATTCTGTTTACTTGCCCAAACCATCTCAATTGATTTGTTTCTATCTTAGTTTTTATGCCATCTGCTTTAGTTTGATCTCTTATTGTTGTGTTTCTGATTTTGTCTGTTTTAGTTTTCCCTACTACTCTTCTTAGATATTTCATTTCAGCTGCCTGTACTCTACTGTCTAAGGTCCAGGTTTTGCTGCCATAGAGGAGAATAGGACAATAAACTGTATTGTATACTACCATTTTTGGTTTTTGTTGACAATTCTTGCTTACCTACAAATGCTTTTCCTAGATGGTTATATATATTGCACTTGCCTTTTTGATTCTCTGGTTGATTTCTTCTTTTAGTTTTCCTTCTGAGTCAATCCTTACTCCTAGGTAATTGTAGCTGTGAACTTGTTCTAAATTCTCCTGGCCAATATAAGATTTTGTGTGTTAGCTTCCTAGTTACTAGCATTGTTTTAGTTTTCTTTGAATTTACTCTCATTCCTCTTTTATTTAGTTCATTGTTCATAACGTTGATATTAGGTTTTCCAAACATTTTTTCTTTTTATTCAAATGTTGAATACAATACTGTTTTCAAACAGAACTAGACTTTATTTCAATAAAATTGAGTGAGAAATAACAAAGTTATGAATTTAAAAAAAGTTTATTTTGACTTAAAATATTTTCGCAATATTGAAAATAGCATTTTAGTCCATATTCAACATATAATTAAAACATTAGAAATAACAAAGATTAGTTGACAAGTACATATTTTTACAAATTTCAAGTGAGAAGTATAGAATAACAAAAGGAAAAGCCCTTCTACAGAGGTATGAAGTCATAAAATCAGAAAAAGTTACACCGAACTTAGGAAAGAAACGAAGAATACCATGAAATTGTGTAAAAAAAAATCAATTTTGGATCCTTGTTATATGCAGAATTGACCTGTTAAAGGGTAAATCTATTCATAACCAACTATAGATCATGTCTATTTGTTTAAAAGCCATTTCTGTTATAATTCTGTCTTAAATCAAACTTTGAAATGATGACCAAAGTCAAAAACGCCAGTTTCGGGGAAAAATGAGAATTTTTGATTTTCGGTTACAAAAACCATAATAAAACAATAACCAATAGAGCTAGAAAGATGAAACACATATCAAATTAAATGTGAATATGAGCTCTATACAAAGAAATACATTACAACAGTCAGCTGTAGACAAACAGTCTAAAACAAATAAATAAATGAAAATGATCACCTACAGCGAAGTGATGAAAAATTGGACAATTGTTATTAAGACTTAAAATACACGGATATTGACTCAGTACTCAATTATAATGTTCAAACGTACATCAAATTGAAGGCAGTTAAATTCTATTCACTAAAATGTATTAAAAGGAGGAATGTAGTACATCAAAATTATAATGTTGGTCATGGAAGAAAAGAAAGTAAAAGCAACACACAGGAGGCTGTGACAGTCGGCATTGGAAACGATTTCTGGAACCACACGTGTACCTGAGGAATAATAATGAAGAAAGAACTTTGCAAAAACAAGGAGGAAGCCGGTTGGCGGATGGCATGAAAGGGCAAGTGGAGAGAGACGAGACCCAGACAGAGGAGGTACCGTATCAGAGACATTAAAACATGTTCTTCTTACTCATAACTTGAGTTCCGCGCTATCTGAAGTTCATCTTCATCTCTCATCACTTTATGACTTTATGGACATATCAAATATCTGGTTAGACTTAAAGACAAAATCGTATTAGTTTAGAATAACATTATATGTGTAGACTTATGCTCTCTTTCAAAATCATGAATAACCACGGCACCGGCTTGCATGAGATAAGATAAGGCGAGAAATGCGTCACCGCCAGTCAAAATGGATTGAAAATGTAAGTCGCTAAGCAAGTATTGCCGGTAGCCCTGTCTCAAGTGAAACACGAGCAAGTCATTCTCCATACCTATTTATTATTGCCTCATTTCACATACAAAATCTTAGGTTCTAAAAAAAACATTCTCTAACTTAATCTTACATCTTTCCATGTAACTGTAGCATCCCCTTCCTCTTTGAGAAAGTATAACTGCAAAAGCAATCTACATTAAATTCTGCAGATATGTTTCCAGCTACTCTCACTGCACATGTTGGTTTATTGTAAAAAAACTTTTAATGGCTTCTATTAAATTTTGCTCTACGTTGTGTTCTTTAAGGAATGCCATAGTTCGTCCTTCGCACAGTGTCAAACGCCTTTTTTTTAAGTCAATAAAACACAGGTGCAAGTCAATGTTTCTCTCAAGGCATTTTTCTATTATTTGTCTAATTGTAAATATGTGGTCTTGTACACTTCTTCCTGGTCTTAATTCACTCTGATGCTCTTCAATTTGATCCTCTACTATTTTCCCTAGTCTCATTTCCAGTATCCTAGCATATACTTTTCCTGGAACGTTAAATAGTGATATCACTCTATAGTTGAGCATTCCATAATTGATCCTTTCTTATGTATTGGTACTACTGTTCCCTTTTTCCAGTTGTCTGGCACCTGTTTGGACTTCCATGCTCGTTGGCATATTGCATGTAGTAGTTTGTCTGCCTCTCTCCTTGGTTTTCATCATTTCTGGATAAACTTGATCTGCTCCTGGGCTTTTCCTAACTTCACTTTTCTTATAGCTTTTTGGATTTCTTCCATTGATATATCTACATCTTCAGCTGTCTCCTCTGGACTACTTGTTACTCTTACTAATTGATCTTTACTCCTTGTTTCATACGTTCTGGAGGATTATGTAATTGGTGAAAATGCGTTCTCCATGTTTCCATGATTTGGCTGTCTTCTTTCATTATTTCTCCTTTGGCATTCTTAATTTGTCATGTTGGGCATGTTTTGGTCTTTCTCATGCTCTTCATTGCCCCCCAGAATAGCTTTTGATTTCCTTGATAGCTTTTTTGAAGTCTTTGTCCAAACTCTTCCCATTGTTCCTGTTTTGCTTTCCTAACTTCATCTTTGGCGATATTTCTTTTATTCACGTAATCTATCATATCCTCTGGTTTCTTTGTTTGCAAGTATTTCTTCCAGGCATCCTTCTTTTCTTTGATCTTAGCCTTGACGTTCTCATTCCACCATGCTGTTCTTTTCCTATCTCCTTTAATTTGTTTCCTACCACAGACCTCTTCAGTGCAACTGAGGAGTATTTCTTTATACATCTCCCACTTTTCTTCTATTGTACTATCATTCAAACCCATCTGCCTTTCACTGATAAATCTTTTTATCCTAGATTGGTATACCTGTTTTACTACTGGTTTATTTAGTTCCTCTACTGTGAGTTTAGTAGCTTTCTTCTCTTTCCTTTTCTGTTTGTTTTCTTCAGTCAGTAATCTCATTTTGGCAATCACTAAGTGATGATCACTAAATATTTCTGCTCCTCTGTTTACTCTTGCATCCAATGTACTGTAAAAAAGGGAACTGTTAACTGTCATGTAGTCTATGATTGACTTTTCACACATGTCTTCATTTACTCTTGTACATGTGTGGATATCTTTATGAAGAAAAAATGTGTTGGCTATTTTCATGTTATTCTTTAGGCAAAAATCTATGAGTCTCTCTCCATTTGGAGAAGTTGTTGTCTTTCCTTCTTTACCCATTACTCCTCCTGGTGTTTTTACATTGTTGCCCACTCTAGCGTTTAAATATCCTAAAAGCATTAATTCCTGTTTGGGTTTAAGATTCTCTGCAGCTATTTGTAAATTGTTTTCGAAGATATCTTTTTCTACTTTAGTGGCGTCTTCGTTTGGTCCATAAGCTATAAATAATTTAATTTCTTGTCCTTTTGGCTTAATATATACCTCTAATAGTCGTGGGCTTATAAATTTCCAGCTTTCTAGTAGCTTTTCATGTTTTTTATGTACTAGGAGGCCTACTCCTGCTCTAGCTCTATCTTTGACACCTACTCCTGAGAAGATTAAAATATGATTCGGTCCTACATTTCCTATCCCTTGTCCTTTTTTCTTTATTTCTGTAATGGCCAAAATATCTACTTCGAATTTTTCCATTTCTTCAAATAATTCTAATTCTTTTCCATTTATTGCCCTAACATTCCATGTTCCAAAAATCACAGTCCGTATTCGTTTCAAGTTCGTCTTCGAAAGATCAAGCCAGTTATATTATATTATTTTTCTCTGAATCTGTTTGTTTTTGGATAAGCAGGGGATTAGCCCACTGTACCCTAGGTAGATGGTGGGGCTGCCATCTTGAGGCCCCCCTACCAGGCCTTGTTATTGTCTGTCAGGGTTAACTCCCTTAGCCTTTAGTCATTTAAGATCAGCCTGCAAGGCAGCAGTTTGTTATTTTCTGTCAGGGTTAACTTCCTTAGCCTTTGGTCAGTCAAGACCGGCCTGCAAGGCAGTAGGTTGATTTTGTTCAGGGTTAACTCCTTAGCCTTTGGTCAGCCAAGACCTGCCTGCAAGGCAGCAGGAGACTCGTGCAGGCCGGGATCATCTACTCCCCTACAGGTGCCTACCTGTCCACTCCCCCAGATAAATAAATAAATAAATGAAATTAATGAACAAATGAACAAATGAACAAATGAACAAATGAATGAATGAATGAATGAATGAATGGATAATAATAAATAAATAAATAAATAAAAAGATAAATAAATAAATAAATGAAATAAAATGAACGAATGAATAAATGAATGGATGAAGGAATGAATGAATGAATGAATGAATTGATGAATAGATAAATAATTAAATATATAAATATATATATATATATATATATATATATATATATATATATATATATATATATATATATATATATATATATATATATATATATATATATATATAATATAGAAAGATAGATAGATATAGAGATAGATAGATAAGATAGATAGATAGAAATATAGATAGACAGACTGACAGACAGATAGATAGATAGATTAATAGATAGATAGATAGATAGATAGATAGATAGATAGATAGATAGATAGATGGATAGATAGATAGATAATAAGTAAATAAATAAATACCTTTTGACTTTTCGATAACGTCATTTTTCGATGTTGGTGACCACAAGAGTCTAGAGCTGCCTGTTTCTGCTTGAATTCATGTGTAAACATTTTTATGTTGTTATGCAGAATTTCATCGGTGTGGCTTCTTTTTTTTGTCTGTTCTCTTGTCCAAGACAATAGAATTATTCTTCTTAAGAACCAATTTTCAGCGCTGTTTAATTTTTTGCGCCATTTCTTTGCCAAGTGTTCAACATTACCTTACTGTAAATCAACTAAACATACGCCTTTGGGGTGTTTTCTTTGCCAAGCGTTCAACATTAGCTTACCGTAAACCAACCAAACATACGTCTCTGGGGTGTTTTCTTTGCCAAGTGTTCAACATTAGCTTACCGTAAACCAACCAAACATACGTCTCTGGGGTGTTTTCTTTGCCAAGTGTTCAACATTAGCTTACCGTAAACCAACCAAACATACGTCTCTGGGGTGTTTTCTTTGCCAAGCGTTCAACATTAGCTTACCGTAAACCAACCAAACATACGTCTCTGGGGTGTTTTCTTTGCCAAGTGTTCAACATTAGCTTACCGTAAACCAACCAAACATACGTCTCTGGGGTGTTTTCTTTGCCAAGTGTTCAACATTAGCTTACCGTAAACCAACCAAACATACGTCTTTGGGGTGTTTTCTTTGCCAAGTGTTCAACATTACCTTACCGTAAACCAACCAAACATACGTCTCTGGGGCGTTTTCTTGGTGTTAAGAGAAACGTTTTGTTGTCGAAGATTGTTTCCACCTAACTGAAGACATTTACGTACATGGCGACTATGTTCTTTATTATTGTGTCTTTTTTTTCGTCGTGATGTGATCGTATACGTCTACTACCCCCACCCCACCTTTCCGCCCCTCCCCCCCCCCCCCCAAAAAAGAGAAGGATAAAAGTAAGTAATAAAAACAACGACACCAACAGCAACTACAACAGCCCTACCCATAGGAATAGAAAATGTTACATAAGATAGAATGTTTGAATATGAATCTTATTTGTAACGTGACAGTACAACTGTATACGATCGGGTGAATTTTCTCTGTTTACCATCCCCCTCATTTACTCCTCTTTGTGTACCTTCTAGTTGTGTTTTAATGTTTAGACATAATTTTGTTTGTAGCTTTGTAAAATTGTATCATTTGACCAAGTCAATTTTCTCATTTGAGATCAATATGAATATCTTATCTCATTTCAGACAAAGCTTTCTTTATCTCTAGATTGGGCTTGGGGCGTTTGAGTTCCGAGAGAGCCCTTAGCCCTTAAAACGGCAACCACCGACGCTTACAAACCTTAGTTGGCTCGAGGAGAGATACCTGCTACTCAATTCCTTGGCGGTCAGGTTCAGGGAACCTCATATTGACATTGGGTAAAGAGGGGCCCTCATTTCAATGCCAAGCTTGATTAGCCCCCTTCTTGAGGACAAGTGTGATGTTGGTCGCCAGGCGGAGGAACCCAGCCATTGTTGGGCTGGGCTCCCATGTGCTCTGCAACAAATCTTTCAATAGGGAAAAGATGATCAGTTTTTATTTCCTAATACTCACTGGAAAATGAAAGAACGAGCAAGGCATATAACATTATTAGCACTATAGAAAGATCATACAAAGGACTGTCAACAATCTATCATCTCATTTTAACAAGAAAAGTAAGAATCAAACAGGCCTTAACCTCATATGACCTTCTTGGTGGTTGTGGTAGGCCTTACTTTGAATCATTCATTCGTGTGGTGGTGGCTGTAGTTGCTGTTGTAGCTTTGGTTATTGTTCACCTCTACTGGTGAATATGGCATACTTCTTTGCTTCCTATGTCAAAGCAGATCTTACTGATCGTAAGAGAGAGAGAGAGAGAGAGAGAGAGAGAGAGAGAGAGAGAGAGAGAGAGAGAGAGAGAGAGAGAGAGAGAGAGAGAGAGAGAGAGAGAGAGAGAGAGAGAGAGACAGACAGACAGACAGACAGACAGACAGACAGACAGACAGACAGAGACATAAAGAAAGACATATTTCAATATTTTCTTGCAAATTGAGTTTTGACTATTGCTGTCAGCCATCACTCAGTACACACCAACAAGAACTATAAAAAGAACAAACAAAAACATCAACAATAACAAATCCCTACAAAACATCCCCATCTCCCACAAACAGAAACACCAAACAAAAGAAAACAACATCCACAATAAAACAAAACAGAAACGAACAAACCCCCAACAAAACCCAACCCTCAAAACAATATAAAAACCCCACATAAAACACACAAAAACAACAACACAAGAACAAAATAACAACAGCAAACAAATACAAAAAGAAAAGCCTACAAATAAAATACACAACAAAACAGTTACTTTAATATGATAGCCGTCGGCTACCCAGCGGTTAGGCTACTAGATTTAAGATCATACGGTTCTTGGTTTGAATCCTGACATTGCTAGTTCTGAAGTTTTGTTCTCGAGAAAAGGCACTTAAACAGCATTTCCCCACTCGATCAAACTGCACATGAGTATAAATTCCAGCTTTGAGAATAAGTCCTGCGAAAGATCAGCGTCCTATTCAGGAGGCGATATATATATACCATCAACGGTTCCACTTCACACTATAGAAACTGAGATAAACTTCAGATATGTGGGCTGTAACGACCTTGAAGAACATTACCTGTGCGGCAATAGTAGTCCTACTACTAATATCATCAGCACCATCTTAATCAACATTTTAGCAACAACAGCAATATCATCGTCATCATCATTGTCATCATCTTTATCTTCATATCATCATCAACAGCAGCAACAGCAGAACCAAATTCTAGGAACCTCAGATCCAATAATTGTCCAATTCCCAGCCAGAATGTAATAAGGAGAAATACTAGAGGAAAGAATAGACCTCATATACAAGAAAAAAAAACGAAATAAGGAATACCCCACCCTTCTTCATTAACACCCCACAAAAGAACGAAAAAAAACTCCACTTCAAACATACAACCCCCCCCCCCCTCTCAAAAACCCCCATCAAATCAAAAACAACCGGTGGAAACAAAAACTAGCACACGAACAATGATTTGGAAACATTTGTTTCGAACGATAAGGGTAGCAATTGGCAGTTGAATAATACTTTTTATTAGCTGTTAATAATAATTATCAAAGGTTTTGATATTATTTTCCTGCTCGTTGTATGATTGGTAGTGTTACCTTCGGATAATGGCTTTCGAAGAAAAAAAAACGTTGTAAAAGTACTCTACCACACAAGGCTGCTGAACTGAAAAGTAGTCAACGACGTAATTTTTGTTGGAATCGACTCCTCTACTCCCTAGTCTCTCATTTATCCGGGTTTCGGTGACCTGTCCTCATTTCTCCTCCGCGACGAAAGAGACCACATTACAATTCATGTGATTGACATAATCTATTTATCATTTAACCCATTTCAGTGTTTTGATTGTGGATTTAGCTATTTTAAAAACTTAAACGCAAATATGCAAGCATCACGCTTGGCTCAAAGTCTTCTAGGAATCACAAAACATTCAAATGGAATCAAATGGGCAAGACTGTGTTGGACTTGTAACAGGGGAGAACATCATTTTAATAACATGTTACAGCTTTCTTCATGCAGTGTTCGCTCCCTTGTCAAACAATCGCCCCATCGTTGTCGAAAATTGAGTCAAAATGAATTAACAATGCTTTCCCAAAAATCATTTTCAACGACCCAAACAGCTCTCACTGAGCAAGAGATTAAGAAATCTGTGGATACTATAACAGACCAGTTTATGGAAGCAAGAGAATTGTTAGAGGATGCGGTAAGTAGGCCTTTCACTTTAAATATCTCGAAAATAGATCACCTAGAGCTAGATTCCAGAACTAGAGACTAAAAGATTATAACAATGATGATGTCAATGATGATCATGATGATACAGTACTCTCCACCAAAATGCACGGTCCTCGGGGACAAAACAATCATGCACTTTGCCGAAGGTGCATTTTGACAGAGTCAAGGACCACAACCCGCTACATGCATAAAATTTACGTTGTCATTTTTGGTTGGACATAAACTCTTTTGTTTTGATAGTTGTTTGTAATCATTTAGGTTTAGTTCATTGTTACTTTGTTTGAGGATAAGACCCAATTATAGGCCTAACCTCTTCTCATAGATTGTTCATTTTTCTCTCACTCAAGACTACAGGAGGGGATGGGATGGTGGAGACATTTGGCAACTTGGAGGAATACTTTTTTTATTTGTTGACATGCATGTCATAAAAACGACACAAGACCTTTTTCAGATTTTCTCACCATTATCAAAGAGAGAGCCAATCAGAGTGTCTATCTGGCCGACCGTCATTGACGGCTGAGGTAGGGAGGGAACGGGTAGGATGACAAGAGCTGAGACAGCCAAGACTGGCATTGTCGTGCGCACATGTGTACATAGTTAACACAGATCTAGATGCCAGCAGCAGATTTTGTTATTTAGGCAAGGCATAAAGACATTATCGAGTTTGTTTTTCACGTGAATTGACTCTTTAAATCAAACCAATTTTAAGGAAACGTACTTGCTAAAACATGTTGCATTTTGGCAAATCAAGCCAGCTGTTGTTGCATTTTGAGGTGGTAATTAGCGTTGTAAAATTCGGTAACATGAAAAAATCGTGCATTATGGCAAACCGTGCATTTTGGCGGAGACTACTGTAATATAAATAATAATAAGATTATAATACTACCTTATACCACAGTGCAGATTGCAAGGATCCAGCATTCAGTTTAATTTTTAAAATAATTGTCATGCTTTTATTTTATGCAATTTTTTTAGGGGGTGTGGGGGCATTTGGTGGTCCAAAGGCAAGGTTCCAGCCTCTCAACTGAATATATTGTCGTTGTGTCATTCACATATCTTGTGCCTAGGCAGCAGATTTTGTTGTGTGATTTATGAAAGGAAGCAACATTTAGAAGCTACATGATAACATGTGAAAAATGGTTACTAATGGTCTAGCAACAGAGCCTTTGACGCACAGAGAACGACCAATTCAGAACCATAAATAATTCAATTCCTTCACTTGTAAAACATCTACCCTTAATATATATACATAAAAAGAAGTTCAAGAATGTGCTTTGAGGAAATGTATAAAAATAATTTTCAGTGGAAAAATAGTCTGCATAAATATGGAAAGCGACGAATGACTTTCGCCTGCCCATATGTCTAGATTAATCACCATTACAGTCCAACTGTAACCCATGACAACGACCCAATTATTGAAGCATAGGCCTTGAACCATCTTTTTCACAAATGTTTTTTTTAGGAGGACATTTGGTTCTTTACTTTAAATGTATGCAAAATATTCTACAGAGAAAGAAGTTCAAATTTAATATAAATATATATATATCTTTCAATCCGTTTTTACTACTAATTCCTTTGTCTCAGTCTCATATGTGTATCAGTATCAGTCATATAAAGTCTACTGCCAGTTATTCAAGCTCAAATACACACTTACTTGGGGAAAAATTAATCAGACCTCTCCGCAATTTCAACTCTAATTTGCTAGGAATAAATGATATTTTATCACGCTAAAAATACCCTATAATATTAACTCATCATTTATTCGACACACCTAATCCTTGCAATGAAGTGTGAAGCAATTTCTCTAATTTGTATCCCTACAACATGCCTTTTAATGGCTTTGTGGCGATTTTTAACAGAAAGACATCTCAAAATTCACAGATTAATAGTTATTGACATTGAAGGTTTCAATTGTTTTGTTCTGAAAATAAACGAGAAGACTACACATTTGAATAGTGATGTATTATTCATTTGTGACCTAACAACATTTATAAAAAACAACTTTCTAATAATTTTGGTTAATTAAGCAATCCCTATTACAGTTACAGACTTTAAGAAGCATCATGAGGTGTTTATATATTTGAGTCTTCATTTCTTTTTAGACCACTTAACATGAGACGCGTTGTTACATGGTTACAATGACTGGGTAAAGGAAAAATTAAGCTTTGATAAAATACATCTTACTTCATGAAATTCTATTTAGAAGGTCACTTGCTAGAAGAAGAGCATTTTTAGAATTATGGTGTGATACTTTTGACGCTCAGTATATTATTAAATTTGGACGTTTCTTATGAAGACGTAACTGAATGTCTGTCTTTTCATTACAGAGGCAAAGCCTTGGCACAGTTTATTTTTCAGAGGACATGGAAGATGTCCAAACAGCTATTACAGAAACTTTACAACTTTATGAAAACCTTCTGAAACAGTTGACACCAGAACAGAGACAAGATGTCGTGAGAACTATTGGTTTAAAAATGGAGGAATTGAAAGCACAGGAACAAATGTTGAAGGATGAATCACTGACGTGACCGTCCAATATAATTGTAATGTATTTCATTATTTATGATTGTTTTTGTAATTGTTTTAATCAGATGATGATTTTTTATATAACAGGATCAATCAGATTTGGGGATATAAAAATGATATTATAACAGAAAAAAACTCAGCATAAAAATTTCATCTCTTGCTTCAAATCTATTAGGCAGGTCATGCATTTGGCCACATCATTACTGGTTTAGTGTCTGAGGTAGTTCGCAAAATTTGTTATCTACAACATCCCTGTTATTACCGAATCACCTGATGCGGCCTTTCGTTTAACGGATATTTTTTAACGATGACAAAAGAAAGGAAAAAATTGTCCCTCTTTTATAATCGGTCCTGTTATAAACGGTTTTGACTGTAATAGATTAATACTCAGATGGATAATGACAATTAAATTACATTTCACTCCTCTATCATATTTTCCTTTAAAAATGAAGTTTGAGACCATGCTAGACAACAGGTCCTGCAAAACTTGCTCATGCAAAGCTTTTTTTTTTTTGAAAATATTTTGAAATGTCTGTTTGAGGACATTCAGAATGTGAAAAAAATCATAACATGTCTGACTTATACGTCCCTAGCCTAAGCTCAATGATGACATTGAAGTGATCTGTGAAGGTCATGTGTATGGAAATGTTGTAGGTCACAGTCAGTAAGTGACAGGTTTATGAAACTTGCTATTGGAAGGAGTGAATGAATGTCTTTTCTACAGACAGCTCCCACATCTTCCACTTCCACAAGAAGCGGTTTATGAAACTTGTCCACAGCTTTTGTGTGCTTGTTTTGAAGAACAAAACTTAACATCATGTTCTTCATCTTCCTCTGGGGCTACAATTCCCACACCTACAGCATGTCATTTGCTTCCTTGCCTATCAGAAATGCAACCAAAACATAATCCCCTGTCGTGACACTTTTAACAATAACAGGTCCAAGCTGAATAACTAGAGTTTCGCTTGATTCTTCAATGTCATCTTCACGATTCACAGGAAAGTTATATATCAGTTTCATCGTCCAGACAAATTTCTTTCTCAGAACCAGAACCCGACTCTTCAGGAATAGTTTTTTTTCTTCTGCATCTTCTTCTGCGATACTTCCTCCAGCTGTCTTTACCGTGGGAGAAGATGCTAGAATCACTGATGACATCTGCTTTCTCTTTGCTTTCTGCTGGGAAAAGCCTTGCTAAAAGGCTGTATATGGCAAGGGTGAATCTACTGAAACCCTTGTGCCTGATGTTGACTGACATTAATCACATTCTCTGCAGCATTAATTATTTTAACAATACATCTAGACCTATTGGTTGGTTTAGAAGTGTCACAATTGGTGCAGTTTGTTTTGTTAGATAAAGGTCAATCGATTGTATAATAATCAAGTCCACAGAGACAAAATTTCTGAAAATGTGGTATATCTACTGTAAAATTAACTTTTTCTATTTCTGACTTTGCTCTAATTAGTTTTATTCCTGATGGATTGAGCGTTGAAATACATTATTTTTATTTCTTGCTCATTTTCAGTTGGAGAGTTGTTTGTGGTAAGGTTGTATAGATGTTGTTTATTTATTCCTCTTGATGATAGAATAGGTGACTAGTGTATTGTTGTTAAGATCTGGATTTGCCTTCTCTTGCCTCCCCTCTTTCCTCTCTTGACACTTTCAAAATGCGATTGGTGGAGGTTTTGGCTTGAAGGTCTAAGGCCTGAAAACTCACATACTGTGTATTTTAAAAATTTACCTGGCATGTCGGTCAGGTGAGAAATGGTGATATTGACCACCGGTAGAAAACAGTTCATACACAAGTGATGAAGAGGAAAAACATTGGTTCTGCCGCAATGAAGCACAGCACAAAATAAAAGTTATTATTCCAAATTATAACAAATTACGCTGATAAAAATCCTCAGAAAGAGACGAAACCAGAATTAAAAACTGCACTAATGGATATGAATTTTATGAAAATCTGTCTGGCGGGAGGTATAAAAATTAGTGAATTTATAGAGAGCCGAAGTGGTTGCTTCCTGTGGGTGTGAACACACTTCGTACTATCCAACTGCTAATGCGAAGGAACACAAAGAAAGGCGGCATGTGATTGCCAGAGGCATTGATGCCACAGCAGACTAACTGTACAGGATGTCCCTCTTTCTTGAGTCAAGACAGCCCTTACTCTTTTTCCTCCTCATTAACCCGTCCTTCAGTGCTCTCACTGTACATCATAAGTATTTCTTGTTAGTCCTCTACCCATGTCACATGATTCTCTTCCTGTCTCTGATGGCTCTCTCCCTCTTCTACAAAATGTGTTAGTGTTATTGAAAATGTGCTCATGTCACCAATTCTCGTTTAAATTGTCTGCAATTGTTGCATTATAAAATACGAACATTGGATTACCAGGTTCAATCAAATTGTTTCCAATTTTATCCAGCTAACATTTCATCAAGAAATACTTCTCTTCTTGGTCCGCTCCAATGCTGGTGTTGATGCAGTCATCTCTCGGTGGGATATATCCTCAAGGACTGTGTTATATATATTATATTATCAACAAAACTTTGTCTTACACTTACATTACATTACAATGACAGATTTCAGTTTCTGAAGATAGGTTTTGATCCTATTGTTGGTACATGTAGATCTAGTAACTTCTAAATTAAAATGCAACCCATTTGGTTTTATTTTTATGGCTGTCCCAAATTTTCCATAAAATAATTATAAATGTCAACATTTAAAGTAATCAACATCTCTCTCTCTTTGTTTCTCATTCACGTTCTCACATCTAGCAGCAAACCCTCATTCCAAACATTCTTTGATTTTCATTTGTACACCTTTCCCTGTCACATATCCATACCATTACAGCTTATGGCTGATATTATTATTATTATTACTGTTCAACAACTCTATCACTGCATTCAATAAGTTTCCGTACTACCACTACCAGTGACCAGGAATTTCTGAGCACCAACATTTTCAACCAATTTTTTTACTCTTACCACCAGTCTTACTCTTATGCTATTGCGGCAATGAAACAAAGTTATGAAGATTATTCCATGATTTTGTCCTGTCTTGCATTTTCAGTTTTTGAGACATTAAATAAAATGGATTTCTTTTTGTGAACAGTATAGAAACACATGCAGATTTAGACAAAACTTTGTAAGAAAGAAAAAAACTATAAAAATATGAAATGTGGTTCAAAGTCAAAGTAAGCCATACCAATGTACTTTTCCAGCAATCAAGTCCACAGAGACAACATTTTTGAAAACATGGTACATGTATAATATCAGTAACTTTAACTTTCTGACTTTACATAACCACAATTGCTCTAAAGTTCGATACATGTATGAATGATTAAAATTTTCAAATTGGCCAACACGACAATGGACTTTGGCTTTCTGAACAAGGATGAATGGCCACCGTAATCACCTGACCTCAACCCAATAGACTATGCGACCTAGAATTCACTATGCAAGAAAGTGTATCGCAATAAGCTTTCAAAAACAACGATTAAGTAAGAGATTGTTGGTAACAGCTATGACTTGATGACATTACAAAATCAATCTTTGCTTGGTAAAGTAAAAATGCCTGTGATTCGTCATCCAGCAGAGAGTGTCAACTGAGCACCTCCATTTGTGACTGAGTTTTAATCTCTCTTTTTTTCAGCCTGTTTTGCAAAGAAAAACCCTAATTTCTCCCTTTTGGTGATTAATTTTCATGATTTTATAAGACATGAGGTAAAAATAGTGACATTAGTGATACTTCATGCAGATGCAATTTCATGGAAATACATTTTGTGGTTTTTGAGATGCATGTATAGACCTTTTAAGTTTGGTGTGTTGTATTTTAGTCCCCATATACATAATACCATGCAAGTTCCTCCTAAATCCTCTCTTTATTGCTCTGAAGCTTGCGCTGACAGTGACAGTAGTGCTCAAGAATTGAGTGAATCGGTTATCATGCAATTTGCTGCATTGCCATGAACAAGTAAAGTGATGTAACCCTGAGTTGTAATAAAAGAAATTACACACATGGGAGTTGTGCTGATTGTTTCAATGTACATAGTACATGTAATTGTAAATAACAAAAATGTACCAAAATACCATCTTGTGCATATATCAGGAATAGTTTTACAGTTGTGTAGTTGTAGTAATTTATTGATATGACAATATGCAACTGCATCTGTGACGACATGGAAGAGAAACACTTGGCTGGGGCTTCATAGAAGTCTACGGTTGTGACAGAGGAATTGTTACTAATGTTACTCTCATGTGGAGATCTTACATTACTTACAATGATGGTTTCAAGAAAATAAAGTTTGACTAGTGACAAGTTAGAAAAGTCTCTTGTTAAAACGCAAATCAATAAACGCCAGATTTCATTTCAAGCAATTCATGTGTTTCCATTTCACTAACGGTAAATACCTGCTTGTTTTTTTTTTGGTAACTCAACAAGACTTTAGTGATGTTCTTATTGTGTGCAAAAAATTGCATGATTGTAATAATTGTATGTACAGCCGTTTTTCAGTTTCTTAAATTCTTTATCATTCAGAGTTTAAAAAAACCCACCCTGTATATGTCCAGTTTTTGAGTGGAAGAGATTACAGATCATGAACTATTCTTTACCATTGAATTGTACCTCATTTTCAACAATAGACATTGACGAAATGTTCAAAAGACTTGACTTTTAGGATCTTATTTCTTTCTATTTCTGTCAATGTCCCAGGTCATAATCACATTATAGTTATAGTACTAGCACTATACTATAAATTGTAGTTTGATTTGAAGTGAATAAAAGAGAAAATATAATAAAATGGAAATCTTATTGAGCTCAAGGAATGCCTTGCTACTTCATTGCTTTGTAGGATTCAAACCAGTCATACAAAATAAAATTACAATTTACATACTGTATGTTGTTACAGTGGAGGTGTTGTATTGACATTGGTTCAAAACCCTGGCTACCAAGTGTTTTTTCCACCACGTTGTACTTGTAAGATCATCGCATATATGTAGAGGGGGTGAATTTTAATGAAACAAAATCCATTGGATGTGGGGCTGTAGATGATACTCACATCACATCTTTTGTTTGTATTATTCTTATGTATTACACAGTGGAACTTCTCTAATCGGGAAATCTCAGAGGATCATGAAATTGTCCTGATTTTCCGGGTTTCCTGATTACCCAGGGACCTAGGGACTTTGGTTCTCTCTCTCTTTTCCTGTCTCTCTCTCTCTCTCTCTGTGTCTATTTGCCTCTTGGTCTGTCTGTCTCAGACTGCCTGCCTCTCTCTCTCGAACAATTTATTGTAACCACTTAACCAGTGACCAGTTGATCAAATCAAATGTGGCATACATCTTGGATCTTCATTGGACGGTAGAAAGATAAGACATGTAATCAAGAATGCATGGTGGATCGTTAAATCTCCTCACGGGTCAACCCTTGCGATTGACAGGGTGAGCAATGGAAGGCTATGTGAGTATGACAGTGCAGAGGCCAATAATTCTAAGCACCGCACCATGTCAACACCGTACCGTATTGGTCACTTGACGATCAAGGCCCTGATACCTGGTGTATCTGGCTTATGGTCATTGTGAACGGGCACCTGAAAAATTGTTCCGATTGGCCGGGGACCTTTCCCATTTAGAGAGGTACAACACATAGAAAAATTCCATTCCATGGGATTTCTTCCCGATTGGTCGGGTTTCCCGGTTCCCCGGGTTCCGTACCTGGGTTAGAGAGGTCCCACTGTATATCGACAGTGAAAGTCCCAAACCGTGAAGTCTAAATTAGTAACACCTTCTTTTTAACATTAGGAAATTCCTATGCATCATGTATCCCTATTGGGTCTAGCTTTTGACACTTGCAAACCATGTTTGTCTGTAAAAATAGATTAAAAAGCACAGCATCATTTTCTTTGATTTTCTGAAAACACCCAGAATCGGACGTGCACGATTTTCGATTTTCACCGGCGATATACATGTATGTACATATTATCCAAGTTTATATTTGACATGCTTGATACTATAATGAACAGTCAACAGTGACATAACAACTTGTACGTTTTCAAAAGAATCATAAAATGTGTACTCCCCACATTATAAAGATTGAAGCATTTTGTTGTTTAATAAAGAAGACATTCATAAATGCAATTAAAAAAAAAGCAAAATCTGAATAACAAAGCCAATATCAAATATATTAATATTATTAAGCAAATATCCATTAAATAAAAGAGTCACAAATCCTTTTCCTAACTGTAAATTTTGATTACAGTACAAGAATTAACACGATCATATGTATGTACGTAAATACAAAGAATGTAATTATGAATAAAATAATAAGAATTCAATGTAATTGTCATAAAAATATTGATGTGTAAATCATAAACATAGATTTTGACTTTATGATCAAATACCCTGAATAGTATAACATAATGATTCATAACAAAATTTTGATAAAAAATGGCAAAGTATGGGCAACTAGAAAAACAAAACATTGCACATCATAAATTTTTTAAACACATAATTAAAATAAGATTGTGAAACCTTAAATTATCAGCTACAGTACATGTATCAAGAACTTTCAGGTAAAACCCATGACAAATGTTCTGCTGCCATTGTAAAGCTCTTAGAGCTTGTTTTCTACGGGTAAAGCGCTCTATAAGGGCCATTTATTATTGTCATTAATAAACCCAGTCACAAATGAAGACCCCAACCCCTTTCTGTAACTAATGATTAATGAAGCTCCGCCTACCCAGCCCCCAAAACAAATGCACAATACAGGAAGAAGAGACTGGGACAACAATACCAACAGAGGCTTGTGATTGATATTCAAATTCAAATGGTTCCGTTAACACTGTGCCAAGATGTGGTTGACACTAACAAATGGATGAAATTGCTTAACATTAACATTAACATGAAGTGAAACACAAACACACACTACATATACAGTGTACAAAGAAGGCTGAGAAAACACTTACCACTGATAAGGATCCAGACAATAATTAATTAAATTCATACTACATCATATAAATAAAAGTGTGGTTGAGAAATGGATGAAATGCCAGTACAACACACAATGTGTATATATATATACATGTACATTTAAGAGAATATTGATTATTCATGACTGCCCGAAAGACTTGATTAAATCCATATTTTGAATCCTTTTACATGTATATTATTCTCTCCTTTATCACTACAATATCATTCATTCTTACAATTACAATGCTTACACTTACTTACACTCAGTGTGACTCATACTATTTCTCCACTGAACACATAGAACTAGTCATCTATGGTATCCTATAATACTGAAAATTTGAAAACATGAGATAACACAGATCCATCATAATAATAATTTAATATTGAGATTAGGATAGGACACAAATATACCGGCCACACAACTAACTCAATGATTTTTATACTACATTAGAATCAAACAAAATGAAAATCACAAACTCTGCAGTCTATACATTTCATTTTTTCACTTGAAATGTTATTATTATGTACTAAGTTATTAAAAACAAAACAATAACAAAATGAAAAAGAAAAACAACAACAAAACAATGAAACTCATAAATAGTCCAATGGTTAGTCGTGCAATGAGATCAGGTGAAGACACAAAGATATCAAGGAGGCCACTGTTCTGATGCGACACGCCATTTTAACTTATCTTCTTACCATGTTAATCATGGTCATTGACTTACATTTACATGGCCAGCCGGCACAACAAATTTGTGAATGTAGCGTGTGTATCTATCAAGGATCTTTAACGTGCACAAAGGGATTTTTAACATGCACAGAGCATTGTGATCTGTACACGGGACCTCCTTTTTATTGTCTGACTCCGATGGGACTAGGTGTTGATCCACCTACATGGACCAGGGGGGTAGATTTTACTTGAAAAAACGTAAGAACATTTTTCCGTTGGCGGGGGCTCGAACCTACTACCTTTTGGTTAAGTGGAGAAATGCTAGTGAAACATCTTTAATTAATTTTACAAAGAACACAACATTGGAACTTGCATTGCCAAGATTCAAACCCAGGACTTGCTGATCCCAAGTCTGGTAACCTAACCTCTAGCCGTGAAACGGAACAGGTGCTAATAATAACCTCCTGGACACGATGCTACTCTGACGCAAGTTTTTACTCCAAAGCTAGTGCTTGTACCCATTTTGCACCTGGATTGAGAGGGGAAATACTTGTTAAATGCTCAGAGGTTAGTCTAGTATTGATGATGAGCGTTATAGAAATACATTTTATTAATATTATTTCCCAAGGAAACAGAACGTTGGGTCTGGCTTTCCCAGAATTCAACCCGGGCTCCCATAATCCCCATTCTGGCAGCCAAACCACTCGCCATCGTCGCTACTAATGTCTGGCATAAGCGCTATCTTATACATTGGAGGGGTGTGTGCTAGCTACTGTTTTCATTTCTATAGGCCTAATGTTTATAATATATGATTATGCTTTCTTCGACACCATCAAAACAATGAGAATAATATTAATGCTACTGCTAATAATATTGATGACAATAATGAAAAGTAAACCAAAAGAGAAAGATGGAAATCTCTCCTCTGTGGCCTACACTCTGATAGGGGTGAAAATGAAAAGCTTTGGTGACAAAAGCCCACAATAATATGCCTACCCCACTCTGTTTCCTCCAAGTTTTAGATATGAATTCACGTCTCTCTGTATGGAGATAAATAATGCAACAACAAAACAGCCAGCGAACATTTTATTTAAAAAGAAAAATTAAACAATATTAACTTACAGTTACAACATCCAATTGTGACGTGAAAAGAAAGAAGCTTGAATTCTCCTTGTTTAAAAAACAGAAAATGTGTATTAAAACTGATAATAGTAAAAGAAATAAAAAAACAGAAGAAGAAAATTCTAAAATTAGTAAAATGGAGCAAACTTATGATAATGGATGATGTAATTACAGGCACTAATATTATATATAGTTGTAACTTAGGAATGCGTACAAACTACAATGTCTACTGAAATCCACCAACAAGCATTGGCATATTGACTAATGACAACACTAGTACTAGAGTTGCAACCGTGGCATATTGACTGATAACAATATTAGTACTAGAGTTGCAAGCATTGGCATAGTTACTGATGACAATATTAGTACTAGAGTTGCAAGCATTGGCATAGTGACTGATGACAATACCAGTACCAGAGTTACAAGTATTGAGTGACTGATGACCATACTAGTAGTAGTACAGAGTTACAAGGTCATAGTGACTGATGACAATACTAGTACTAGAGTTACAAGCATTGGCATAGTGACTGATGACAATACTAGTACTAGAGTTACAAGTATTGGCACAGTGACATGACAATACTAGTGACTGATGACTGATGACAATACTAGTACTAGTAGTATTGGCTAGAGTTACAAGACAGAGCAAACACGTTGGTATAACAGACAACAAACGAGAAATAGAATCTATGACTAAGTAATACCTATGACAAAGAAGAGTATACAGATGTATTAGCAATATTAAAAAGACAAATAACGTAAACAACAGAGATATGTGGCAATGTGACTGATGACAATAGTGAAGTAAAGGCTAGAGTTACAAGACAGAGCAAACACGTGATTGGCACAGAGAAATGAATCTAGATCTAACAATACTAGTACTAGAGTTACAAGACAAATAACGTTGGCAATGTGAGTTGACTGATGACAATACTAGTGACAACTAGAGAGCAAACACGTTACAGACAACAAAGAGTATAGAATCTAGATCTAAGTAATACCTATGACAAAGAAGATGACTGATGACAATATTAGACACTAGAACTATCTAAATAGTTGTGAATAATAATGTCTGAGCTATTGGCAAACAGTGACTTATTGTCATGACTCCACTGTGGCTCCTTCGTACTAGATAGTTCACATTGCCAGTTGTTTACAAGTATTGGTCATCTTCTTTGTCATAGGTGATCTAGATTCTAAATATTTCTCGACAATACCCGAGTACTGTTTGCTCTTGTCTTTAGAGTTACATTGTCATATTCGCCTTTGAGCACTGTGGCTCCTTCGTAAGTATTGTGACTGATGACAATACTAGTACTAGAGTTACAAGTATTGACAGTGACTGATGACAATACTAGCAGAGTTACAAGTATTGGCACAGTGACTGATGACAATACTAGCACTAGAGTTACAAGCATTGGCATAGTGACTGATGACAATACTAGCACTAGAGTTACAAGCATTGGCATAGTGACTGATGACCATACTAGTACCAGAGTTACAAGTATTGGCATAGTGACTGATGACAATACTAGTACTAGAGTTACAAGCATTGGCATAGTGACTGATGACAATACTAGTACTAGAGTTACAAGCATTGTACTCTTCCTATGGTATAAAAACTGTCATCTTGTAGGCATCCAAAAGGTAGAATGTGAGTCACTCAAAGATACCATTTTGCACTATTTCCAGACAGACTCATTATCAACACAGAAAAAGTGTAATCCACCTATGCAAGACCTCCACTACACAAGATTGACAACAGGAGATTTCAATTTATCCATGTTTGATTTTATATATACTAATACATTTAAATCTTTGAAACTCAATATCAGTTTGTCTTTAAAAAAAAATCATATCAAATAGGCCTGCCGATTTTTCTGCTGCTTGGATGGTAAGGAGAAATTGTCTGAAACAACACAAAGTTTATAAGACAAGAAGACAAATCTGGCAAATATAAGTGTCCATATTTCAAAGGAAAAAAGTTCACAAAAGCTGTTTGACATTCTGTCATCGCATCCCCATCAAGCGGAAGATCAAAGCAGCAATTTTCTCATAGGTCAGGAACATCAGGGCAGCTGTGAGGACTGTTTGCAATAGTTTGGCTTCCATGCCTTTATAAAGCGATTTAAACCCACGTGTCCTGGGAGAGAAAAAAGAAGAGATGGAACATTTTACATAGGCCCTAAAGTCTAAAGTATATGATATCACGCTGCATAATTAACAAGAGGCAAGTCTTATATTCGGATGGATTCCACCTGAATAATATGAGACTGGGGGCGGGGGTGTTGTCTTATTCGGGTGTGTTCCACCTGAATAATCACTTCCTTCACAAAATCTTTTCTATGTCACAGCATATTAGATCACAAATCTCCTAAACAGGTGCATCTGTTGCACTGGTCTTGGCTAGCCTCTTTTATAATTATAACATTTATTGAAATACATTTTTTTTGCATATAACATAAGGCTCCCTTGTTTAGGTTTTAATGAAGTGAATACATGAATGTTAAACTGATTACAGATTAGCAGTCACCCCATCCAGGAATTTGATTTATCTGTGCCTGATCTTTATCTCTATTGATGACAAAAGGAAGTTGAAATGAAGAAAAAAAGAAGGCATTTCCGTATTGAAACTGGAGATAGAAGCTTGTGAGTCTTTAAAAATGTTTCTGTGCTTCATCACACGCGACTGCTGTTTCTCCAATTACAACATGTCACATTTCTTTGGGGAGAACGATGAAAAGAGAAGCCTTGATCGCGTGTCGAGTTAGATGATAATTCCATGGATATTCACCTTGTATCTTGTATCTGAATAAGAATATATGTAAACTGTTTCCTCACCTTATCACGTTTAAAAGATTTTCCAATAATGTTTGAGAACTTTCATGTTTAGCATAGCCAGCCTGTGTGAAGATACAAGGAAATTATTAATATTATTCAAAGAGACAAATCAATAGCTATTTCATTTTTACTAATGTGCAGTGATAATATTAATATAAACCAATAAATACAGAGCAATCAGTATTTTAGTTTAAGTCAGTATCATTAACTTTATCCTTATTATCAAGAGTGCTAGTACTGCCAGTAGTGTACATGTAGGTGTATTAAAAAAACCCAACCCATGCTAAGGACATAGACAGCAATGGCAAACTACCACACCATGCCGTATGTCTAAAGGACATAGAAAGCAATGGCAAACTGCCACACCATGCCGTATGTCTAGAGGACGTGGAAAGCAATGGCAAACTGCCACACCATGCCGTATGTCTAGAGGACATAGAAAGCAATGGCAAACTGCCACACCATGCCGTATGCCTAGAGGACATGGAAAGCAATGGCAAACTGCCACACCATGCCGTATGTCTAGAGGACATAGAAAGCAATGGCAAACTGCCACACCATGCCGTATGTCTAGAGGACATGGAAAGCAATGGCAAACTGCCACACCATGCCGTATGTCTAGAGGACGGGAAAGCAATGGCAAACTGCCACACCATGCCGTATGTCTAGAGGACATGGAAAGCAATGGCAAACTACCACACCATGCCGTATGCCTAGAGGACGTGGAAAGCAATGGCAAACTACCACACCATGCCGTATGCCTAGAAAAAATCAGGACTCTACTCCCGATCACCCTACTCTTTTACTCTGAACATGGGACTTACTTTGCTTTACATTTGATTAAAAACTTGACAAGATCAAATAGAAGAGAGTCCAGTCTACATGAAAAGATCTTTAACGTGCACAGTGTTAGTGTTATGATATGCACTCAGGACCTCCTTTTTATCATCTGTGACCGATGGGACTAGGTGTCGATCCACCTACCTGGACCAGGGGTTGGATGTTACTAAAAAAATCAAGAAAAGTTTTCAAACTCTCGGGCACGAACCCACGACCTTTGGGTAGTGAGGCTGATGCCTTGCCTCTGGACCACCAAGCCCCCACAGAAAAATACAAAAAGCAGTCAAAGTCTTGAAGTCCGTTGGGATAAAATATTCAAACCTGAGAGTTAAAAGACAAAACATCAAATGAAATAAACTACATTACCCGCAGTCTACTCTGTATGACTTGCAACGGGTAAGTGACGACTGTTGCTACTGCTTTGGCAATGGCTCCAATCAGGAAAATCATCAGTGCACTTAGGTCCTTGAAACAAAAGGAAAATAAAGACAATAAACGATTTAAACTCGACATGTTCAAGCCAAGCAAAGATCTAGTATCTTACAGAGTCTACCACAATCTGACTTGCTCACATGGACAACATGAATGACTCCTGTTGTATCTAGCATGAGCCCAAAGTCTGTATTCCTTTCTCTAAAGAAATTGGAGTACCAGATGTGAAACCTCTTGGTGCCCACGCAATGGCATTAATATTTTTAAACCTGACAACATGAACTCTTCTTTAATGAGATAAATAAAAACTGCATATGTTCATCTTATCTGGATGTGTACTACAACCCAACAGCACTCAGACAGTGCAATTTATGTTAAGAGAGTAACATGATTCATCTAGGTCTGTCTGCAACAAACAATGTACTCATGCGATGAAACAAAGCAAAAAGAAATGATCACCTCGGCATGAAGGGTCCTTTTGAAGTACCGCTTGAGAGCCTCGTAGATCATGAACTGAATGGCAGGGTTTGAGGCCAGGAAGAGAGATGGAATAGTGCCTCCCCATAACTTTTTGACACCCTCTTTTCGGACGATTTTTAGGATACAATCTGTGCATTCACAAACATTTTTATTGTCACTAAATTACATATGAAAATCAAAGTCTCTTTTACTTTGACAAAAATGAACAGAACATTATATTATTCAAGAGACTGATTGAAAGACATTACATCTTAGATCGAAAGATTACGGACACTGCTTAATAAATACAAAACATAAATAAACAAATAAAGATCATTTAAAATAGTTCAACACTTGCCTATAATTCCATCATATTGCTTGTCGTTGTTTTTGTTCTCCATGTAATGTGACGTGTGGAGCTTGGCGCCTTGAAGCTTGAGCCGTGTATTTGCCACCCACAGAGGCGTTGTCAGCAAAACATTGATAACACCTGTTGTTGTTGTTAGTGAGGTCAAGTAGAAACAATCATAAAATAAACATTGAATTTTCTCCAGAACTGTGATGAAAACATCAAATCTCATAATAAAAAACGTCTCAGACAAATTCAAATCTATAATTCAACAACAAAGTTGGGACAAACATAATATAAAAACTGCTTTCATTAAAATTCAATTTGCACACCATATTTCTCACAGCAAGCTCATTCTCACAGCAAGCTCATTCTCACAGTAAGCTCATTCTCATAGCAAAATAATCTTATGCTCTTTACTCTTACTCATAACCATGTTAAGGGCGAGTTTTGGACCAAAAGGTTGATTTTCTGTTCTTTGCATATTCGGGTAGAATGATCATTTATCTACAAGTTCAAGGCAGAAAAATGTCCGTATGACGTATAATAATTTTTTTTTACGAAATATTTTGTAGGCGAGGGTAGGTAAAAGCAATCAAAATTTTGACGTAAATTACCCTAACACTGACTGAGAAAATGGCAGTAAAAATCTGTATATTGGCGGTTAATTGACTTGACCTCATTTTGTCGACACCGATCGACGCGTCTCCCATCGATGTGTGACATAAGAGACCTTGCGCGTCAGTGTGTATGTAAACACGTGCACAAGCATAAGATATATAGGAAAAAACAAAAGGCTGGTCCTTTTGACGTCTGTTTTCACAACAGTGCTCATGTAAACCTAGATTTATAATCCTATTTACATAAGTAACAATGTCAGAGACTTTTTGAGAATTTTTTGTTGCAATAAAAACACCGTTTTTGTACATTCACGATATAAAGTATTAAAAAAAATCATTTAAAAAAACTTCGAAAAAAACCGGTCACTCTTTAGATATTGAATGGAAAAGATGATTTTCACAGGTTTTGAGTAATTTCAGTCATAACTAAGGGAGGAGATAGATTTTGAAAATTGAGTTAAAAATCCAAGATGGCGGCCGTTTCTATGGAAACCAAGGACGTTACAAATTTTTCAATGATATAGAATGACTGTATTTTGACAGTTACTCATGTACATACTAAAAGCAAAAACCTAAACTCAAAAGCAAAAAATAATCACTTCAGGTGCCCCCCCCCCATAAACATTTAACATCTATAAACTAAATAAGGAGATAAAAATGTTTTAAAAGTCAAGGGTTAACATGTTTATATACTAATAAAAACCCAACTTCTGTTAGAAGAAGCAAAGATACAAAAACAAAAAAATAACTACTGAAAAGAGTACAAGAAATATTGTGTGTTAACGTTGATGTTAATGTTCATGCTTACAGTGACAACATGACAACAGAGAAAATAAAGAAATAGATTTTCAATCTGGTGCAAAACAAAAAAATTTTTTACAACAATTTTCATCACATGTAAAGCAATATGCTACATGTCTACTTCTAAACAATAACAATGAAGTTAAAGCTAAATGATAATCAAAGTATGACGTAAAACATCCATAGGTGCCACCCGTAAAATGTTCAGCTGGGATTAATGTTCGTAAAGTTTTGGTCGTTATTCAGTACTAACGCATTTTTGTTTATAGCTTATTTATTAACTCACAGCAGAGCTCAAGTCAGCGAGACCCATGGAATTTTTTGTTTTGGATGGGGCTGTGGCAGTCACGAAAACGATATTTGTGAGGGGAAAAATTAAGAGAAAAAAATTGTTCCTCCCCCCCCCCCCAGGGTATTGGAAGATTGCGCCCGGTCAATGAAATAGCGGAATTCCACTATATAGTGGAGAAATGGCACCTATGCTATGTAAATCATCTTAATCTTTTTACTTTTTTTTTTTTTTTTACTAATCTTTCAGTTGTCATTAATCCAATGAGGTTATATTACCATCCTCTGTCTCCTCTCTCACATCTCTACCTATCACGATCACAGTTTTTTCATGAGATTAATCATGAAGAAAAGAGAACACTCTATAAAACCTCTCCTAAAAAAATAACCCCTCCCCCCCCCAAAAACATAGGGTGATAATGATATGCAGAAAATAAATGAGATTTAAAGAGAAATGCTGTCGATAATGTAAGTATATATATATATAAAAAGGATTTTAATTGTGTGGTGTAAAACTAGTGTCACTTGACTGCATTTTAGAGTTAGAGTACTCTTTTCCCTTGCTTCAAGATTTCCACTTTATCGTTTTTCTGTTTCTATAAACAAATCTAACAGCATCTTCATGCAAAGATAAGTGTCTGTCTGTCAAGAACCGGGCAACAGTTAATCACAGCTTAGCAGGAGAATTCATCTTCAAACAGCTTGCTGAGTAAAAAGACGGGACAGGGGGTAAAATCCTGTAGTGTGTTAGTAATACTCCACTTGCAATCAAATTCAATGAAACAACTCAAGGTAACACTTTTGTCTGAAAAAGGCAAATCATAGAATTGAAAAGTACCTGCCAAAAATGCTATGGCCAAATCCCATGTTATAAATCCAACCGGACTAGCTTGTCTCAGCATAACGAGGCCTATGAATTTCAGGCTGGTGTATGCATAAAAATAAACGAAGTTAGAAACAAACATGGTGCCGCCAAGGAGAACCAACCTCGGAACAAGCCAGCGCTGGTCAAAGAGAAGAAAGCAATAACATTATTTTAAACTGAGTATTTCTACCCCTGAGCATTACTGTTTAGATGAAATCAATAACATTATTTTAAATTGAGTATTTCTACCCTGAGCATTATTGTTTGCATCTTGTTGACAATGTCAATGTAATGAATTAGCCACTCAAATGGCAGTGTAAGAAAAAGTGTATTCAAAGCCATTACGGCCCATAGAGCCGGAGCTTATCTCGGTTTCTATTGTGTGAAGCGGAACTCTAAGCTAGTGCTTGTACCCATTTGCACCCATGTTGAGTGGTAAAATGCATGTTCATTGTTTTTCCCGAGGAACAAAAGGTCAGATCTAGCTTTACTAGGATTCGAACCCCAGACCTCATGATCCCAAATCTGTCTGGCAACCTAGCCACTCGGCCACTGATGCCACTAAAAGATGCTGTAAAGGCTAATTTGTTTTAGGTTCTTTGAAGAGCCTGTTTAGCAAAAATGAAGGAGCAATTTTAAGATATAAATAAACAAAATTAACCACCCCTTTAAAAGCACCAGAATATTAGGCAACAACAAAAAAGATGAAAGAAAGAAAAAAGAGAAAGGATTAAAAATTCCAATAAATTGTTGTATATTGGAATCTCCTCAAGTGCGAAATTTTAAAAAAAGAAACAAAACATGGAATGAAACAAAAACAAAAGAAAATATTCTAGATCTGTGTCTCAAAGTCAAAGGTAATCTAATGGGAATTGAATTAAAAAATCCACGGAGAGTCATAAATCATAACTTCCATCTGAAACAGTGATACTCAGATATCCATCTGAAGAAACAAAATTTAAAACTCTTTTGCTTAGAAGCAATTTTAGGGTCTGTTCAGTTTGAAATAGATGCTTTGATATAATGGCTACGAAAGTGATATTGTAGGCTTAGGATTGATAATTGATGGATTGGAAGTGATAGTGTTGATTATAAAGTCATAGTATGATCTTATATCTTTGGAAATGATGATGTCATTTTGATTTGGAGGTAAATTTGTGTAGCTTGCAGTTTTGGAAATTATGTAAAATTATGTTATGTTGTTGAATTAGAAATGGCTATGCGAAATTGTTGGTAGGCTATCTAAGAATGATGATGTTGCTCAAAAGCAATATGGCAACACTGTTTAGATGCAATATTTTGCTGTCGGTTAAGAAGCAATATTAAGGTAGTGTCGGTACCAAGGCAATATTAAGGTATTGTCGGTATCAAGGCAATATTAAGGTAGTGTCGGTACCAAAGCAATATTAAGGTATTGTCGGTGCCAAGGCAATATTGTTGTACATGTATATATCCTATATGATTGTTATATAAATAGCAATTTCATTTCACATTAATACTAATAGTCATAAGATATCTATGTTTCAATCTAAATTATGTGCTAGGGTTGAAATAAAAAAGTGCTACAAAGGAGAGAAGTAAATTTGCACAAAAATGATGTGGCAAAGGAGTCTCTGGTTTTAATTTGTTCAGAAGTTTCACATTTACTAAATTCAACAGAATTGAAATTAATTTTTTTCACCTACAGAAAAGACACAGGTCTTTACTTTCTGAAAGTCTAGCTCTGTCATTTGCTTTTGATGGAGAAAAACCAATTTAAAATGCTGTCAATATTGTATAATAATATGACTCATACTTGTCTTTGAAACTGTAAGAATCTCTAACACTTTATAATTTAAAGATATTGTGAAAGTATAAAACAACATCAATGACAAAAGCACCAAACTATAAATATATATAAAGGAGGTAGTAAAAGCACATAAAAACATAAAGGAATTGACGTGATTAAACAATATGAAAAACATCAGTGGTCTGTGAGATCGACTGAAATGAATTGGAAATAAAACAGAAACACCTCATGTTCATGAGATTGTGACCACAGTAAACAATCTAGGCACACATAGTGCAGACAACTGTATGTTTTCTGTCCATGCAAATAAATAAATGAATCCATTACTACATCTATATATGTAAATGCCTATGGACTGTTAACAGATAAATCATGATGACAAGTAATCCAGAAGAGAATACCTGAAACAAAACCAAGTGAAAGATCAACCAAAGGAGATGCGGTTTTCTGGGGTCTTTTCACAGCAGCTTTGAGTCCATTAAATGTATAGAAATAGATGAAATTGGAGCAACAGAGAGCTGTGACCACAGGAAACCATCCTAGATAGAGGCCATTGCTGAAAGGAGAATATTGTAACCACAAGAAAAAGCAAATAAGATGATGAAGCCTATTTTTTTCAATCTTATTTTCCGTTAAACCTGAAATTGAAACACATCTGAAGACAACAACCGTCACCAGTTTCGTGACAAATCATCATATTTTGCCTTGAGTTGAGACCTTCACAAACCTATAACCCCTCTAATAAAATAAAATCGTCCTATACCATTACACTCCTTCTTGTATCCACTGTGCTGTCACTTTGAGACTAGACATCCAGCGAAGTCCTCTTCGTACGTATTATTTCTATATTGTATAATTTATATTCAGTACAACAAGACCCACATTTCCATATATGGGCAATGTTTACAAACACTGGGGCTGACGGTCGTGCAGTCTCTCTCTCCTTCATGGTCCTATACAATATCATAATAATGCCAGCCAATCAACATCCTCCTTACGCGATCACGCGTATTGTTTCCTACGAGCGAGGCAGTTTGTTCCACAATTAAGTATTTTTGAAAATAATGAATATATTCATTCTATTTTATGTATTGCTCTTATTATCATTTGGTACATGTTGTTTGCTATTACAAGAAAAACAAATTTTGAGCCGAAAATTGTGTTTTTGCATGTTCTTAGCGTTGTGTATTTTCAATTGCGTTTTTTCTCAAAATGCTATTTTTTAAAGCATTTGGCCGTATTTGAACATATGTTTTCATGAAATTCCACATGTAAATAGGCATTTACTGTACGAACAAACTTTCAAAAAAGCCTTTTTGCAAAAAAATTCTTTTCATAAATAATTTGTATGTGTTTTATGCCCCAAACTAAAAAATTCATAAATGCATTAATAAAATTTAAAATCTGAACTTTGTTTTCAAGTTTTATAGTCATTACCTTGAAGAATGTATATATGTGAAGTTCGGCCATTAAGTTTTTCTGAATAGCTATTAAAACATTCAAGATGGCGACCATTTCCATGGCAACCAAGTAAACAACACCCCAGAAGTTTATGTTTCAATGCACTGATTACATATACATATGTGCATAAATTAACCAAAACAGGTAACAAGGGAAAAAATCAGTTTCAGAACTTGCATATATGATATCCCCTTAAGGAAAACATAAATTGAAAAAGAAAACAAGACATTTCCAACAAAAATGCAAATTTCTGGGTCACATTCTCTTCAGACAGTTTTTTTCTGATAAAACAGAGCATGAAAGAAAGTCTCATTATAAACGTGGCAAATCTTCAAAAATTCTGCTAGAAACAAGGCGTTATGTCCAAGACATACAAAACATAGCTAGGAATTTTTTCCTGTTAAAGATCCTGTGGCATAGAATGCGTGAGACAGATCAGCGGCACATATTTCAATATGCACAGAATATTTTCATTTTAAAATTAAATACTAAATAAATGGTGATTGTTATACTTACAGGCCTTCCTCGCGAAATATATCACGGCAAACTTGAAATGTATTTTTAGCATCTCGATGGTCATCAACTGTGGAGGCGATTTTTTAAAACTTGGTAAAAAAATTGTCATCACTCACAAAAAGTGCTTTGCCCAAACTATTTTGAATTGCAGAAAACATGAAACATAAATAACATCGTAAAAAATGTTTAATGCTAATGCTTATTTTCAGCTACATAGAAAAAAATAAGAATGACCTTGTAGTCTTGTTCTCACAGTGTCCAGTGGGTAGAAGACTGATATAGCTATCACGCTTCCCTGAAAAATATGTGAAGGGATCAAACAGGATTAACAACAGTAGCTTCAAAATTGCATCTCTCGAAATGAAATTTTAGGCAAAGATCCCATCTATAGATTTATGACTATTCAATTTTCATTGAACAACTAAGGAGTGTGCAAGAATTTTGTCTAAGCCAGTGTAAAAGCATCCAATGTAGTCTGTGTAAGGGTACTTTCTGTCCAATTCATAGCTTTAAAAGTGACAAAATAATATTGATTAAGTAAAGCAATCTACGGCAAAAAACCAGCTGAGAATGGGGTGTTTATGGGTCGATACTGAATACAGTTCTATTTTCTAAAGACAAATATTACAAAACTGCTAACATACAGCATGAAACTTCACAACCTATTAAAAGAATTTTCAAGATTTTCATTTTCCACTAGGTTGAAAGAAGTGGCAGGACGTTTTTCTTTCGTTGACATGCTCAGGTCTAATCCACTAAAATATTTATGTACACAAGATAATTTTTCCAGCGCCCACGTCCACCTTAAAAGTATGATGTAGGTCTGGTTTGAAAGCCTACCATGACTACACAATCGACTTTAGTTCCACGATTATAAATAATATATTATGAAGGTCTTAAAAATGTAAACTACCTTTTTATTCAGGTAAATCCTGATATTTTGTTTTAGCACCAATTTCTTTGAATACTGTATGAACTATTCTAAGTGAGCATCATGAGATCATTTTGATTTACTAAGAGTAGGAGCTCTATAGTAGGGCAAAATTAAAGAATAAATGAACATAACGATATGTCAAACCATCTAGACATGAAATCCCAATTCCAAAGAAATAGAATATTTTCCCGACAATAATCCATGTAGAGGATCTAGACGTAGACCTAGAACTAGTGACTGGTGTCTAAAAACAGCTACCATTGTGTTCTTAGTCACTATTATCAGAAGCGGTGCAAGGTTAAAAATTTAAACCTTTGCTAGGGCTCTATATTCCTATCAGGTAACACAGCTATCGAGATGAAATGCCGGAGGATCCCGGGAATGATAAGGGGTGGACATAGGGCTGAGTGTGACTTACTATGGAACTCTTTCTACTAACAGTCGATGACAAAGAAATAGAAGGAGAAAAAGAGTAAATTGACATTCTTTTAAGAATAAGTGAGGATGTGAAAACATGGAGGAGAAATGTGTATAAAAATCGATTTTTCTTATTTTGAAAGTGAATACAATTTTGTACTTACAGCTGCCCCAGAAACTGCATGGACAAGATTAGAATACGAGAATATACTGTGTACACTTGTTCCTTGGTCAGGTTGAGATTCCATATCCTGTGAATCCCCTTCTTGGTTGCCTTCTTTAGATTGTGAACATGCAGATGCAGTGAGGCTTGGGAGACGGTTATGGGTATGGATGCTACTTCTTGACTGGCAATAGAATTGTTTTAATGGCACATTTAGCTTTGGATAACACCCTTTTTCAGACCTCTCATTTAGATCTAGAGACTTCAAAACAAGCTTTTGGAAGTCATCTATGAAACATCCTGGAGACTGCATACTTCTGAGAAGGATATAGATCTAGAATGTATCCGGGTGTTCTGTTCTCAATCGGTCCGTTGTGGCTCGTTAATGGGCTTGGCAGTGTACTGAAGCTTGACAATGTGCTTGCGAGTTTCCAAAGAATTGTTTCGTTAAACCTACCTGCTAGTTTTTGAATGTCTTTATTAAACGTATACATAAGTAGGCTAAAATAGTGCAAAGTTACATTTGATAAAATTTTCGATTGCTTGGGAATCATAATATATTCGGTTTATGACAGTTATAACATTGAAATAAAATCATACTTCTTTTGCTGTTCTTTTTCTGCCTAATGATTATCCTTGCTCTAAACGAGATATAACCATAGATACAAAACTCATATCATGTAAAATTCTCCTAAGCGCACTCACTCTGAGCTTAAAGGAATTAAGAGCAAGATTGATGGGGGAAAAACAGGTAAAAAAAAATCAAACATAGTGTGTCAGTATATTTTTAAACAATTTGAAAACATTAGCGAAATTTAAGGGAATAAACAGCATTAATTTTGCTTGTTTTAAAATCTTTGACAGGAAAAGTACACGCCAACTTAACTATTTGGGATGCAACTAACGAAACAATAATAAGGGGCAAAAAAAATTAATTAATTGTGTAACGATCATCAAGTGTAATATTTTTAAATTATTGAAGATTGTATGTTCAAGTTCAATATGTTTCTTAATAGCCTGAAATTGAAGTGAAGAAATACTCGCTCAAAGTCACTTGGTGGTTTGTCATTGTGAGTCTTAACAAAGAATAACGATCTTAAATTTTAACTTACATCTTGACCCGGAAATAAAATTGTTTGTTTACGTTTTCAACAACCATGTGAGGCCGCAAAACGGATTTCAATATGACTGATATAAAAACGAGGTAAAAATCGACTTTAGATGCATTTCTTAGCTCAGTTTTAAACGTTTATGCTTTAAAAAAACAAAGTTTGGTTTCTCATTGTAAAGGACAGTCAACGATCAATCAGCGAAAATACTAAACTACGGTCGACATTTTACTTTCAAAAGTTTCTGAGGATCAGTAAGGTGCGACTACGAGAGTGGCAGTGTGGGAAGGATTCCCATTGTCGGGCACAAAGCAAAGGAAATATTAAAGAGGGTGAAAGGTTTATTTTTAAGGGTGAAATAAAGAAAGGCACTCCTTAACAATTGATGTCCCGGTGATACAAGGAATGGCTGGTCAGATTGATAGGAATACCTCGCCAAATTTTCGCAGAGTTCTTTACTTTAAATTTAATGAAGTGAAAATAGTGGGGAGGGGGCTCTCTTGGCTCCTGGCACCCTTTCCCTCCCCGACTCATCCGTCAACGATGGTCTTCCAGTCAGACACTCTGATTGGCTCTTTCTTTGTTCACGGTGAGAACATTTGAGAAAGGTGTCACTTTCACCCATCCCATGAAATTGTACTCCGTTGTCAACAAATAAAACAATTTTCCATATATTGCTGATTGTCTCCACCATCCCATCCCTTCTTGTAGTCTTGAGTGAGAGATGAATGAACAATCTATGAGAAGAGGCTAGGCCTATCATTGGGTTTTATCCTCAAACTAGTCAGACTAAGTAACAACAAATGATAACTCGATTAACAAAACAAAAGAGTTCATGTCCAAACAAGAATGGCAATGTGATGGGTTGTGGCTCTTGACTCTGTCAAAATGCACCTTCGCCAAAATTCTTAACTTTTTTGTCACCCATGGACTGTGCATTTTGGTGGAGACTACTATCTATAGATAATAAGATTGGGTTTTCACAATCCTATGTAAATCTATGCTGTAATCTTGAACTGAAATATTTAGGATTACCCAATTTTACATTATCACCAATCTTAAGTTTTCTTTATAAGTTTGATAACTTTTTATACTATTTTTACCTCTCAAAATTTTACAGTTTCTCTTTATCAGAGAAGTATACAGCATTCTACACAGGGGGACAGATTGAGGTAAGATT
This sequence comes from Doris montereyensis, assembly GCA_037039925.1. Lineage (NCBI taxonomy): Eukaryota > Metazoa > Mollusca > Gastropoda > Nudibranchia > Dorididae > Doris > Doris montereyensis. Next base: position 190,854 of record JAXRKP010000044.1, on the reverse strand, counting down.
TCTCGTCTACCTGTGATAATATCGTAATTATAATTATGACAGACGCTATTTTGGTTTGTCCACATAGTTGGAGCGCTGAGGACTATTCGTCCCCAGGATACCTCGCGATTGAGGATTAATAAAAAGATTCTAAAGGAAACATTCTGTAAGACTGATTTTGGTGTCAGCTTTGAAACTGCATAAAATGTGTTGTGCGTGAAAGAGACAAACAGAAAGAGGAAGAGAGAGTGCAAAGTTCGAAGATATATATTAAGAAAGGGGAAGTCGATAAAGGGAGAGATAAGATGTGAAAGAGAGACATAGAGAGAGGGAAAAACAAGGAGTGATGGATCGAGAAAGACAAAAAGGTAGGAACAGCAAAAAAGAGAGATTCTTTGAGATGAAAGTCATAGTAGAAAACGACAGGGAGAAAGAGAAAAAAGATAGTGAAAGAGAAAGATGGAGAAATGTATGTAGAGTGATGAATTAAGGAAGAAAGGATCAGGTAGAGGAAGACTGAAAGAGAAGAGAGTCTAGAGAGAGAGAGAAAAAATAGAGAGAGAAGGAAAGAATTATAATAAATGTGCAATAATATATACCCGCAGTGACATCGTTACCATCCTGTAAACATTACACAACCCTCTTCTGACTTTTTACTTGTGGACAAATAATGAAAAGCCCTTTCTGCCCTATTGATCAATGTGGAAACAGTGTCGTTTTGAACAATTATAAATATAATATTGTTGTGATATTAAGGGGCTGCGTGTGAACTGTTCAGAAGGAAAAAATTTCAAAAATTTATCATCTCATCATGTAAGAGAATAAAATACAAGCTATTAAAATATAAGTACTGATGCCTTGCATGGAAATTATCATGTTAAAAGTTTCTTTAAATTTCATGGATAAATTGAGATTTAAGTGTTTTCCAGTGTCTTATTGTCATTCTCCCCTCAATGCGAAAGTTCATATTATTAAGAATGGGATGGTACCATTAAAATTATACACAGTTTTTTATTTGTTTTGGAAATTTTCCTTCAGTCTACCAGTGATGGCAGTAAACTGATTTGCGGCTGCGGAAAAGAAATAAAAATTGTGTCCTTAAAGACTGGATGTACCATTGCAAGTGTTGGACAGGTAATATTGACATTTGTAGCCTAGGTGCTTTTTTGATTTTGTATTGTTATACCGTTCACGTAAAGAATCGCATTATGTCGTATCTAAAAACTAAAGGTGCAAAAAGGACAAATGAAATCTTCATACCTTGATTGATTGACAGCAGCAGAATAAGAATAAGAAATTGATTGTAGAGATCTCACTCCCAATAACAAAACAAAACACTCTTAAGAAATATAATAAATAATGAGTGACAAGTTGTAGAAAGGATTTTAAGTTTCGTAGAAATAACATATGTTTTTTTCTGTGAACAATTTATACCTTGTTTTTTATATAAACTCAATAGGATTACTGTTTCAATAACAATTTATACCTTGTTTTTTATATAAACTCAATAGGATTACTGTTTCAATAACAATACTATCTTTACCGTGATTATGTTTTTGTTTGTTTCCAACTGGTTTTTACAGTGACTTATTTTTCTTTCCTTTTCCTTTTCATTCCAATACCACAGAATGAAGAAGAAGACATCACAAGATTCATAGTCAGCAAAGATGATAAGGTAATATTTTTGTTTTCTTTCTTTGTGTATTTGTTTTCATGTAAACTGCAAATAAGGAAGCTTGATCAGGCTGGCAGCATTAAGGCCACTTGAGTTTTTTTTTTCACTCCCACCTCTTAACTCTTAGGCAAAATAGCCGTTACCCACAGTGAGATTATGCCACGTTTTTCCTGGCCTGGAAATGTTGAAAACCTTAAGTGGACCACTTTAGTAATTGAGGAGAAAAAAGGGAGTTCCTAAAACTTTGTACCGTTACTGTAAATCAAAAGAAAAATTGTCTGCTTTGGACACTAAAGATTATCAATACTTACTATTACTATTATCACCAATGTCTTCACCCCTGATGGGATATATGGAGATCACGGAGAAGAGCCTTCTATGTATATTTTGTCCTGAGAGATCTTTTTAAGTCCACTCTAGGTGTAACCAGTTCTTTTCACGTCCTTTCTTTGCACTTCTCTCCAGGCCAGCCCCATTTATGACATCCTTTAGGGCTTGTCTGATCATTCTTGTTGCTTGTTTCTGCAGTGTATGGCATATCCATCTCCACTCTCTTCTTCCTAGAACTATTTCGATTCGTTCCTGTTTAAATTTTTTTCCAAATCTGTTTTCATTTCTTACTTTGTCTCTTGCTTTTTGTTTTTTATGATAAAAAAATTCTCGGCTAGAGGAAGTAGACTCCTTCATTTACCCTAGGAAATATTGTTGATAAGCAAGGAAGCACAGATGCGGATGTACAAGCCTGATTAGGAAAACATTGAAAACAAACATAATATCTATTTCCACAAAGAAAAGAATTTTGTAACTGAAAGGATATCATCTTTTTCTCACACACGCACCCCCCTAAAACTATGACACTTCCATCTCTCCCACCCATATGCTGCTGTGGCACTTGTATTCTTCTAGTCATGCTCTTAGTTTAGATTTTTTTTTCAGTTAGTGTCAACATTGAAATAAATCCATGTTTTAAATAAAATAAAATATATGCAGTACTTTTCTGAACTTAAGTTTTTTTATGCTTTTTTTCTTCATATCTTTTCACAACGTGTAGGCCGTCTTTAAATTATGCAGTGTAATTTAAATCACTTTATTTATACCAAAAGTTCTATTCTTACTTGAATGATATACTTTTCATGACGTCTCAACTAATTGTTTTATTCTTAGTTTTTGGTGTTGGCAACTCAGAACTCGCTGTTCAGACAGTGGAGCTTGGAAGATTACAGTCTTCTGAAAACCTGGCGGGTAAGGATAAATCTCTATTAATATGTATGTATTTTGTGCAGCAATATGAATTTTAAATTTTGTGTTCAATGCTAGTAAGCTAATGATTTCGCCATGACTACAATGCAATTTGGTCTTTTGTTTGTGCTTTTCTTTTTCTGTTGTTAAAACTTTAACAAGCTTTTGATAAACAAAGTATGGTAGTATTTGATATATTTTGATTTGATTTTACCCACATCCAAAACTATGGGGATCTCTGGGTTTTTGGTAGATTGATTGTTCATTTTGCCTGGACGTAAACGGTCAAGGATCTTTAACGTGCACAAAATGTTGTGATCTGCACACAGGACCTCCTTGTCATTGTCCGTCTCTGATGGGACTAGGTGTAGATCCACCCACCATGACCAAGGGGGGATAGATTGTACTCGAAAAAACTGGAGAACCGTTGGCGGGACTTGAACCCACGACCATTTAGTTGAGAGGCCGACACCTTACCTCTGGACTACCAAGCCCCCCCCCCCCCCCATTATTTCATATATGTGTGAAAGATCTTGATCTGTTGAGCTAGGATCAAGTAGATGATCTTTAACTTATATAATTTATACTTCCAGGAATTTGAAATTATATGTTATGTTTTTATCAAACAACAGATTCACACGGTCTTGTCTTTATCAGAGTGAAAATGTATCGAGTTCTTTTTTTCTCAGCAAACTGAAATGAATTTACACCATATGCATCTCTTTTTTTGAGAGAAAAGGCACTGTTTAAACCTCATGACCTCATGTTGTGTGTTTCTTTCTTCTTTTTCTGTTCTCAGTCGGTACATTCTGCTCCTGTGACTTCACTTGCATTTGATCCAACAATCACTCTCTTAGCATCAGGAAGTGCAGACTCGACGGTCAAAATCTGGGATATTGTCAGGGCTATTTCACTCATAATTTGAAAGGCCATGGTGGTGTTGTTAGGTACGACTCTTTCTTGCTGACTACCGGTACGGTTAGACCTGAATGATTCAAGTTAGTGAGCAGTAACTGACTTACTTTTTTATAAGTTTTGCATGAAATGTTTCAAAAGGGGGTATATTTATTGGTAAACTGTAAAATTTATAAAGGAATCCTATTTAATTTCAGTTTTATTTATGTTGCCTTGTTATGTATGGTTTTGTATCTTATTTTTAAACGATTTGAGCAACTTATTATAATTTTCTAAATATGCTATTCAAAGCCTGATAGTAATGGAAACATTTCTTTTTCAACTGTGTTTATGTCATAATATGACTATACTTTAAGCTCTCTTCAGTAATCTTTATTTTCTGAATCATCTTAGAGTCACGACTTTTCACCCGGACTCAGAGCGCCTTCAGCTTGTATCTGCTGCAGAGGATTACACCGTTAGAATTTGGGACCTCAGAACTAGTTCCTGTATAGTGACGAGTCAGTGTCACGCTAGTCTTGTCACTTCCTTTGCATTTTCTGACAATGGAGACACAATGTACAGGTTAGCAAGATGGTTTACTTTAAAAGAAGAAAAAAGATTTGAAGATGAGAGATTTTATCTCACTTTTTTTTTCTTGGTTTTTTGTTTTGCTTTACTTCTGGCTTTAACATTAATTTTTTATTCTTTGTTTTGAAATGGACATTTAGAGGGCAGTTTACATAGAGAAAAACCCGGTTTCACTGAGATTGTGGGCATTTGGAGAAACGGGCATTATGGCGGACATTTAGACAGTAACTACTGTACCAAATTTAAAGTGATAAATTCCACTTTCTTGATGTTGTCCATTTAAATCATCTTTAAATATTTAAATTTTATGAAATAAAACTTTTTCTTCTATTTCTGCCTGTTTTTCCTTTTTTCTTTTCCCACTATAAAAGAAACCTCCGGAGATATCTTTTAACGTCGTTATGGTCTACGGTCTATTTAGCTTTTAAGACAGACGTCATATGAACTATTCATGTTAAGTTACAAATCCTTTTAAATTCTGATCTAATGAAGTAAATAGCAAATGAGTTTAACATCCTCATCGTTTATCATTAACCTTTTTTTTCTAGCTCTGGAAAGGATAAAGTGGTTTGTGTCTGGAAAACTGACAAATGGAAAGTATTTAAGACCATTCCTATCTTTGAGGTGAGAAACGTAACCAATTTTTTACAATGTATTTGCTCCTTTATTATATATGACTGAAGCTTAAAATCAACGCCTGGCACAAAGTGGCTCTTTCAGTTTGAGTGAAAAGACTACGTGGTCTGAGTAAGTAATACCATCTTCCATGTAGGTGGAAAAAGAAACAAAATTGCCGTAACATTTCTTGAAGTGCATTCATACATTTCAGTGTGTGTGGCTTTGATCGTTATTGACAAATTATCTTATCATAAGTATTTTGAAGGTGTATCCTGTTTTGTGTGTCATTGAATGGAATAAATGATACAATGTCAATCCATGGCACACCATTCTGTGTTAGGCATTGTTTTCTAGATTTAACTGGTACCCACTTACACCAGTCTGCTGTGAGGAAAGCCATGTCGTGTCTTTCCAAAGTAAACAACATTGAGCTTAGTTAATATAGGATTGACATGTAGACTCACAATGTCTGACCACTTATCACTAGACCATCAAAACTTTGCCACTTAGAATGTATTTTGTTTATTTCAATGTTCAACACTTCATTCATGTTAACATCAGAAATATTTTGCCCTAAGGGCTGTGGCTAAGTTTTCCTGTTTTTAGTTTAAGTGGTATCATCGGCTGTTTTATGCATATGGCTGTATGTCTGGATCTTTTGTCATTTCAGTCTGTGGTGTCTGTGATTGTCCCACTAGAATTTCCAAACGTCATTGATGAGGACAAGATTCCCAGGTTCATCCTGGTTTGTGCCAGTGGTATGAACAAATTGTTTTAATTCATCCTTTGTTAAATAGTATTTCAAGTTTTTAATGGACCTGAGATGATGTGCAATTTTTGGGAAGGTTCTTTGATTTGTGCAAAATGAACCATGATGCGCTCATATTTATGTTTTGATTTGTAACAATAGTAACATGATGTGAGGATGATTCTCAGGGGGATTAAAAAGGATTCACGTTGATTAGATTAACCGCTTGAGATGGGTGACATGTATTTAAATTAGCTTCTTTGAAAATCTTAATTGGTCAAAATGTCCGACATTCTTGTTCAATGGAAGCTTATTTTTTATATTTTGTTTGGTATTCAGAGGTTGGTTTTTATTTTTATTTTTGTAGTAGTTTTTTTTAAAATTTTACTTGGGAGAAATGACAGCATATCTTGTAACGGTAAGAATTGTCTCCTAATGAAATTCTACCAGGTGAGGTGCATGTGGTGAATGCTGTCTCAGGTGTCAAGGAATACTCAAACAATTGCCGTTTGAGTGATGCGGACCCTGGCAAAGAAGGCGGCGATGACTATATTACTCATGCTGTTTATTGTCCGGATCTCAATGGAATTATGTTTGCTACCTATGATCAAAACATTGTTCTACTGAGCTCTGAGTTTACCCAAGAAAAGCAGGTATGCTAAGAAAATGTCATTAAATGACAAAACTTTTATTTAGTGGCCAGCATTAACAGATGGATGAAATTTAATCAAACTTCAGGACTGCAAAGTCTATACCAAATTTTTCTTTTGACATAGTAGCCTGATGTTAGAGATTGATTATTTTGCTTTCCTTTACAAAAGTAACAAAAATCTTGGGTATCTTTCTTTTTCTTTTCTTTTTTCTTTAACATTATCTTATCTGTGCTTTATCTTATCAGGAAAATAAATATACGACTTTTTAACATGTGAAACTGTTAGCACATATTTGACTGATTTTTTACCGTCATACTTTTCAGTACCTTGGCACTGCATTATGATGACTTTCATCGTTTTTGAGGAGAGAAAATGTTTTTTTCAGTCTATTGCACAAATAGTTTATCTTTTTTTTAGTAGCTTCCCGAGATGTTGATGATCAACATTTGCGTAAGCCAGAGTCTGTCAAATCAATCAAAACTCTTCCTATGCTTTATGTACGTGGGTTGTGGTCAGTCACTTTTTCTTGTCATCATCTCCTATTTGTTTTGCCGTATGCTTGGCACAATTAAATTCCTACCAAAGGCCTATTTAGAAATACCGCTACAACTTCTCTTGTACCTCAGACTTACTGACCAGTTCATTACTGTGAATATGTAGAAGTAGAAGAGGCAAAGATCAAAGGGGAAGGAAGTTTGGCTGGGCATCTATACTTTCATCAGAATAAAATTGGACCAGACGTAGCAGGGACAGCAACTGTTACAGGATTGTCAATATTGACGTAAAGGCCATTTATATTATCTCCTATAACACAGACAAAAAGTAATCGAAGGAATCCCATTACATAGACAAATAGTAATAGAAAAAATCCCATTACACAGACAAATAGTAATAGAAGGAATCCCATTACACAGACAAATAGTAATAGAAGGAATCCCATTACACAGACAAATAGTAATAGAAGGAATCCTATTACACAGACAAATAGTAATAGAAGGAATGTAAACAAAAGGCTTTTTACATACAGCCCATCTTCTATTCTTCTATTTCTCTTTCACCGAATTAGCTTTGTGTGTGTAACGCATCAACTCATATCGAATCTCTGTAAGTAAGGAATCGAATGGGAAAGGAAATAGACGTGCCTGTTTTGTCTGTTTCAGTTGTGTGGTCATCTGGATGAAATTTTGTCTTGCCGTTTCCTTGGAAAAGAAGATTCTCATGTTGCTGTGGCAACCAACACTGATCTTCTGAAGGTTTTCAAGCGAGATTCTTGGGAATGTCAGATGCTTCAAGGTCATTCAGAAATTATCACTGCCTTGGACGTAAGGACAACTTTATTTTGTCTGCATCAAAGGTTGGTCATTTCTCGTTGATTCATTCAGAATATTTTTTCAACATAGAATGAGGAAAGTGTAACATGTGAACATTTCTTTGTTTCTTTCCATCATATGTGTTTACAAACTTGTTACACCACAGATGATATCAAGCACGTGTGTTAGATAGAGTCGATAGGCCTACTCCATACTGAGGTTATGTGGGTAGGTGTGGACAATACTATTCCAACTTTTAATTATAAAATCTGTTGAAAACGGCGGCTCAGGGGAGGAAAATTCTACTGAATGACAGGGAAACAATGAAATTTTCTTTAATTAAGCGTCACTTTTAGAAGGAAAATTCCTCAAATGAAAACGATCTTTGGGCTGCACTTTAATCAGTGTTCACATAATGTTTGAATAAATTTGTTATCTGTCTATTGCTACACAAAAGACATGTTATGACCATTTATTTAAGTTGTCATTTAGTAATTTGACGTTTTGTATTTTGTCATATAATTGTACAGGATTCAACCATACGAATATGGCAACTTTGTCCAGATACAGGTTTCGTCACATGCATTGCTCTAGGTCAAGGTCACACACAAGCAGTGCAGGCAATAGCCATGTCGAAGTAAGCAAGCATTTGGCTGGTAGCAGTTTATGGTCATATTGACGGTTTAAAGAAGTTCTTTAAAAGCATAACTAGTGTGTTGTTGATACTAACTGTAGTGTGTTGTTGATAGCGTAACTACATGTAGTGTGTTGTTGATAGCGTAACTAGTGTGTTGTTGATAGCGTAGCTAGTGTGTTGTAGCGTGATATTGATAGTAACTAGTGTGTTGTTGATAATGTAACTAGTGTGTTGTTGATAGCGTAACTAGTGTGTTGTTGATAGCATAACTAGGGTGTTGTTGATAGCGTAACTAATGTGTTGTTGATAACATAACTAGTGTGTTGTTGATAGTGTAACTAGTGTGTTGATAGCGATAACTAACTAGTGTGATGTAACTAGTGTGTTGTTGATAGTGTGATGTAACTAGTGTGTTGTTGATAGCATAACTAGTGTGTTGTTGATAGCATAACTAATGTGTTGTTGATAACGTAACTAATGTGTTGTTGATAACGTAACTAGTGTGTTGTTGATAGCGTAACTAGTGTGTTGTTGATAGCGTAACTAGTGTGTTGTTGATAATGTAACTGGTGTGTTGTTGATAGTGTAACTAGTGTGTTGTTGATAGTGTAACTAGTGTGTTGTTGATAGCGTAACTAGTGTGTTGTTGATAGTGTAACTAGTGTGTTGTTGATAGCGTAACTAGTGTGTTGTTGATAGTGTAACTAGTGTGTTGTTGATAGCGTAACTAGTGTGTTGTTGATTATTAAAGGCCACATTAATGTAAAAATCTTGATTCTTTTTACCTTATGACAAAGGACTTATTCGTGAAATGCCAATGTTAACAATGTACTTATTCGTGAAATTCCAATGTTGACAATGGACTTATTCGTGAAATTCTAATGTTGACAATGGACTTATTCGTGAAATTCTAATGTTGACAATGGACTTATTCGTGAAATTCTAATGTTGACAATGGACTTATTCGTGAAATTCCAATGTTGACAATGAACTTATTCATGAAATTCCAATGTTGACAATGGACTTATTCATGAAATTCCAATGTTGACAATGGACTTATTCATGAAATTCCAATGTTGACAATGAAATTATTCGTGAAATTCCAATGTTGACAATGAACTTATTCGTGAAATTCCAATGTTGACAATGTACTTATTCGTGAAATTCCAATGTTGACAACGAACTTATTCATGAAATTCCAATGTTGACAATGAACTTATTCATGAAATTCCAATGTTGACAATGGACTTATTCATGAAATTCCAATGTTGACAATGAAATTATTCGTGAAATTCCAATGTTGACAATGAACTTATTCGTGAAATTCCAATGTTGACAATGTACTTATTCGTGAAATTCCAATGTTGACAACGAACTTATTCATGAAATTCCAATGTTGACAATGAACTTATTCATGAAATTCCAATGTTGACAATGGACTTATTCATGAAATTCCAATGTTGACAATGAAATTATTCGTGAAATTCCAATGTTGACAATGTACTTATTCGTGAAATTCCAATGTTGACAATGAACTTATTCATGAAATTCCAATGTTGACAATGGACTTATTTGTGAAATTCCAATGTTGACGATGTACTTATTCGTAAAATTCCAATGTTGACACTGAAAACGCTTTGGCAAAGTAAACACGAAAGTAGACCGGAACAGATGAGTAAAAAGTAGCACAAAGCTATCTCTCAATGTAATGATGTCCTAGGTATCGATAACCAGCTTTTAAAATATGTGTGGAGGTAGGAGAATGATTCGACGGCTGGCTTGTACTTCCGGTATTATTGGGAAAATCGCATTGACGACTCTGTCGTCCTCGGCAGATGGAGTTAAGAGAATGCCAACTTTTGGTGTTTAAGTTATGCAAAGTTTTGCTTTTTCCCTATGTTTTTTGCACTATGTAACCTTTCCTTTCATTACAACAGCTATTCATTTGTTCTCGTTTTTGGCAGCAGCTTTTTGGCAACACTTTTTGAATATTCAAAATTACGATACGGTGAAAGACGATCTTTCATTCCCAAATTTTCTCCGTTGTGTAATTTAATATATTCACAAATGTCATTTTCTAGACTCGGCACTCGTCCAACATTTTTGCTATCTGGTGGAGTCGACCGTACGCTGAAGTTGTGGGCATTCCCAAGTGACACTGATATGACCCCTCTGTCCACACTAAGAGTTTCTGCGACAGAACACGCTCATGATAAAGACATTAATTGCATAGGTGTTGCTCCAAATGATAGAGTTGTTGCCACTGGTTCTCAGGATAAAACTGCAAAGGTACGATACCTGAAATGTTTAAATGAAGATATATTCAAACTATATAATAAAACTAGAACAGGAACATCAACATTTATGCATAAAGGAAAAAAGAAGTTTAATTTGATTAATAATAAGATTATTTATATAGCGCTTTCCATGCTTTCAAAGGTTTCCAAGCGCTTCATGATACAAATGTGATAAAAACACTTAATTAGAATGGAAAAAATGAAAGATTAAGGATGTTAAGCTTTTGTATTTTTAAAGTCAGTTGTTTCTAGCGAGTATAAATTATTTTACAGCAGTTTTTGCCTCTGTACAAGATTTCCTAAGTCATATTTTGTTGCTTTTTGCTATATATTAGTATTATCACTATTATCCTATTTCAATAAGACAGGCTTACAATTTTTAGTTCAAATATTTATGCAGGGACTTATCTTTAGCATGATTTGATAATTTTATTGTACTTAGAGCCCATCCACAAAGGTTGATTGTTTCTTAACAGTTGATATAAACTTTTGTCTGAAACCCGTTGACTTTGTTGTGCAGGTTTGGAGCATTGGTGACGGGATGCACTCTGTCACGCTGTTGGCTGTTTTGCGAGGTCACAAAGCGGGGCATATGGGACATTAAATTTTCCCCAGTTGATCAGGTTGGTTCATGTTGTGGTTGATATTTTTCCCATTCTGGAAAGAAATGTGTTCATGTTGTCACATGTTGTTATTGCTCAAAAGAAACATGAAATTCCTTCCCAAGGCTGTTGCATCCCCTATCGGAGGGCCGGAGCGTTTCTTGGTTTTTCTTTAGTGTTAAAAAGGAGCAGGTGATGCAAGATTAATCCCTGGACAAGAAGCTGGTGTGTTGTAGGCTTTTCCTTCCAGTAAATAGCTGGTACTCATTCTCTCCCAGGGGAGCAAGGAAAATTTTTTAAGTCTCATTTCCCAATGTCAGGTGTAGCGGTTCTATAATTTCAACCTTTGACCTCATGATTTTTTTGTTCAACAGTCTAATTACTGAACCATCAGGCTATGTTTTTCCTATACATTATAGTGTATCATATTTAAAGTAAACCTCATTTAGTTTGTGTATTGGATGTTTGTGTAGACAGTCAGGAAGAAGAAAAAAAAGGAGGCATTTTTAATTGATTTCAAAGTCTTTGCTGATGTCATGTGTCATTGGGGGGGGGGGGGGGGGGGGGGCTCAGTAGTCCAGAGGCAAGGTGTCGGCCTCTCAACCAAAAAAAATTTTTTTTATAGCAAAATCTACCCCTGGTCCAGGTAGGTGGATCGACACCCAGTCCCATCGGAGACAGCTGATAAAAGGAGGTCCCGTGTGCAGATCACAGCACTCTGTGCACGTTAAAGATCCCTTCGTGGTTTACAGGGCAGTCCGGGCAAAATTAAAAATCCTACCAAACCCCCAGAGCACCTTAGTTCTGAATGTTGGTAAATGAAATCAAATGTGTCATTAGCTGTGTTAACTCATTTAGCCCTGACGCCGAGTGTTCACATTTTGTTGAGCTACCATGAATACTGTTGTATTTTGAATGAAACTTGTTTACCCATTACTCTGCCGCTTTCATGGCTCCATACTAAGGATATATATCACTGATAAGAGGATGGGTTTGTAATGTTTCTGTCGATGGTTTGAGCTTACATCTTGAGAGAGCAAAGTCTGGAGGCGTTATTATTGAAGGCATTGAGAAGTATAGTTTCTCGATGCTGTGATCTGTGATCAACTGTGTGAGACTATGATCTCAATGTGAGCCTTCAGACTGTGATCAGTGAACTGCCCGTCATCAGGAGTAATCAAGAAATTCTCAAGGCTTGCCCGGGTCAAATTCCAGACTTACAGTGAGAGAAGAAATATCTGTGATTTTAACGTAAAGGTAGTGAAGATTGCCATTTATCTTGAAACTGTTTGGAAGTCTTTTTCCACAAAATCGCGTTCGCAACGTTTTTGTAATTTCCTTTTTCCCAGATTGTGGCCACCTCCTCTGGCGATGGATTTCTAAAATTGTGGAGCATATCTGATTTTTCATGTGTCAGGGTAAATCTTCATTTAAGTTTTTCTTTATGAAATACGATAGTTTGATTTTGCAATCTAAAGTTACTAAAGCTTAATAAGAAATAGAATTAAACCGAGGGATTGAAAGAGGCTGTCGTCCATTACTGCACACTTTTATTTTTTTACAAATTGTCATCTTAGTTTACCATTGTTTTACGTCAAGTTTTCAGAAAATTCAGGATTTAGTCACTATTTGTCTAAAAAATTAATGTTTTTGAAATTTCTATTTCTATGTTCTTCTAGAAAAATCAAAACTTTAAGGTGCGACTTAAAAAAATGGGAACGTATGGACATAGCACAATGTAAACTGGGGTGACGAAACTGTTAAATGTCTCCCTCTCTTTAAGTCTTTGCTATCAGTATGGCTACTTTGAGATCTCCAGCCATTTTCAGCATGTAGTTTTCAATGAAACTTTGTATCTTAATTCTTATCTACAGACATTGGAAGGCCATGATAGTTCTGTTCTGTCTTTCTCATATTTGTCACAAGGTCGCCAAATTCTTTCAAGGTCAGTCATTGAAATTTTTAAGCTGTGTTTTGTTAATCTAGTCATAAGAAATGTTTTTCCAGGTTATTTGGTTGTACATTTTTTTGTCTCTATTGCGATTTTAACCAGTCATGCCCAAACAATATCTGGCGTGTTATACCATTGTGTACACTGGTCTTCCCATTGATTCTAGCCTAGAGTCGATTGAACACAAAAATGAAAACAAACTCAAACTTGTCTGTTTTTACTTTTTAATTGTAAACAGGGTTGAGAGGAATAAGTTCATAAGTTGATATCACCGAAAATATTTATTGAAGATAAAAAAAAGCTCAAAGTATTTTTGACTATGCCTAGGTCCACCCTCAAAGTATTCTGTACCTGTTCTGATATTATGTAGAATTTACGGGGTGTGGTTTAAATGCCTATCGTGATTACACTATCAACCTTACTTCCATTATTGTGTGATGTTGTTTTGATATTTTCATGTTCAAACTGGTAAGCTACTGGTTATCACCAGTTGATGTAATCACAGTTTTAAATGCAGACTAGAAGTCAAAAGAGTAAGGTCTATATAGAATATAATTCTGAGTTGGCCGTTCTTTGTTCGCCAAAGGCTTTGTTGCCAAGCCATTACGAGGGGCCATATTTTGCATGTATAAGGTTTTAAACCATCCCAAGATCATTTTCATGCGAGGAAATTTTCTACCAGGTCGCCATTTTGAACAGGTTATAATTAAAAAGTTGGAATAGTGCCGATACCGCCCACTCGTGTAGCCTCAGTATGGAATACTGACCCGTCTAATAATCGTACTTGGTATCATCCAGGGTGTAGTATGCTTGTTATTGATATTGATATCATCCTTGGTTGCAATAACATTCTTGTAACAAATTACTGACATTTTCCCATCAATAAGTCTTAAGAAATGTTGGGTTTTTTTTTACTTAAGAAATCTTTTTTCATTGATTCATTTTGAATTCTGGGCTCTTTGAGCTTTGTTCCTTCATTTAGTTACCTATGCGCTTTTTCTTGCGGATCTAATTTGTGAAAATGTTTTTATGATTTTGCCAGTGGATCTGACGGACTTTTGAAACTGTGGCTGATAAAAACTAGTGAGTGCATAAAAACATTTGATGGCCACGAAGCTAAAATCTGGACATCGGCCGTCTCAAGCAAAGAAGATTTCATTCTGTCTGGTGGTGCGGATTCTTCCATCATTTTGTGGAGAGTAAGTAGTATTTTCAGCACGGAATCTTCATTATGATGGATACTTTCATGAGAACATGTTGTAAAGATAAAACAGAGATATAATCTTATGGTACTTGTTCTTCATGTCAATCTTTTCTTGCTTGTTTTGTTCCTAGGTATAGAAACAAGGCATTTGCTGCCCCACTTTCATAGAGATCAAAATACAGATTGCAATATTTTTCAATATATTTTAATGCAGAATATTTAAATTACAAATTTAAGGGACCTTGCATAAAGTGAGAATTTTATGGCAACAGGCCTTCAATACTGACTTAATTCATTAGTGTGCAGATTCTCCGACTGGAGACGCTGACCTAGATTCAATTTCCCCGCAACCACATTGCTGTGGTGTATTTACATTTTCTAAGCATCCCGTGTGCTTCTGGTGGGTGGTTTTAGGAAAAGCATTTTTCTCTCAGTGTGTCACTGTTCTTCTCTCACTGTGTCACTGTTCTTCTCTCTCTGTGTCACTGTTCTTCTCTCTCTGTGTGACTGTTCTTCTCTCACTGTGTCACTGTTCTTCTCTCACTGTGTCACTGTTCTTCTCTCACTGTGTCACTGTTCTTCTCTCACTGGGTCACTGTTCTTCTCTCACTGGGTCACTGTTCTTCTCTCACTGTGTCACTGTTCTTCTCTCACTGTGTCACTGTTCTTCTCACTGGGTCACTGGGTGTCACTGTTCTTCTCTCACTGTGTCACTGTTCTTCTCTCACTGTGTCACTGTTGTTACAGCCCATTACGACAAAATTGATGATAAAAATTAAAACAAAAAGGAGGAAACACACAAAAAACATAGACAATTGAAACAGAACGATAAAATGTGTGTGTTTAAACAAAGGCAGTACAGTAGCTAAAAATACCGTCAATGACGGGCTTTACATTAGGATCATGACCTTTAACGACAGAAAGAGGCTTAAACAGACCAATCAGTTTTTAAGAAATAATAGCACTTAAAATAAGTGACAAAAATTGGTTTACAGGCTGTCTAGTGTGCAGCCGTTTTCGGCCGGGATAAACCGTAATGAGTTAAATTTAGTTTGGTTTGTTTGAAGTAAACCCTGTCCACCATGGCGTTGATCTCAGGCCTCCTAATGGTAGCATTTATTATGACCTATGTGAGACCAGCTTCAAGCCAACAAAATGTTCAAAGAGTGGTGCATGGGATAAATTGGGTCTTAATGATTATAGTAAATTCTTAGTAAGATTAGAGTAAATTCTTAGTAAGATTAGAGTAAATTCTTAGTAAGATTAGAGTAAATCCTTAGTAAGATTAGAGTAAATTCTTCGTAAGATTAGAGTAAATTCTTAGTAAGATTATAGTAAATTTTTAGTAAGATTAGAGTAAATTCTTAGTAAGATTATAGTAAATTCTTAGTAAGATTATAGTAAATTCTTAGTAAGATTATAGTAAATTCTTAGTAAGATTATAGTAAATTCTTAGTAAGATTAGAGTAAATTCTTAGTAAGATTAGAGTAAATTCTTAGTAAGATTATTATAGTAAATTCTTAGGTAAATTCTTAGTAAGATTATAAGTAAATTCTTAGTAAGACTATAGTAAATTCTTAGTAAGATTATAGTAAATTCTTAGTAAGATTATAGTAAATTCTTAGTAAGATTATAGTAAGTTCTTAGTAAGATTATAGTAAATTCTTAGTAAGATTAGAGTAAATTCTTAGTAAGATTATAGTAAATTCTTAGTAGATTAGAGTAAATTCTTAGTAAGATTAGAGTA
The DNA here is from genome assembly GCA_037039925.1 of Doris montereyensis. Taxonomy (NCBI): domain Eukaryota; kingdom Metazoa; phylum Mollusca; class Gastropoda; order Nudibranchia; family Dorididae; genus Doris; species Doris montereyensis. The sequence continues at coordinate 174,708 of JAXRKP010000044.1, read as the reverse complement.
AATTCTTAGTAAGATTAGAGTAAATTCTTAGTAAGATTAGAGTAAATTCTTAGTAAGATTAGAGTAAATTCTTAGTAAGATTAGAGTAAATTCTTAGTAAGACTATAGTAAATTCTTAGTAAGACTATAGTAAATTCTTAGTAAGATTAGAGTAAATTCTTAGTAAGATTATAGTAAATTCTTAGTAAGATTATAGTAAATTCTTAGTAAGATTATAATAAATTCTTAGTAAGATTATGGTAAATTCTTAGTAAGATTATAGTAAATTCTTAGTAAGACTATAGTAAATTCTTAGTAAGATTAGAGTAAATTCTTAGTAAGATTAGAGTAAATTCTTAGTAAGATTAGAGTAAATTCTTAGTAAGATTATAGTAAATAATTATAGTAAATAATTATAAGATTGTAGTAAATAATTAGTAAGATGATTATGATTATAACATATATATCTTAATGGCACTGTGTTATAATATAAGTTTGCTAAGCGTTAGTTACGTTAAGATTAATGCACATTTAAACAATCAACAATATCAAATATTATAGACAGAATAATTGATGTCACAGGAGCCATCTTTTAATTATATTTAAGCCCAGACAAAATAGTGTTTTGCTCATAACTGAATTATGTGACATCATGATCTAAAAACAAATCCCAATCAAAATCGGAGCCTACGAGAGAGACCAATGTTTAGATTACTGGGGTTTTAATAAAATGATAAAACTTATTGTCCATACAATGGGAAAATCTCGCTTTGAGTGCTCTAGTTACTGTCCGTAAGGGCAATGAAAAGAATACCGTCTTTTATATTTGTAATGTAGTCCTTGTGAATGAGATCTTTTCATCTTCTGAGACACTGGTAGCAAGATAAATAATGACTGGAAATTGTATAAGAGCCAAGATTTGCGATTACTCTGCATAGTGCATAAAGTGCTTAATTTACTGACATACACCACTTCAAAGAGATCAGTTTCCCTAAACAGACATACACCACTTCAAAGATCAGTTTCTTTAAACAGACATACACCACTTCAAAGATCAATTTCCTTAAACAGACATACACCACTTCAAAGATCAGTTTCCCTAAACAGACATACACCACTTCAAAGATCAGTTTCTTTAAACAGACATACACCACTTCAAAGATCAATTTCCTTAAACAGACATACACCACTTCAAAGATCAGTTTCCCTAAACAGACATACACCACTTCAAAGATCAGTTTCCCTAAACAGACATACACCACTTCAAAGATCAGTTTCTTTAAACAGACATACACCACTTCAGAGATCAGTTTCCCTTAACAGACATACACCACTTCAAAGATCAGTTTCCCTAAACAGACATACACCACTTCAAAGATCAGTTTCCCTAAACAGACATACACCACTTCAAAGATCAGTTTCTTTAAACAGACATACACCACTTCAAAGATCAGTTTCTTTAAACAGACATACACCACTTCAAAGATCAGTTTCTTTAAACAGACATACACCACTGCAAAGATCAGTTTCTTTAAACAGACATACACCACACTTCAAAGATCAGTTTCTTTAAACAGACATACACCACTTCAAAGATCAGTTTCTTTAAACAGACATACACCACTTCAAACATCAGTTTCTTTAAACAGACATACACCACTTCAAAGATCAGTTTCTTTAAAGTTTCAAAAACGGTTTTCTTTATTGGACTGCTAATACAAAATATAAGAAAATATGGTCCAGATTGTGAGCACACACAGACGCATATTTCTCACGTTTTCAAAATCTGATTATTATGATGCAACGATTACTCGATGACTAAATTTTCATATTGTACTTAGGGTTTTTATATTCTTATCACTTTGATGCCTTGGTGTTTCTCATGGTGATTCTCTTGGTGTTTCTCACAGGACGTCACAGAAGAGGAGCAAACAGAGAAGCAAGAGCAGCTTCAGAAACAGATTGTTCAGTGAGTCATGGATGACTGAACTTATTTGTATGGGATAAACAAACATTTTGTGCTCAATTGACTGTAAACTTACTTGTATGGGATAAACAAACATTTTGTGCTCAATTGACTGTAAACTTATTTATATGGGATAAACAAACATTTTGTGCTCAATTGACTGGGATAAACAAACATTTTGTGCTAAATTGACTGGGATAAACAAACATTTTGTGCTCAATTGACTGGGATAAACAAACATTTTGTGCTAAATTGACTGTGAACTTATTTGTATGGGATAAACAAACTTTTTGTGCTAAATTGACTGTGAACTTAGTTGTATGGGATAAACAAACATTTTGTGTTAAATTGACTGTGAACTTAATTGTATGGGATAAACAAACATTTTGTGCTAAATTGACTGTGAACTTATTTGTATGGGATAAAGAAACATTTTGTGCTAAATTGACTGTGAACTTTTGTGCTAAATTGTATGGGGTTAAACAAACATTTTGTGCTAAATTGACTGTGAACTTAGTTGTATGGGATAAAGATTTTGTGCTAAATTGACTGTGAACTTATTTGTATGGGATAAACAAACATTTTGTGCTAAATTGACTGTGAACTTAGTTGTATGGGATAAACAAACATTTTGTGCTAAATTGACTGTGAACTTATTTGTATGGGATAAACAAACATTTTGTGTTAAATTGACTGTGAGCTTATTTGTATGGGATAAACAAACATTTTGTGTTAAATTGACTATTACCTTATTTGTATGGGATAAACAAACATTTTGACTGTGAGCTTATTTGAATTTTTGTGTTAAACTGACTAACTAGCTCAAACATTTTGATGGTATGGTGTTAAACTGACTATTACCTTATTTGGGGATAAACAAACATTTTGTTTTGACCCTAGCTCATTGGTTGATTTATTAGTTGATTTATCACTGTGTCACTGCATGCACAGTTTCTTCAATCTACAATAATTTCATCCATAACTGTCTGATTATTTCATCCATACCATAACTGTCTGATTATTTCATCCATACCATAACTGTCTGATTATTTCATCCATACCATAACTGTCTGATTATTTCATCCATAACTGTTTTTTTCTTTTCTTTATTCTTTTTATTATTATTATTATTTAAATACGCATTTCTTTGTACATACATATTATTGACTTTGATTTTCCTTCTCAGAGAACAAGTATTGTCCAACTTAGTGACAGACAAGAAATACGTTCGAGCCCTTGGCTTGGCGATATCTCTCAACAAACCATTCAGGGCTCTGCACATCTTAAAGGGTAATGGCTTAAATTAGTGAAAGATATGTATGTGTATGTAAGACTTGTGGTGTTGGTGGCCGAGTGGTTAGTCTGCCAGTCTAGGGATCATGAGGTCCTAGGTTCTAACCTTAGCAAAGCTAGTTCAGGCACTGTGTTCCTTGGGAAAGACGCTGAACACGCATTTTTTTTATACAACCCAGGTACAAATGTGTACATAGACTAGCTTGGGAGTGAAAACCTGCGTCAGACTAGTGTCCTATCCAGGAAATGATTATTATCACCTGTTCTGCTTTATGCTATAGAAACTGGGATAAGCTCCGGCTCTATGGGCCATAATGGCCTTGAAAGAACTCTTCTTACTGACGACGATGGTGCTTGTAAATTCTTTTATCCCTTACATCCCTTCGGTCGTCAAATGAATCTGGCGAGATGCAGTTAAAAGTTAAAGCAATGAAAGAATTAAAATTCCTCATGAGATCTATTACTTACAAAGATCTCAACTAGCTAGGGTTTCCATTCAGATAAATGTTTTTTTATCCTTTGTTACCGATTGTATATTTAATAATCAATTCAGTTAAATTGAATTAAAATGAAAAGCGTCTGCCTGCCTCTGTGTGAAAGTTTGGGTGTGTGTGTGTGCATTAGTTATTAAATGAACCACAATTAAATTTAATGTATTTTAACTACTTTCATTGTGTTGTTGATGTGTTCACAGAGATTATCAAGGAAGAAGATAGTGATGCTCATTTGGAGAAATTGATAAGAAAACTTCGCATGGATCAAATTGGTAAGTGATCAGATGTTTGTAAGTGATTGGTTAAAACACTGATAAAGTTGAAGCATTCAATTCGCTAGCGGTTTTGGGAAACTGAGCTGATAAACTCAGCAACTGTTCAACCAGTGGCCAGACGGTGTGTTATTGTTTTATAGGACTCATTCTCATTTTCTGTGTGGCTTTCGGGGTTCATTTCTAAGGAGATCTCTTTGATATTGATAAAAAAAAAAAGAAGCTAGATAATGAAATTTGTAGTGATATATGAGTAGACTCTGAGTGTAGAGCATTGAAACAATAATCGCTACACCGTGTAGGCCTAGTTTGCCTACTAAATCTAGTAATACTACTACTAGTAACTACACATACGTGCGGTTACCATGACAAGGAAAGTCCATGAATTCTAAATCTGGTCAGAACAAGACTAGCCCATCCCCTAATGTCAAAGATGATCTTTATTCTATTTTTGGCTGAGGAAGCATTTTTTATCACAAATTGGACAATTTCGTTTATTGAACTACTGGATGGAGCAGTTCATTTCCTTCAGATTGATTCCATAAAAAAGTTCAGTATGGATTCTTTCATTATTTTAGAAACGGTACCGACCTAACCTTCAACCGCTGGAAATTTTGTCTAAAGTATATACAAGTTGGTAACAAAGTACTCTATCTGAAAAATATACTTTGGAGGCATTATTTTCAATATTAGCTAAGATCGGCTGCAAATTACGGGACACATTTTGCGTACCTGTTATAAGAAAAGTGCCATCCTATATGAATTTAAGGGACCCGGAGCAGTTGAAATAGGGTCGACAAGAAGTATTTGAGAGCCTCTCAAGATTGTATGACGTTTCAAAGTATTATTCTATTCTTTTCTAAGTTTATATGCAAAAAAACATAAAAATAAAGGAAAACATTGTTTAAATGCCATTTTCTCAAAATGTTACTTTTTGACAGTGATTTGCAATCTCTTTTTTAATTATTGTCCTATTGCCCACAATTTTGGTGTATAGCATCTGTGACGCAAAACACATTTTCACCCAGCAGCAATTTCTGATATCCCTTCAAATTTTTGCAAAAAGGATTTTTTTGTGATTGAATTTGCCAAAAATTGGAAAGGTTGCTATATGCATTTTTAAAAATTCATAAAATCAAAACCGTTCAATTTATCCAAAAAAGCTACTGGGAAGCGGCTAGATAATGAACTGAATAACCTGTGTGTGAAGTTCCAACCAAGTTTGTAAAAAACTGAAAAAGCCTATTTGAAATGAAGTTGTAGGTATTTTCGCAATGAAAATCCAAGATTGCGACATTCCCATGGCAACCATATGATGAAAAATAAAATTTAACAATTCTTTCAGCTAATTCAGACATGCCGAGTACAATGGTAGTGGTTAGAATTGTCTATATCAAATAACTGGAAAAAAAAACCTGGTCAAGATACGCCTCCTCAACAAAAAAGCTCTTGTAGGGTAAAAGTTTATATAAAAAGATGTGGCTGTCATGGTGCGCATGGGGGTGGATTGAGCATTGCGAAGAGACGCTCCCTTCGGGGGGATAAAACACAGAGAGCTAATAGTAGCTTGGGTGGATAGGGCCAGACTAACCATAAAAAGGTTGATTGAGATTTGGTAGAAAAGAATTTGTATAGTCAGACAAATATACAAAGCCTAATTGGAAATGAGACAAAAATGATAAGGAATCATGATTAAAAATGATATGGAAAATCAGAATTAAAAATGATATGGAAAATCAGAATTAAAGATTATCTTTTGTAATTCATTCCATCTCTCTGTCAGCCTATAGGTCTGTATCTCTTTGAAAAAGAAAGGAAAAAGGAAAAAAAAATCTCGTTTTTCAAAACAAATTTTTCACTTGATGTTTTTCCAGGTTCCATGCTAAAATTTGCAGTGGAATGGAACACCAACAGTCGCAATTTTTTCCCTGCCCAAGTTTTACTCAACCTTGTTTTGAAGAATTACCTCCCCTCGGAACTGCTGAAGTTGTCAGGCATTCAGTCCATTCTTGAAGGTCTTACTGTTTACACTGGTATGTCTGTGTATGTGTACAACATGCATGTTTGATTGTTTATTTTAAATTAAAGCCTTTCTTTTTATATTACTAGCCATACCATTCTTACTGTCTTACTGTTTACACTGGTATGTATGTACGAGTATATATAATATACGTGCGCATATTTAATTATTTGTTTTAGACTCAAGGCTTTCTTCTTCAAGTGGGCGGGAAAGGTGAAAATATGAAACTTCAAGTCTATTACTATGTATACAATACTGTTGAGAAAGTTGTATTTAATTTAAAGATATACAAGATCGCTAATAGAAACATTGAGTTTTTGATGGAGGTACATGGCTGCCAAGGGGTCCCTGGGGAACTCGCAGCTTTCACACGCTTTCGATGATGATGGAGGTACATGTAATCTGATAGTGTGATAGTGTAGGTTGACATGGATCTCCTGTTTTGCTGACATTTGTGTGTTTGGTTTTGTTCTCTTGGCAACATTTCTCTGTTGTCTGACATGTTTTTGTCATACAATGCAACTTCTGTTTGAATTGCAAGTAAGTATATTGTTCACATTCATATCATAGTTATAACTTGTATTGTTCACATTCATGTCATAGTTATAACTTGTATTGTTCACATTCATATCATAGTTATAACTTGTATTGTTCACATTCATGTTATAGTTATAACTTGTATTACCCAAGACCATTATGATGAAAATCCTGTCAGGGGAGGTAACTAAGGAATTGCTTATGTCGATTTTTTACATAAGTCGATGTTTTTTAATAGGTCCCTTGGACATCGACTTATGTGACATCCACTGTAACTTGTATTGTTCATATTCATGTCAAAGCTTCGAAAATTTCATTTGAAATAATTGTGTTATTATTATGTTTTCTAATTACTATTTCTCTGTAATGTTTTGTTCTTTTCCCAGAGCGTCATTTACAACGCCTGGACAACCTTGTCACAGATAGCCGTTTTGTTGAATATTGTCACGGGTGTATGAAAACAACAGTTAGGGATGCATGAAGGTGAGTTAACAGTGAAATCAGGCTTTGCCGGGTGGAAAGTGAGGATGATGGCGCGAAGAGAAATGTGTAATGAGAAGGGATTAAAAAGTCCTTGAGGCAATTATAAGAAACAAACGTCCAAGCTGAAAGTATGTTGTTCCCTTCAATTTTAGTGCTATGGAAAACTGATGCTATAAAGTCAAATCTTTATGATAATCGTTATATTCCTAATCGAATGTGATATTTTAAATGACACGATACAGAAGGAATGGGAAAATTCATGAAAAGTAAAAATGTAAGTTTATGGGTAAAGAAAGTCTTGCTACCTGAAAAATTTCTCTACAAAACCAATTATGTATGTTTTTTTCACATATATGGCAGTTTTTCAATAGATCATATGTTTTTAAAAGAAAATCCTTAAGGAGCATTGATTCCATCAAGAATTTAACCTGAAGAGGATAAAACGGAAACCTATGATTAGTATGAGGCATTATGCCACCTGATCCTGTTTGAAGGGCAGTTCTATTTCAAAACAATTTCTTTCTTCTAGATTTCAGGTTTGTTGACAGAAAGCTGCAAATATAACAAGACTAGAATTTGCTCCTGGTGCAATGATTTGTTATTGTCAACTGTCAGGGAAATAATTGGAAAATAAATAGAATTTTTAAACAAGTGAATAATCCAATTTTTGCGTTTTTGACTGAGTCTTTTTTTTATGTGGATCTTTTCAGTGTTTTGTATGGAGCGTTTAAGAAAATAGTTTTATCCATTTATCAGGCAAATTTATTTATCCTCCAGTCCTTTAAAAACTGAATCAGACAGAACAAAATTGCATTAATGTATGTCTCCTACTACATGTATTATTGAATCAGCAAGTAAGAGCTGTTGTCATCGTGTATCAAATTAGTCTCAACTTCTTGAAGACATTCCTACCTAATGAAAACTTGACATGCATAAAATTGACGTTTATGTTCCTGTAGTTTTATTTCTATAAATGTGACACTGAATTTTGTTTTGTTTTTGTGTGGAGTGTTAAAACTGTCCTTTTCTTTATACCTTTACAGATCATAATGTCTTTTTCAAATGTATACATCTAAATAATTGTTAGGTATATAGACATAGAGACTCAGGTTTTTTTGTCAATGAATGCTGTCACCACCTCCATATTAAAACTGCCATCCTCACAATTTGTGAGATAATTTACAAGACGGCCATTTCACAACACAAAATGAATGAAATTTAAACTGAAATGAGCTGGAGGGGGTAACATCTTTTATTTGATTTTTCAAAACAAAATTTTGATGATTTAATAATCAATGGTCACTCCATCAATTTCTGGTTGAATGAAACAAAATGACCAATTTTCCAATCTTTTTAATTCTAACATCCAGAATCACTAGACTGTCTCTTTGCCTGTTGCATAAAACCCGGTCGCTGAAACTGTTCCAAAAGATCTCTAGCTCTTGGGTCTAACAAAGCATTTATGCTGAGTTCCTTACAAACCTATAGAATAGGAAATCAAATAAACAAAATTTAAAAAATCAGTGAAAGACTAAAAGCATCATGAAGATTCTTAATTGTCAAATTAAACTTATACAAAATTTTGGACACACTAAAAATACTAATAATAACAAAAAAAAAAATTCTTCCTACTATTAAATACTAAATAATACCTTCTTACTACTACTACCAAACTGTTAATAATAATAAAAATAATAGATCTAGTAATAATAATGATAAAAAAGAGAAAAAAAAATAACAATAATAGCATTATGGAGAATCTCTATGGTTAAATTAAACTTGAGACATGTACTAATAATACGAACAATAATAGTTATAATAATATAAATAGTAACACTAACACTATTAATATTATTAATAATGAATAATAATAATAAATAAAAGTAAATAATAATAATGATGATGATGGTATTTGATTCAGATGATGATGCTTATAAAATTATACAGATGTCTATGGACACAAAAGTATGACTACATTAACAGATTATTTCAACCTAAAAAAATTAATTAACATTTATGGATTCCACAATTTTTTTTAGTTTCTCTGATTGTGACGCTTTGCTTCCACTGATGCAACAGCAATACATGTTTTATGTTCCCTTTTGAATAGGAAACTATTTCAATACTGATTTGAATTCTGTCAAAAAACTAAAAAGTAAATTGTTTGATCAAAAGGGAAAAGAAACAAACAGGTAGAGTAGCCTCCACCAAATTGCACAATTCGTCATAATGCACGTTTTTTTCATGTAACCGAATTTTACAAAACGCTAATTACCCCCTCAAAATGCAACAATGGCTGACTTGACTTCGCTAAAATGCCGCAGATTTTTTAGTAAGTTACTAAGTCTTCTTCAATTTGTTGCATTTAAAGAGTCAATTCCTTTGAAAAATAAAGCTAATAATGACTAATAACCTCTTTTCACCTTATTCAAGTGATACAATCTGCCACACAGGTATGTGTGTGTGTATGTGTGACATCTAGATCTTAACCAACTAGTCTTGGCTGTCTCGGGTCTGGTCTCCCTTACTCTCCTCTTCCTCCATCACTCGATAGTTCTGCCAGACAGGCAGTCCGATCGTCTATCTCTCTCTTTGATCACTGAGAAAATCTGTGAAATGTCTTGTGTCACTTTTACCCATGGAGATCGTACTCTGTATGACACGCGTGTCAACAAATAATAAAAAACCTAACAATACTAACATTGTTGCTGAATGTCTTCACCCTCACCACCCCTTGTTGTCTTCAGTGAGAGAAGAATGTAACAGATCTACGAGAAGGTCTATTGGATCTTGTTCTCAAACGCTAACAAACGCACCCCAAACAATAACAAACAACAACAACATATGTTTCCAAACAAGAATGGCAACGTAAATACACAGCAATGAGTCATGGCCTTTGACTCCGTCAAAATGCACCTTCGCCAAAATGCAAAATTTTATCGTCACCAGTGGACCGTGCATTTTGGACGAGACTACTATAATGATAACAGAAAATAAGACAAAACACCTTTTAAAAATAATAATATTGCATCAAATTTGTGCCATTTTAGACAGAAATAGCTTCAAATGAACACAACTGTTTCATTAGTTTAGTAACAATAAATGCATGAAACTGAAACTGGCTATGGAGAAATATTGTGTTAAATTTTACTATGGAGATAATGGTGAGGGAATAAAAATTCACCTTTTTGAAATTGGATATGTTGACGTAATTTGAAGATATGGCCAATGAAACGGTCAAGTTTTCCACGTAATGAGGACTTCCAGCGGAACGAACAGGAGCTCTCCTGTCACGAAAATAAGGAATCTTTAATCAATACTAAAATTGTTGCTCTTGCAGCTTGATTATCACTGACATAACAATACAAGTAGGATACGCTCAGACTCTTTTAGTAGGGAAGCATCTGTCAATGAATTATTTTATTTTTATTTAAAGGAAATTTAGAATTGGATTGGATTGGTATCAGCAGAAGATGGTGTTAAAGTAATGAAATTAAAAACCATTTATTTAAATTATTCAATTCATGGTTAGAATGATGATAGAAAAATAATTTTGATGTCAATATAGTTGGCTATGCTCTTTATGAAAGCCAATGGGCTAAGCTCTTTGTGAAAGCCACTTGGCTATGCTCTTTGTGAAAGCCAATTGGCTATGCTCTTTGTGAAAGCCAATTGGCTATGCTTTGTGAAAGCCACTTGGCTATGCTTTTGTGAAAGCCAATTGGCTATGCTCTTTGTGAAAGCCACTTGGCTATGCTCTTTGTGAAAGTCACTTGGCTATGCTCTTTGTGAAAGTCACTTGGCTATGCTCTTTGTGAAAGCCACTTGGCTATGCTCTTTGTGAAAGCCAATTGGCTATGCTCTTTGTGAAAGCCACTTGGCTATGCTCTTTGTGAAAGTCAATTGGCTATGCTCTTTGTGAAAGCCAATTGACTATGCTCTTTGTGAAAGCCAATTGGCTATGCTCTTTGTGGAAGTGAAGTTTAACCCTCATAGGTCCATTGACCTTTAGACGAACCCTACCTACGTCATAATATTATTATATTAATATGAGATGGCTGATATTGTAGAAAGAAAAAAATTATATATACAAGATAACAAAAAAACCCAACTTTGATACCTGGCTTTAAAACACACTGCTGAGGTTACAACAACTCAACTTTGATACCTGGATTTAAAACATACTGCTGAGGTTACAAAAACCCAACTTTGATATCTGGCTTTAAAACACACTGCTGATGTTACAAAACCCAACTTTGATACCTGGTTTTAAAACACACTGCTGATGTTACAAAACCCAACTTTGATACCTGGTTTTAAAACACACTGCTGATATTACAAAAACCCAACTTTGATACCTGGTTTTAAAACACACTTTTAAACACACTGCTGATGTTACAAAAACCCAACTTTGATACCTGGTTTTAAAAACACACTGCTGAGGTTACAAAAACCAACTTTGATACCTGGTTTTAAAACACACTGCTGATGTTACAAAAACCCAACTTTGATACCTGGTTTTAAAACACACTGCTGATGTTACAAAACCCAACTTTGATACCTGGTTTTAAAACACACTGCTGAGGTTGCGCTAAGGAGAGGAGTGGATGGTGTCCTAGATCTGGAGTTCCCAAGTCGGCCTCAAAAACTGGATCCATGGAGTGGAAATATTTTGGATACAGCAAAGGTGTATCTTCTGGATTAAAGAACGTCCATCTGTTTAAGAACAAAAATAATTTGAGAGTAAAAGCAGGTACAGTCGCGTGTCGATAATCCGAACACCTCCGTTCCCCGCAATTTGTCTGGATTAGAGAGAGAGAGAGAGACACACACACATTGCTTAATGGTATGGCTGAAGTGGCGATAGGAAAGTGTCGAGTCAGTTGGCTTTGATGGATTGTTAGCGGGATTGGTTAGATTATCTCGAACAGTTGAGTGTTTGGTTTATCAAAGCATAAACTCTCTATATTGTGGTAGTTTGTTCCGAAATTAGGTGTTCGATCCGAATTTCCGGATTAGCGGGTACAAATAAAGAAGAAAAAATCTGTCCCAGCTCATCTGTTCAGATTATTGAGACGTGACTGTATCTGCTAAATGGAAATTACAAATAACAAGGGGAAAGGGCAAAAATGACAAAGGAACACTTGTTTATTAACCTCCAGGCGTCACTTTTCGTTAAAGGAAGAATGTGTGCAATGTTGAGAACCAAAGTTGTGTAGATTAGCAAGTACAAGTATGTGATGTACATGAATGAAATGAAATAAAGTACAAGTATGTGATGCACATGAATGAAATGAAATAAAGTACAAGTATGTGATGTACATGAATGAAATGAAATAAAGTACAAGTATGTGATGTACATGAATGAAATGAAATAAATACAAGTATGTGATGTACATGAATGAAATGAAATAAAGTACAAGTATGTGATGTACATGAATGAAATGAAATAAATACAAGTATGTGATGCACATGAATAAAATGAAATAAAGTACAAGTATGTGATGTACATGAATGAAATGAAATAAAGTGCAAGTATGTGATGCATATGAATGAAATGAAATAAAGTACAAGTATGTGATGCACATGAATGAAATGAAATAAAGTACAAGTATGTGATGTACATGAATGAAATGAAATAAAGTACAAGTATGTGATGCATATGAATGAAATGAAATAAAGTACAAGTATGTGATGCATATGAATGAAATGAAATAAAGTACAAGTATGTGATGCACATGAATAAAATGAAGTAAAATGCATGTATGGTATTGATAGTCTGAGTAGACATTTACAAAAACACACAAAACAGCCCATGAATTTTAGTGGACTGGGTCATCTAAAACAAACGGCTTTGACTAAACAGCCCATGAATTTTAGTGGACTGGGTCATCTAAAACAAATGGCTTTGACAAAACAGCCCATGAATTTTAGTGGACTGGGTCATCGAAAACAAACGGTTTTGACAAAACAGCCCATGAATTTTAGTGGATGGATCATCTAAAACAAACGGCTTTGACAAAACAGCCTATGAATTTTAGTGGACTGGGTCATCTAAAACAAACGGCTTTGACAAAACAGCCCATGAATTTTAGTGGACTGGATCATCGAAAACAAACGGCTTTGACAAAACAGCCCATGAACTTTAGTGGATGCATCATCTAAAACAAACGGCTTTGACAAAACAGCCTATGAATTTTAGTGGACTGGTCATCTAAAACAAACAGCTTTGACAAAACAGCCCATGAATTTTAGTGGACTGGGTCATCTAAAACAAATGGCTTTGACAAAACAGTTCACATGTTTGTGATAAGAAAAGCAATACACTTTACTAAAGAAACAAAGATAGATTTGTTGGTAAGAGAAATAAAGGCAATGCATACAATCATCACCTATGACACAAAGATAGATTTGTTGGTAAGAGAAATAAAGGCAATGCATACAATCATCACCTATGACTTCAGAACTCAAAATGATTGCTAGACATCGAGAAAAATTAAAAACGATGTGCCGTAAATCATAGAATTCCACATTTTTAGTTCAGCCTTTCCTATTTGAGCAAATCACTGATATGGTTAGTTTGATCTCTAACGTTATAAAACAACCATATCATCTTATAATATACCAATATCACATTGCTGCTTTGTTTATCAGTGATAATAATAAGAGAGCTTTAAACTATTCTGAACATTTCCATCGTTATTATACATATTGTAAAATTGACACAAATCTGCAATTTTCACTAGTAATTAATGGGGATCTTGGAAGTAACAGAAACAAAAAAATTAAAGAGACTGAATTGCTAATACTAAAACCATAGATTGTGAGCTTTTCTCAACATTGACACGACAAGGAAGAGAACTCTCACCTCTTTTCCCCCTGGAACAAAGCCATCCAAAAGTGGGAGGCAAACGCATCAACGTGCAGGTTGCTGACTGCACCTTTTGGCGCTACAAATAGACTCGGCCAGCTGGCCTGGTACAGCGAACCAGGAGGAAGCTAAAAGTAAGTTATCTGTGAAATGAAAAACAATATAAAACTAAAGCAATATAGGGCATTTAAATCACAAAATAGCGTTATCAGTTATAGAAATAGAGAAAATGTAAAAGCTCCTACAATGCCATTCACTCATTTACATTTACACGGTCTATCCCATCTGAGAACCTTGTCTTTGGAAACAAAGAGAGGATCAGGTTATGTATGCTAGTAGCATTGTGGACGTTTTTTGTAATTTAACACTTCTTGATTTCCGTTTTTGTACAGAGGCATCTTAGCATTCGATTAATAGCTTTGACAATCACTGAACTTCCCTTTGTGAAAATTTCACTCATTTGCCATGCAATACCAACTCATGTGTGAAAACTAGATAGTTCATAAGTTTGGACTGATCTGTTATGGATTTAAAGGTTGATAAATGTATTGTCATCTAGAGATAAGAATCCTAAAGATGATAACTACGTGTGTAAGGAATAAACTAAACCAACCACGAAGGACAGCAATGGGTGGCCAAGGTCATGTTTACAAGAAGGAATTCGGTGATGTGAATCCAAGTACTGTCTGAGCCTACAGACCAATGGTATCTGTTACCCGTAAATCCTCTGCCTTTCATAATAAACCCTTAAGTGCGGTGGCTGCTGTCTTGTGGAACAGCCTCAGTTTCAAAACCAGATCAAGACATCTTTTAATTTTTTCAAAAGAAGTCTAAAAACTGTTGCATTTTAAAACTTTTATATATAATATATTTATGATGTTATGTACACATGAATTGTTTTTAGGATATGATGTATGTTTGTAATGATTTAATCGTATAATTTAAATATTCTCACAATGCTTAACGTTTTGTAATCCATCTATTTTGTAAACTGCTTCTGAGCACCTTTTGGTGGTAGTTAGCGTTAGCGCTATATAAATACTTAATATTATTATTATTATTATTATTACAAGGAGTTCTGCAACACAATTATACGTTATAATGTGGTGTAAGGTTTTGTCTTCCGATACACCAATCAGCACGTTGATGTCGCTTTAGGGCCAATGAAGTAATGTGAAATGTCTTAGGTGTGCCCAGATAGCCACCCCATGTACTTTAGAAGTAATGTAAGCATATTGGTATGAGAGAAAGGATATTATACAATCATTGCGAGCTCTTGTCTTTTATATACAGCATTATGCATTAGCGGTCATTGAACCGGTTTCTAAGGGTAATAATAATAGTAATAACGAATAGCATTTAGATAGCGCATATCCACAGTTATGCTCTATGTGCTTTATAATTAAAATGGGCAAACAATACGTATACAAGTACACATTTTTACACATAATCATATAGTTAATTATACAACAAACATTAAAAACATAGCAATTAATTATAAAAAACAATGATGTACACACTAAGAATTTCAAGATGGATAAACGATACAAATAAGATAATGCTTAAGTTTTCTTTAAAGACAGTAAAGTGAAGTTTCTTCCATATTTTCCTTCGGCAGTTTATTCCCCAAATTAGAAAACAAGGATATTTATCACAAAATGCTTTGTAAGTTTGACAAATCTGTAATCTTCTCCTATTCTCTTGTTGCAAGTGATCAATGGGCAAACACACATAGGTAACAAATCGCTGACACATACAAGAGACACAGAAATCAACAGAGAGAGAGCATTACATAAAGCATGTTTGTAATTCCATTGGCTCTTACCTTTGAAATAAGAAGGTAATGAAATATCCTGGGCTAAATCAGGACAATGTACTGGCAAGCTCCAGTCAAACAAATATTCGATGTAGCCCCTGCCTGAACCTCTTCCATAAATTGGTTGACCGTTTTTACGTTCCCGTCTTCAAGCCTTGCCCACTCCACAGAATTTTGGATGGCCTTTTTGACCGTTACTGATTTGTTGCCTGTAAAAATTGTATTTGCATATATCACATCATTTACATTTATCATTTATACATGAGCATTCACATTCATACACCTGTGCAAGACGTATTTGCATACAACATTACAAGAATGACTTGAAAAAGAAATCAAGAAAGTTGTATCATCCGCGCACATTCATCGCTAAAACAAAGGCATGGATGGAACAAAGTGCCCTGATTTGAGTCTTTGATCCTCTAATTGTGCATATTTTATGGAAAAGGAAGCGGGTACTTTCATCACATTATCACTGCAATAACGTGTATCAATTTTAAGCCTTTGTTGACATATTAAAAGAAATTCAAATGGGGCGAGAACAGTATGATTTCCTTGGGTTATATGGTACCCACCCCCAAATCAATTTGCCATCAGATTCACAGATTCTCTGAGGTAAATGCAATCTTTCATATTTTTGTATCATATTTTTAAATAATAAAAACAAAATATACCTCACATTCTTCAAGAAAAACATGACCTTTTCACCCTGACCTTGCATTTAGATTTTCATATTTTGTCAAAGCGATTGAAAGATATTAAAATCAATATAAACAGTAAAGACAGGTTAGGAAATAATTAATTATCTCTAAAAATATGAACAAATTAATCGCTCTCAAATTATTGTCTTGCTCAAAATACTGGTTCTACAAGAGCTTATCTTACAACAAAAATTGTGTTTCCCCTTTCACAGCAGGAAAACAATAATATTATGTGAATAAAACAATCTTCATATATTATAGATACATCAACCACTCTCTCCATATGTACGTTGTATGCGGACAGGGTATCTAAAAACTGGTCATGTCTGGGGCATGAATTTTCATATGGATTATCACCAGAGTTTAAAATAAATATACAAGAACAACTCAGTTTCATTTCATAGGAACTTTGACTTTAGCCGTGCCCAAGACAATCACAGTTTGTTGGTATTAAATGAACTCTTTCCAAGTTCATGATAAAAAAGCTACAAAACCACAAGCAACTGTTTATACCGGTTAAGATACTAATAGTAATAGTAAACATCAAGGAAGATACAGTTTTAAACGGGTTCAAAGTACAGTAATAAGTACACAGTATTTTCTCTCCTACATCCTTCCTAGGTACTGCCACCTAGAAACTGGCCCAAAATGCGAACTTCTCTCTCTTGACTTTAAATGACTAACATCAAGTAATTGAATTAAATTACATTCCCTCTTCCCCAGAAACCACCTTACCTATCCCCTCTCTTTAAAATAATCCTGAATTCAACATAAATGTAAAGTTCCTTCAAGGCCATGATGGCCCATAGACCCAGAGCGTATCACGGTTTCTATAGCGTGAAGTGGAACAGGTGATAATCATCACATCCTGGACAGGATGCTAGTCTGTTGCATGATTTTACTCCCACACTAGTGTTTGTACCCATTGAAAGCTGGATTGAGGGGAAAATGTCAAAGTGTCTTTCCCATGGAAAGCATAATGTCGTACCTAGCTTAGCTAGGATTCTAACCCGGGATCTCATGAACCCAAGTACGGCAGCCTAACCAATTGGCCATCGATGCCCCATTTAACATGAATTAAAATTACTATTTTTAGAAACATATACAGATATACAAACAAGGAAAATCAGAAAGCAGCACACCTATTTCACCTGTTATATTCTAGATCTTACCTGCTTTGGCTATCACAAGGGAAAATCAAAAGGCTGTTTACTCATTTTATCCACAACATCTGTCAGTATGACAGGTTTATTTTTTTACAAACTCTTCTTGAAACTGTGTGACACTGATATCTCTACATGAAACTCTCTGAACCTGTAACAATGTAACAATACAATTGTGGATAAACATTAGTTTAAGACATTGAATCGTATCAACTTATATATAGTTTAAGATTCTCTACATGAAGCTCTCTGAACCTGTAACAATGCAATTTTGGATAAACATTAGTTTAAGATATTTCTTACAATATCTCTATCTGAAACTGTAACAATACAATTGGTTTAAGACATTGAATCGTATCATCTGATATGCAGATGTTTTAGATTAAATTAGAATGTAATAATGTATGAAATTAAAGACGTTCAATTAGAATTGATCTCTTTCACAATGAATATGCAGCAGTCTCAAAATAAGTAAAAAGAACTATAGCACCATGAATGAAAGAGAGAGGCAAAAGAATGAAAGGAAGGAAACAGGAAGTATTAGTATCACCCACCAAGTGCCCGCTATGATTAAAAAACATGACTTATGTATTTAATCACTAAAGTTACCGCCATGTTCAAATATAATGTGAGTGAAGGGGGCACCTTTGTCTGGCAGATAAGACCATCTAAAATAAACACTTTTTTCTTCTTCAAGATGACTAACTATACACAGCATACTACTGTAAAATTTTCATGTTTCTATAACAACACATGTTAAAATTATACTTTTCCCCCTCATAACCTTAAAAAAAGCTTGCCAAAACAAATGAGAAATCCCTAATAACAACAATAAGAAAGAAGCTCCCATTACTCCCAAATAAAACAATAAACATCGGTGCAAATAATCTTACTGGTAAGAAAGGTGGCAGTTTCGTTTCAGTCTCAGCAAGCAACGACTTTGCTTTTTCTTGCTTCTCCTCAACTAGACACTGTCTGAACAACTTTTCTTTCAACCACAGGAATTCTGGATCTTCACAAACAAATATGTACATATAAATAAACACACACAAAATTAGCAAATGATCAATTAAAAAAAAAATGCACTCGAAACATAGAACATAATTGGATGATTGTGACAGAAATATGTGTCACATTTTTGTAAGGTATTATTTCAAGCAGTTTCTTGTATAATTTATAATTACAACAATGGAATTTTAGAAAGACTAAATTTGCATTAAAGTTACTAGGAAACCCATTATATTATCTTTCATTTCTTACATCCTTCGGTAAATATGATTGAGTTAAGATCAGATCAATTTTTATTGTCTCACAGTAAAGGTCCATTTGTGGGACAATCAGAAATTTTTAATAAATAAATACAAGAACTTAAATCATTCTGGAATAAACAGAAAACTAGCATAATCTACTGTAGTACTGTGCATGTCTATTAATACTCAGCAAATTTACACAGATGGATTGTTAATTGGTATGATACAAGACCTGTGTTTTGGTCTAAAATTTTCTCATTGGAAACTATCTTCCAAATTTATTACAAGGGACTGAGTACTGGCACACATACAATTTTGTCATAGTTTTTTTTCAGGCAAAAAATATACATAGCTACTTGATAGGGTTGAAAGATAAAAATACCCCACACATCCAAAATAATTTTTTTTTTCTGTGAGTGTGAGTGGCAATGGATGGTTCACTAGTCACGACCGATTCTTTGAAGAGCTAGCTCTATTTTAAATAAAATGACGGAAATCATTGAAAGAAAGAAAGAGAAAGGGAGAGAGAGAGAGAGAGAGAGAGAGAGAGAGAGAGAGAGAGAGAGAGAGAGAGAGAGAGAGAGAGAGAGAGAGAGAGAGAGAGAGAGAGAGAGAGAGAGAGAGAAGAAAGAGAGTGAAAGAGAGAGTGTGTGTGTTTGTTCGATGGTACTGATCAAGAGCTAAAGGGAGATAGATAGATAGTGAGAGACAAGTGACAAATAATAACCCACGACCACAGGAAATGCTGGTGGCAAATGATGACTTACAGATTACCATGGAATATTTCGTTGGTATTTAATTCATTGCTGCCTTTAAATACATACAGAAAAGATGTCTACTCATCAAAAGTTTCTTTAGCAGATATTTAAACATGAATAAAGACATCACCCTACCCAACAAACAATAACATTGGTTCTCTCCCATCCTCCCTTCAGACATTCTTATGTAATTCATTTTAAGTTTATATGTTAAATACAAGAATCAAACCCCAGTTATTATGCTTTTAAAACAGCTGATGAGTGGCAGTGCTGTTGAACATGAAAATTTGGCTGAGGTTGTATAAGATAACACAAACCCATCGTGCTGTCTTACTGTCAGGATGTATTTGGAGAGCCGTTTCTATGTTTTTCAGCCCAGATCCAAAGTTTCAAAGGCGATCCTCAACACTTGCAAGTGCGGCATATATTTCAGCTTTTGATGAGTTTGAATTTGCCTTTCTCAAAAGGTGCTCTTTCTCAACAAGGAGGAATTGTTTACAGCCAGGAAGCCTAAAATAGTAACAAAATAATATGATTTTAAAATATGTATATACAATATGACAAAAATCGAACGGAAATATGTTGAAGTTGAAGGGCAGTCCCGTTTTTCTCCACTTTGCATACGTGCAGTGATGTTACCCAGTTTCCTTTCAAATGTCTTAAATGATCTTTAAATGAAGCATAAATTGGTGCTTGATATTGATAAACAAAGGATCGACTTAAAACAAAAAGGCTAAAACAAGAATCAAGTACATCATCTGAAAACACATTTTAAAAATTCGTTTTAAAATTCAAACTTAACGTTATACATAACGATGTAGGTTAACTAGGCACAAGAGATGTCCAGGTTAAAACTGTTTTATGTCTGATTTTCTGTTGTTGAGCCTAAAAAAGTTGCTAGACGTCAGTTGATCAGAAGACAATAAGTTCAAGTAATCAATGAGAAAAAAGAACAATGAAAAACATTACAACTAATCTATAAAAACCTTCTTGCGGTGGAAAAAATCCAAAGGAAAGAACTCAGAGTTAACAGAAAAGTAAAAGTTTGACCTGCCTTGTGATATGATGTAAAGTAGTATTGGCATTGCCTTCTTTCGGTAAACTTTCATGGCACTTTGCAGCATTGTATCTCCTCCACCATTTTGCAATCTTGATATCAACACTTGTTTGCTCTTCTACAGGAGTTACTTCAGAGTCAAAAGTTTTCATTTGCCCACTGGTGCATACTGGCTTATCCTTGAAGTTCATGGGTCTGGATGGCTCTATTCTTTCAACAACATTTCCTGTCTCCTTTGAAATTTGCTTTTCTGAAATTTTATGACCATAGTTGTAACTATAGGCCTGAAATCTCCTTTGCCTGCCTGTGGGTTTAGACTGTTTCAGAGAAACTTCCGACAGTTTAGTCTTTTCCTCCTTGGTCTTGCTAGATCTACTGGCAGCATTTGATGAATTAATCTCTGATGTCGAAGTAAACCCTGTTACTGGCCACTCGGTGATAGGGACAATTGAACCTTCTTCATCAGAAGACATAACAAGAATGATTGAGATTGAGGTATATTGACTGAGTAAAAAATAAGGCTCTACCTCAGAAGATAGTAAAAGAATGAAAAATATTGCACTAGATTTTCGAAATCTGCAAGGCCAGGTCTATGATTGCTTGTGAAACAAACTTGATACAGCCTAGATCTAGGTCTAACGAGGTTCGGTTATTGTTGTTACCAGTATAGTTAGTTACTAGATCCTAGGTCTAGTGTTTACGACGATATGAATTGACTCGAGTCATTGAATTAATCCTAAATATAACCGTTGTTCTCCGTCTCTATTTCATGTATCCACATATATTCGTTCATTAAAAACAACACCATTATCATCGAGAAGAGAGTTTTCCATTTAGATTTAGTTCTAGACACACAGACCGATGACAGCATCCATCGAGGAAGGATTGTTTTAATTTCGATTTCACTCCTTTGCCAACAGTTTAAAACTGCATTAAGTTATTCGCCGTGAATTAGTGACAGCTAAAAACAGGATTTCGCTTAACGAATTAAAACTAATGAGGCCTTTAAATTAAAATATTTTAACTAGATCTGCCTCTGTAAAATGATAATAATAATAATTAAAAAATAAATTACTAATCATTATGATAATAAGAATAGTAAAAATGATAAAAATAGTAAAAATGATAATTTCAATGATAACGGCTGCAATCATACTAATAATAATAACAATCAGCATTTTCACCCCTTTAGAATTTCAAGCGAACGAGCAAAAATAACCATGCCTAAATTAAAATAATGATACGAAACATCATCTCTCCATTCCTGTCAACCCTCCTCTCCCGCTAACCAAAGCAAAATCCTAAACTGCACCGCACACAAAATAAGATTTGATAAACCCCTAATAAAAAGCAAAAAGAAAACAACTCCCACTAAAAAAAACCCAACAAACACCCACTGTAAGAAACCAAATACAAAGAACTCATTGTGATGTCAGGAATACAGAAAACAACAAACCAAACTCCCAATTCAAACCCAGACAAACTCACCTAAACAGAAACAGTGCTTCTTTTCAGACTGCCCCAGGGATAAAAAGAAAGAGCGCAGAAAACGCTTGGAAATTGTCGTTGCGTTCAATGTTGTTTGCCAGGTTGATTCATTATTCATTTATTTATTTGACTCCCTTTTGTTTTTCTGTAATAATTGCCAGTACCTTAATTAAGAATTGGTAGGAAAATGCTAATCATTGTTTTATTGTTATAATATTGAAGTGACTTGCTTGTTGCATGTCTTGGTAAATACAAAACCCAAGAGTGTAAACATGGGACCGTCATTTGCCTTAAAACCTTGTTATATTTAATGCCGCTATGCATGATAGCCCTTAAAATATTGTTCTCTTTCTCTTCTGTTCAAACCAGGATATTGTAGCACATAGCTTGTACTCCCCTGTTCTCTCATCTCTTAAAAATAATAATGTTAAATTCATACAACAAAAAATGCTGAAAAATTACATGATCTTCAAGTTCAATTGTTACAATATTTGATTTTTTTTTTTTACACATATTAAGAGACTGCAGGTGTTTAAGATTGGGAGTAATTACAATGCTTATAAAAAAGAAATCCCTGATGAGTTTGTTAATGCTTCAAATAGTACATCTATCCAACAATAGAGGAGCGTGTAGACTGATCAACATCTTAATGGAACGCTGATTTCATGACTATCGACTTAACATACAAAAAAAAAAAAGAGTCCTTACTTTAAGTTTGATTTGATGAATACATGTATTACACATTGCAGACTTCAGAACTTTTGTTTCCGATTAAATTTTCTTTGAAGAATCATTTTCTGAGAGTTTATGAATACTGCTAGCATGAATGAAAGTAAAAATAAAAAATAAAAACCCAATAAAATGGCCGAATTTTTTTACCCTTGTTTACTATTAATATTAAGAATGCCTTGGAGCATCTGTGCGATAAATACGAATTGATATATTATATAGACAAAGTTCAAATCCTGCTTATCATAAGATTAAAAGCCGCTACTTGTGTTGTTTTAATTTCCTCTTAATTTTTCATTGCTCCTTTTATTTCCTTAAACATTCACCCATAATTTCATGGTGCTTTCTTTCTTTATATTGTTAGTGTTAGGTCGTTTCATCTTTATTCCTTCTGTTCCTTGTCAAGAACCTAAATTACATTCTCAAAGGTTGTGTTCAAAATCTGGACGATGACAGTAGTCAGTTCTGAATTTGTAAAAACACATAAATAGTGCTCGTTAATTGACTTTATCATAAGCAGTCATATTTATTCCAAGGGAAAAAATTTATCTCTGTTTGGAAACAAACCCAACATTGGTAGACTGACAATCTTAATCTTATGATGAAAGTAAAGGGATCAATTTTACTCAGTAAGGATCTCGATGCCTTTCAACTATCCACAAGAATTTGTTCCATTGGAATATACCCTGTCCGCCAGTACTGTCAAATATTAGAGCAAATAAAACAAATTCATTAAAGTTTACTTCATCCATCATATGCGGTGGTCTCAGGGTGATTAAAGAGAAACTGCAAGATGAAAGATTAATGAAAGTGAAAGGAAAGAAATAGGGTCTACCAGCAACACCCGCCAACTACACACAAATAAAGTGGCATCAGCAAGATGAAAGACAGATGTCAAAGAAGGAAAGGAAAGTAGTAGGACATGTCAACAGCACTCATCAACCATGGAATTTCAGCCAGAAGGATGACTTTGCATTGGATAGATGCATGACAGACAGACAGACAAAGCAGACTGACACAAGGGAAAATTTCTTAGCAGCACACAAGCCAAACTTTCAGAGTGTGAGTTGTAAGTTTTGCAACTTCACGACAGGAAGAAAAAATAAAAAGTCACACTCAAGTAAACTTGCTTACCAATAATAGATTACAGATTTGACTTTATACAGCACAAAACAACAGTAAGAAAGAAAAACCAAGAAATTTCCATTTCAATTGAAGCAATCATCAAAATTTTATTGGAAATTGTAAATAATGCCAACAATAAATGCAGCAGCAGCAACAAACATGGCTGCACCATTGTTGGGCCTTTGACTTGTTTAGATTTTCTAATGAGCACCATGAAGAGTTTTATAGACAAACATACAGTCAGTTTTATCTGTATCTTTCTCCAAACATATCAGCACCTGAGTATTACTTACTGACTATCAAAGCTTTCAATCTCCATGTATTTCATCACATACTCATGACACCTATCACACAAAGGGGCGATTACACAGTAATATGAAATTTTTATATTACAATGTGTATGGAATAGATGAAGGAAAAAAAACCGATAAAAAATTAGATGATAACGAAAAGAGACATTTCTTCCACCTTCCCCTTTCCTCAACCCCTCAGTCTCTCAAATTTTCTTTCAATGAAAATAAATGACAACTGCTGACATACCAAGAGCATCTTGAAGGGTTAAAATAATAAAAATGTGTTGTTAAATATTTATCACAATCCGTCTCTATTTCATGGAGGCCAAGGTTGAAATCAAAGACAGAATATGAAGAGCAAAGAGCAATGTGTTTTGTCAGGAGTGGGGATGACCTATGGCTTTAAGTGGTCACATATGGGTGTGTACGTGTGAAGTAAAGACATGATTAAGTTATAAGAAGAGAACAGACAAGAAATTGATAAAAATATGTTAAGATAGGGAAGAATGATATTCTTTAAAAAGGAAGCATTCAATAGGGTAATGAAAATTGTCTTCATGATCATTGTGTTAGAAATTTTGATGGTTACAGATGTAAATAAATTGATTATAATCTTTTAGTGAAGAAGTATCACAGATATTTTTGTTTGGTTGCAAAATAACAGGGTGGTAACATCATTGTATGGAAATTTCTTCCTTTCCAAAATGGCAACAAAACTAATCACCACAGTTGATACCAGAAAATATCGATGTACCAAGAATTGTGAAAATGAAATGTCACATAAGATTGAATTATCTTAGTATTGTCTCATTTCTTTCATACTGATACCATTAAAATGTGTACATCTTCTAAGCACTTGAATAAAAGACATCACATTTAACTTAACACCTCCTGAGACCAGTAGAATAACACATATATACACGCAGGTACAAGACCAAATGCAACACATTCTCTATCACGTGACATTTGTATCTCTGATCGTCTGCCTTATTTTGTCAAAAATGTAATGTCATGAGATTCAAATAATTTATGTCATTCTTATGTCTCCGAAAAATGAGAATGTGATGAGTGATGATATATGTGTAACAAAAAAAACAATGAATGCTGTCAAATTACAGCTAAAATCAAAGGCCGAAAATGAAGAGGCACTAATCAATGCAAACTCTCTCAGAATGGCTATTGGTCAATACATCCGCAAGAAACTTTAACCTGCATAAAATAAGCTCTCACGGAATCTTGCTGAACAATTAAGAAAACTCATGTTAAATTGTTGCATAACAAAGTAACATTTGTTGAATTAAAGCCAAGAGCTTACAATTACAGAAAGTCGCATCACAACCAGTGCTGTCACCTCTTAAAAAAAGGAAAAGAGGGAAATAAAAACACTTAAGTTCCTCTGCTCATAATTAATCATTATTTGCATTCACTTAATATCAGTGGATATTTTCAACATTTCTACCACTCCTGTACAATCGGCGTTTTCTAGCTGATAAGAGGAGCGGAGAATTTTTGGTGCGGCAGTCCAAAAGCGAATTAAAAATACATCCTTTAAGAGTCAAATAGGCCTTATGGAGCTTTTTCCAGCTGCGATTGTCTTCTTTTAAGGTGAGATGAATTTCGAAAGTTGGTGGAGAGGAAGGATTTCCAAATATTGTAGCCATTGGTTGACATTTCCCTTTGTCTTGCAAGGAGATGTAAAGAGCGCATCCATGAACACCACACGGCTCCAACACAGACATGCGAACGATGTCCTGTGAAACTCTTGAAGTGAGATTATCAGGGAGGATAACCTGGCAGTTGAATTCCCTCTGACATGATTCTTTGATAGCAGCTTCAATTTCCTCACAAATGTTCAGGCTATTTTGCACGTCTTCAACATCCACAAAGTCACAATACATGCTAGGATCTGGATCATCTGCTGTAAAGAAATGAGAATTATTTTTTTTAAATCAGGAGACCAAAGATGCAACAGAAGAAAAGGAGAATGAAATTGAAATAAAATGTTTAAAAAGGTGTGAAAATCAATCCATGCAGTTTAAATAAGTTTTTGTGGGGTTGTCTTTAAACAGTATTTAACCATATACATGATACAATATGTGAATTTGAAAAAAAGAAGATTGAAAGCACAGAAGGAAAATTCTTTTCACTTCCGCTCTTTATTACAACAATGTAAAACCATGTCTATAAAAAAGGAAACCGATCACTTTAAGTAAATCAATGAATTTGCTTCTGTTTTGACTTAAATTTGTTTTCTCCTTTTCACTGATTGCAATATAAATCTACATCTACTTCTATTTTAAGCATTGTGCCATTTCACCAACATTTAAAATCTATATGGAGTAATTTCAACCATTCAAAGAGGTAACATAGGAAAGAAGCCTCGAAAAAAATAATCTCTCCTCTTCTCACCATAAGTCAACCCTTACATCTCTACCATAAAAACAAAACAACAAAATACCACCAAACCAGACAACCCTAAATCTGTGGCCCCTCTCTGGAAATAAAAACGACAATAACCGAGGACAAAGACAAGAGATATAGATCTATATGCAATGAATGACCCTTTGAAAGTGTTGTTATGTTTTGGGGTTATCAAACAAATGAGCAAAAAAAAAAAACAACATTAAAACAATTTCAGAACCTATAATTTAGATTCTGAATAGAGCTTTATTTCTATTGCTATTGTTTCACTCTCTTTGATGAATGTATCTAAATGATATACACCAAAGAAGTAGCATTACCATCTCATCTCATCATAGGTCTAGCCGGCTCCTATCAATGCTCCTATCAATGGACATCTAGATTTCTAAATCTCGGTGAAGTTACTCTTGGTACTTTACTATGCTATAATAATAGAGAAATCTTATATGATACGGTTTAGGTATAACATCTTGTTTGTATATAATAGCTCTAGATCTACCTATGGTATAAAAACATGCTCTAGTGAAAAAAATAATAGATTCAGAGCTAGATCAGACACAGATCATACAGTGGTACAGTATTGTTGAGTATACAGTTAAGATCCTTAATATTCTGACAATCTTACCTATTTTGTTTAGCTTTTCACGCTCGAAGTCCGTTTCAATGACAAGAGAATAATCAGAGTGAGTTTTCCTCCATCAAGAAGAGCTTTCATAGCTCCCTTTACTTTGGCTGTGATAGTGATAACGTCCAGCATAGTTTCTGACAAGAACAAAGACCGTTGTTCTAGAGTTCACTCAGTTCAGTTGACGGTCGACACTGCTTCACAGACGACACAGTTCGAAGTGAGAACGTTGGAAGTTGGAATAAAATTCAGTTGAATTCAATGAACTTGATTCTTTTTTCTTACTTTTAATAAACAGAGAAGTTATAAGTGCTCAGCGGAGTTGTCCATGTGAATGAAGGTTAAAGAATGCGATGAGGAAGCAGCCGGTTCGGTATTTATCAGACTTTCTGTTCGGGTGACAAAGAAGCCGACCGCTGGCTTGCTGGCTGATCAGCTGATTGGGGTCTTCTACTCAGACCTACATTTGTTCTTTCTTCTTTCGTTGCTGTGTAAAGAGGTCAATCTCAATTTTATACTTGCTAAGCTAGTTCTAACCAATCAAATCGATGAATGATGGAATAGGGTGAAGGTCTTGTGAATCAAGGTCAAGATCATATTGTTAGTCGGCCGGTATTGGTTTCGCCTGTCTCCGTACTGCACAATGATTTTGCTTACTTTATTTTATGAAGTGAACGCAAATCTACCCCCCCCCCCCACGTATATCTAGATTTCTACATTATAGTTACATGTCCAAATGATCATAGAACATCTCATGATAATTCTTCATAATCGCTTCTTAACGGTGAACGCTTACATTAACAAGTCCGAGGATCAACAATTTGAGCTTAGATTATTGATCATCAAAACAAACCTTTGATCTTACTTTAACGTACTTTACTTTACGCAGAGGGGTGAAATATAGACCTAGATCTAGATTTACATATATATATATAAATTCTAAAAAAAATCAAAATATGAGCCTCGATTATCAACCGGCCATCAAGTAAATGACTAAGTATTATTTTCATTACCACAACTGACC
>JAXRKP010000044.1:128843-136343 GCA_037039925.1 Doris montereyensis | reverse complement strand
CCTGGCCAGTGGTATATTTGGCTCATGGAATCCAAAAGCGAACATAATTGCACTGATGGCAAACCCGATGGGTAGAGTTGACCCTCAACTCTTTGGCTGCCGACTCCGGCGGAAGGTTTCCAATCATGGGAGTGGCTTGCCCTTTTCGACAACGGGGACAAGAAAGCGAAATCTACTGTTATCTTCTTTTATTACCATTGAAATTGACAAACTATTATATTTCCGTTAAGGTCAATCTAAAGAATTTATGTCGGGTCACAAATATAGTCCTCCATTTCAAACCAAGAGACAAATTAGTTCAGTCGTGAAGATTCTCACGACGGTAGATTTTTCATCGCGTTTTCTGCACGTCTCGTGAATATCGTTTGTAGATAAATGTCACGAGAAATCATGAGCTCATAGTATTATAATCTATTGATGTGTACTTAATGGCGTTTGCCACGTTAGGAGTGTGGATGGAATTTGGGGCTTTGGACAGATCCAAGTGAGGAGAACTTGCATTTTGGCTTAATCGGAGTTGAATATAATCTACAAGGAGAAGGAAAATGAATAATAATTGACAGTTCCCATCACTTACATCTCTGTGTGACATTTCTTTATATCCCAACCAAATACCCGAAAATAAATAACAGCAACAACAACGACAACAAAAGCACACAAAAAACCCCCAAAAAACAAAACAAAAACAAAAACAAAAACAAAACAAAACAAAACAAGCCAACAACAATAATAGTGGAATGCCTTCATGGTTCTTGTCAATGAGAGCAATAGCCACAACATGCAAGTTCTTGTCAGGCAAATGAGAGCGATGTTATTCTGTTATGCTTCTGTTAAATAAGAGCAATATTCATCAATGTCATAAAAAAGAGCCAACATCTTACGATGTCCTTTCAGATGAAAAAGACGATAATTTCATTCTCTTAACAAGCAAGAGAGAGAGAGAGAGAGAGAGAGAGAGAGAGAGAGAGAGAGAGAGAGAGAGAGAGAGAGAGAGAGAGAGAGAGAGAGAGAGAGAGAGAGAGAGAGAGAGAGAGAGAGAGAGAGAGAGAGAGAGAGAGAGAGAGAGAGAGAGAGAGAGAGAGAGAGAGAGAGAGAGAGAGAGAGACAGAGAGAGAGAGAGAGAGAGAGAGAAGAGAGAGAGAGAGAGAGAGAGAGAGAGAGAGAGAGAGAGAGAGAGAGAGAGAGAGAGAGAGAGAAGAGAGAGAGAGAGAGAGAGAGAGAGAGAGAGAGAGAGAGAGAGAGAGAGAGAGAGACAGAGATACAGAGAGACAGAGAGAGAGAGAGAGAGAGAGAGAGAGAGACAGAGAGAGACAGAGAGACAGAGAGAGAGAGAGAGAGAGAGACAGAGAGAGAGACAGAGAGAGAGAGAGAGAGAGAGAGAGAGACAGACTTCCTCGAGAGAGAGAGAGAGAGAGAGAGAGAGAGAGAGACAGACAGACAGAGAGACAGACAGACAGACAGACAGACAGACAGACAGAGAGAGACAGAGAGAGAGAGAGAGACAGAGAGCAGATCAGAGAGAGAGAGAGAGAGAGAGAGAGACAGACAGACAGACAGACAGACAGACAGACAGACAGACAGACAGACAGACAGACAGACAGACAGACAGAGACATAGACAGAGAGGCAGATCAGAGACATAGACAGAGACAGAGAACAGGTGGCCACCCCAGGCCATGACGCTAGTCTGACGCAGATTTTTATTCCCAAGCTAGCGCTAGTACTCATTTGCATCTGGGCAGAGCAGAGTGGGGAGAACACGTGTTAGCAACACAGCATCGGACCTGGCTTTGCTAGGATTCGAAGTCGGGACCTCGTGATCCCCAGTCCGGCAGCCTGACCGCTCGACCACCGACGCCACACCTAACGGAAGTAGTACATGGCAAATTGAACGGAGAGGAAGTCTAGCACACGACGCGCTTGGGGGATTTAAAAGAAGTATGGAATCACAAAGGCATCACCATGGAGACAAGGTTGGCTGTTCTTTGAAGATGTGTTTTCAGTATGTTGCTTGATTATGCATGTGAAACGTGGACCCTGTGTGCAGAGGACTGGCGAAGGCTGCAATCGGTTGAATTGAAATGTTACAGACGTTTGTTCAACATCAGATGCTATAACTATATCAATCTATATCGAGACAGTGCTGGAATTATATAAAAGTTAAAGAGAGCAACGATTGAAGGAAATGGTGATGTCTAGGAAGTTAAGGAGTATCTGCAGAATGTTGGGTGATCGATTCATCAAGACAACACTGACCAGCATTGTTGAAGGCAAGAATGGGAAAGGAATACCAAAGAGGGTATGAATTGACAACATCGCAGACTGGACAAAACTAAATCTAAACGATGTGGTGACAAGGGCAAGAGACAGTCATGAATGGAAGTCAACAAGAAGGAGAATCATCGACACCAACGGCCAGGAGAAATACCCATGGAAATTAAATCTACGTCCCTTGCTTTGTATCAAAGATTGTCTATTTGCTAATACAAAATGTAAATTAATTCACTAATCCAAAGCCTTGTATCAAAGATTGTCTGTTTGCCAATACAAAATGTATATTAATTCACTTATCCAAAGCCTTGTATCAAAGATTGTCTGTTTGCCAATACAAAATGTATATTAATTCACTTATCCAAAGCCTTGTATCAAAGATTGTCTGTTTGCTAATACAAATGTATATTAATTCATAATCCAAAGCCTTGTATCAAAGATTGTCTGTTTGCTATACAAAATGTATATTAATTCACTAATCCAAAGCCTTGTATCAAAGATTGTCTGTTTGCTATACAAAATGTATATTAATTCACTTATCCAAAGCCTTGTATCAAAGATTGTCTATTTGCTAATACAAAAAAGCCTGTATATTAATTCACTAATCCAAAGCCTTGTATCAAAGATTGTCTATTTGCTATACAAAATGTATATTAATTCACTAATCCAAAGCCTTTGTATCAAAGATTGTCTATTTGCTAATACAAATGTATATTAATTCACTAATCCAAAGCCTTGTATCAAAGATTGTCTATTTGCTAATACAAATGTATATTAATTCACTAATCCAAAGCCTTGTATCAAAGATTGTCTATTTGCTAATACAAAATGTATATTAATTCACTAATCCAAAGCCTTGTATCAAAGATTGTCTATTTGCTAATACAAAATGTATATTAATTCACTAATCCAAAGCCTTGTATCAAAGATTGTCTATTTGCTAATACAAAATGTCTACTACTTCACTAATGCAAAACGTCATACAAGTTATTCCCCCATTGTCCCCTGAGACTTCCTCCATTGCCTTCCCATTTAATTTTCTCCCATGATGGTCATTTCGAGTGCACATCTTCTCCAGGTGTCCAAAATATTTCAGCTTTTGATTTCCAAAGCATGACCAAGGACAGAGTTAAGCTATAAATTCCATACCATATAATAAGACAAAACACCTAATCGTTTATTTCTCTTCATTAATTCAACAACACTTGCCTCTCGTTTTTGCCCTAAAACAAAACAAAAATTGTTTATATAGCTAAAAAGTTGTAGTGATGCAATTCCTTGCTGCCGGGAAGAAACCCCACCAGGAAACGCAACACCCCGAAATAAAACACAATCTTAGCTGTACATGGCAATCACATTAAGTTTCCACAGATGAAATTAATCTAACATCTTTCCTTCTTTAATTGTTATTCTCAAATTTATGATCTTCTTCTCATTGACTGTTTAGCCATGTTTGCCTGAGCAAACACAACAATCTGTGACATGGAACAAAACTGTTTTTATTTGTGTTTTATATACCAAGTTAGACTGCCTCTAATTCTTCAATCTTAGGTCAAATGATAACTTAACTGTTGTACGAGTATGATAGGAGTGTGTGTCTTTAGGGGCGGGGAGCGCACAATAGGTAGATAGATAGATAGATATATAGATAGATAGATAGATAGATAGATAGATAGATAGATAGATAGATGATAGATAGATTGATAGATAGATAGATAGATATATAAAATAGATAGATTGATAGATAGATAGATAGATATATAGATAGATAGACTGATATATATATATATATATATATATATATATCTATCTATATATATATATCTATCTATATATATAGATAGATAGATAGATAGATAGATAGATAGATAGATAGATAGATAGATAGATAGATAGATAGATAGATAGATAGATAGATAGATAGAGAGATAGATAGATAGATACATTGATAGATAGATAGATATATAGATAGATAGATTGATATATATATATATATATATATATATATATATATATATATATATAGATAGATAGATAGATAGATAGATAGATTGATTGATAGATAGATAGATAGATAGATAGAAAGATAGATAGATACACAGACAGATAAACAGATGGATAGACAGATAGACAAATAGATAGACAGACATATAGATAAATAGATGGATAGACAGATAAATAGATGGATAGACAAATAAACAGACAGATAAACAGACAGATAGACAGATAAATAGATGGATAGAAGAATAAACAGACATTGTATTGGTAATGCTATGTCCATGTTTCGTATATGAAGACATGTGTACAAGTTCCATTGCATTGTCAATCTTATGTCCATGTTTCGTATATGAAGACATGTGTACAATCTTGCATTGTCAATGTTATGTCCATGTTTCGTATATGAAGACATGTGTACAAGTTCCATTGCATTGTCAATGTTATGTTCCTATATGAAGACATGTGTTCCATTGCATTGTCAATGTTATGTCCATGTTTCCTATATGAAGGACATGTGTACAAGTTCCATTGCATTGTCAATGTTATGTCCATGTTTCGTATATGAAGACATGTGTACAAGTTCCATTGCATTGCTAATGCTATGTCCATGTTTCCTATATGAAGACATGTGTACAAGTTCCATTGCATTGTCAATGTTATGTCCATGTTTCCTATATAAGGACATGTGTACAAGTTCCATTGCATTGTCAATGTTATGTCCATGTTTCTATATAAGGACATGTGTACAAGTTCCATTGCATTGTCAATGTTATGTCCATGTTTCTATATGTTTCCTAAGGACATGTGTACAAGTTCCATTGCATTGTCAATGTTATGTCCATGTTTCCTATATAAGGACATGTGTACAAGTTCCATTGCATTGTCAATGTTATGTCCATGTTTCCTATATAAGGACATGTGTACAAGTTCCATTGCATTGTCAATGTTATGTCCATGTTTCCTATATAAGGACATGTGTACAAGTTCCATTGCATTGTCAATGTTATGTCCATGTTTCCTATATAAGGACATGTGTACAAGTTCCATTCACGCATTGTCAATAAATTATGTCCACCATGACCACACCTGTTTCCTATATAAACCCACCTCTCCTCTCCTGGACATGTGTTTAATGGAGTGAAAGAAAACAAGTTCCATTGCATTGTCAATGCTGTGTACAGATCTCACGCTACCTGTGTTTAATAAATTATAGTGTAAACGTACTAAGAAATACCACCATGACCACACCTGTATGTCTGTCTAATCAGACATATAAAATATTCTTTTTAGAGAACTGAACCCCACCTCTCTAAGAAATCTCTGCCCATACCAGCAACAAAACAAAATTTAACAAAAATACGGATTTAATGGAGTGAAGAGTTTGTAAAAAACAACCGAAAGATGAAATAAACAATCTTGGTTAGAGAACACCTACTTTCTGAGTTTGAAAACATTGTGTCGTAATCGGTGAAACGTCAGTCTAAGAAAACATTGTCAGGTGAAGCTATTAGATCTGTTGTCTTGGTTAGAGAACTGACACATACTTTCTGAGTTTGTATTAGCTTGAAAACATTGTGTCATAATCGGTGAAACAGTCAAGAAATAGATCTAGATCTGAAAACTGACACATACTTTCTGAGTTTGTATTAGCTATTAGATCTGTTGTCTTGATCTGTTGTCTTGAGAGAACTGACACATACTTTCTGAGTTTGTATTAGCTTGAAAACATTGTGTCATAATCGGTGAAACGTCAGGCTAAGAAATAGGTGAAGCTATTAGATCTGTTGTCTTGCTAGAGAACTGACACATACTTTCTGAGTTTGTATTAGCTTGAAAAAACATTGTGTCATAATCGGTGAATCAGTCTAAGAGGTGAAGCTATTAGATCTGTGGAACTACTTTCTCTGAGTTTGTATTAGCTTGAAAACATTGTGTCATAATCGGTGAAACGTAGAAGAAATGGTGAAGCATTAGATCTGTTGTCTTGGTTAGAGAACTGACACATACTTTCTGGAGTTTGTATTAGCTTGAAAAACGTCAGTCTAAGAAATAGGTGAAGCTATTAGATCTAGTTTGTATTAGCTTGAAAACATTGTGTCATAATCGGTGAAACGTCAGAAATAGGTGAAGCTATTAGATCTGTTGTCTTGGTTAGAGAACTGACACATACTTTCTGAGTTTGTATTAGAAAACATTGTGTCATAATCGGTGAATCGTCAGTCTAAGAAATAGGTGAAGCTATTAGATCTGTTGTCTTGCTTAGAGAACTGACACATACTTTCTGAGTTTGTATTAGCTTGAAAACATTGTGTCATAATCGGTGAAACGTCAGTCTAAGAAATAGGTGAAGCTATTAGATCTGTTGTCTTGAACTGACACATACTTTCCTGAGTTTGTATTGGCTTGAAAACATTGTGTCATAATCGGTGAAACGTCAGTCTAAGAAATAGGTGAAGCTATTAGATCTGTTGTCTTGGCTAGAAGACTGGCATAAGTGGTTTCTGTTTAGGTGGTTTGTTGAGGTTAACATTCACACAGAGCTAGCTATGACCAATGATCAATCATTTCGGCCAATAGTCAAGGGTCAACGTACTGGTGTCCGATAAACGCCAAGTTTTCCTACTGAAGGGGTCAGGTTACTATGAGTATGAGTCATCTTTAGGCTCTTTAGGCCCAGGACGAACGGCGAGTTGACTGACCAAAGCTTTCAGTCGAGGAGGAACAAAATGGCCGAGGCTGATAAGGATTGACACAACACGTAAGAGCATTGATCTGGGAAAAGAAATGTTTTGTAACATTGTCGTATTTGAAAGGTGATGCAAGGTATCTAGTATGTGTGCCACTTCTATTATGTTTGCTTATGTAGCAACATTATGACATTATTATTGTAGACGAGAAAGTGTCAGGCAAGCATTCGTAGGCCTAATGAATAGAACTTGAATTCAAAAGAAACATTGAAACAACATGTTTACTTCTTGATGTTCTGGTTATCATCATCCTTGTCATCATCACCATCGTCATTTTCACGATCATCTTCATCGGATTTATCGTCACTATCCTTTATGACCATTGGTATCATCGCTTTGACAATCCTATCCACTCCTCCTGCAATCATCGCCAACGATAATAAAATGATCATCACCAATCTTATCATCGCCACTATCAATAGTCTGATTGATATTCTCATCATAGTCATCATTGATTTTGTCATACTCTTCTGCTTCATCATTGT
>JAXRKP010000044.1:85000-122329 GCA_037039925.1 Doris montereyensis | reverse complement strand
ATTGAAATGCGTCCTTTTATTAGGAATAGAAAGTTGACAGTTTAGTTACCCACGTGACTTAATATAGTTATATGTTAGCATTGCCGAAAGTTAGGTACTGCCAGTACGGGGTCAGTGTATGAATCAGCTAGTACCGTAATCACAACATAAAGAATGACATCTTTTCGCCAGGTAAACTGAGCCTCTCTGGTCTATCTAAGCGATTAATGTGTAAAATGTGAGTTCAAAGATCTTTTGGTCATGAGACAATGGGAATCGTAGATCTGTCAGAAGTTGTATCTGCTTCAAATATAATTTTCAACGACATATTGTTATTTCAATGGTAATCTTAGCCATGTTAAGACAATGTTATTTCAATGGTAATCTTAGCCATGTTAAGACAGTGTTATTTCAATGGTAATCTTAGCCATGTTAAGACAGTATTATTTTAATGGTAATCTTAGCCATGTTAAGACAGTATTATTTCAATGGTAATCTTAGCCATGTTAAGACAGAATTATTTCAATGGTAATCTTAGCCATGTTAAGACAGTATTATTTCAATGGTAATCTTAGCCATGTTAAGACAGTATTATTTCAATGGTAATCTTAGCCATGTTAAGACAGTATTATTTCAATGGTAATCTTAGCCAAATTTTACATGTTGACCTGATTATGGGGAGGGGAGTTGGAGGATTCATCTTCTCCTTCAAATTAAAGTTTTTTCGAAAAGCTCTTCTTTTAAGTTTCTTTTTGTACCGTTCCTTCATGGCTATTATGGCCCATATAGCTGGGGCTTATATGATTCAAAGCAAAACGTCACAATCAGAAGTCCAGCAACCTAACCACTCCGGTCACCCACGCAGCCCCTACCTGAAAGGTATACTGGCTAACTGGTCTGAGCAATTAGTCAACTTCACCCCATACCATTACTGCCCATAGAGCCTAAGTTTATCCTGGTCTCTAGACAGGACGCTAGTCTTTCGTAATATCTTAATCCCCCAGTGTTACTGATACTGATTTACACATGTGTTACGAGTAGGCAAATGTGTGTTAGCGCCTTTCCCAGGCAACGTAACATTGGACCTCACGTTGCTAGTACCCGAACTCAGACCTCACAAGGTAAGGAAACTAGAGTTGCATCATCCAATGTGCTCGTTCTCATGCCACTCGCCCATTCTTTCTCTATATCATTTCAGGAAGACGTGGGAAAAAGAGGAAGGAGGGTCATCGCGGAGACAAGGGACAGCCAGTAGAGACGAGATTTGAATTTTACACATCATGAAAACTATATTGAGTGTGTCAACCATTGATGTGTTACCATTTTCTCACTTTTTGCTTTTCTTATCATCGATATATTTTATGGAAAGATAAAGATAATACCCAAAAAGATAGATAGATGATAGAATGATAGATAGATAGATAGATAGATAGATAGATAGATAGATAGATAGAAAATAGATAGATAAGTGATAGATAGACAACCATATATTAATAGATGCTTGAGTGAGTAGAATTTGACAGAAAGATAGATAGGTAGGTGGATAGATAATCAGGTAGATAGATAGACAGATGGATGGATGGATATATAGATAAACTAGATAGATGGATGGATGGATCGATGGATGGAATAGATACATATCAGGTAGATGGAGAAAAGGACATGAAATAAAGTAACTTGATGGATAGATAGATAGACAGATAGATAGATACATGAGATAGGTAGATAGATAAAGAGGTAAATAGGCTGGTCTCAGTCTTATCTTTGAATCTCTCTCTCTCTCTCTCTCTCTCATCTCTCTCTCTCTCTGCTCTCTCTTCTCTCTCTCTTCTCTCTCCTTTCTCGTCTCTCTCTCTTCTCTCGATCTCTCTCTGTCTCTCTTCTCTCGTCTCTTCTCTCTCTCCTCTTCTCTCTTCACTCATCTCTCTTCTCTCCTCATCTCTCTCTCTCTCTCGCTCCTCTCCTCTCTGTCTCTCTCTCATCGTCTCTCTGTCTCTCTCTGCTCCTCTCTCTCGTCTCTCTGTCTGTCCTGTCTGTCTGTCTGTCTGTCTGTCTGTCTGTCTTGTCTGGTCTGTCTGTCTGTCTGTCTGTCTGTCTGTCTGTCTGTCTGTCTGTCTCTCTCTCTCTCTCTCTCTCTCTCTCTCTCTCTCTCTCTCTCTCTCTCTCTCTCTCTCTCTCTCTCTCTCTCTCTCTCTCTCTCTCTCTCTCTCTCTCTCCAGCCTCTTTATTTACTCTATCTAACATTCCAACCTGCAATACTTTTGTCAATAAAGGGTTTTACCATTGTCTGTACCTCTTCATCACCTTTACCGCCACCCCACTCCTAAAAAAATATTTAGCAGCGTGGAACAAACTTCAAATATTTCCACTTTGTCATGTGTATCACCCTCACCCACCTGCTTCTATTCATGTGTAAGGAATGCAGCAGAATGTGTTCACGTGACTCAAAGACAGATAGACGATGGTCTGTCAATGAATGTTCCCCATGGCACATAGATCTATTCGTACCACCAATTACTGGGTAACTGTCTATTCTTCTAATTAGTTTATAATTTCCCTGTCCTTTCTTATGTCGTCAATCATAGTTTATATTTCCTGTCCTTTCTTATCTCGTCAATCATAGTTTATAATTTCCCTGTCCTTTCTTATGTCGTCAATCATAGTTTATAATTTCTGTCCTTTCTTGTCTCGTCAATCATAGTTTATAATTTCCCTGTCCTTTCTTATCTCGTCAATCATAGTTTATAATTTCCCTGTCCTTTCTTATCTCGTCAATCATAGTTTATAATTTCCCTGTCCTTTCTTATCTCGTCAATCATAGTTTATAATTTCCCTGTCCTTTCTTATGTCGTCAATCATAGTTTATAATTTCCCTGTCCTTTCTTGTCTCGTCAATCTTAGTTTTCTAATTTCCCTGTCCTTTCTTATCTCGTCAAAGTGTTCAATATGCCCTGACGTTGAGTATTTCAAAAACATATATTGTGATTGTTCTTCACTTATGTTTTGAGTTTTTTTCTTTGGTTATTGTTTTTCGTTAAATATTTATTCTTCTGGGGGTGGGGGGGGGGCGGGGTGTTGATTTGTTTTTGTGGGTTTTTTGTTTCTTTTTTAGTCTTGTCTGAGTTTAGTTTTGGGGGGTGGGGGGGGGGTGTTGGAGCTTTTGTGTGCTATTGACATGACTCATGTTTGTTTATAAATCCTTTTCCACATCTTAAAATGGTCTTTCGTTTTTAGCCGTTTTCTACTTCCCTACCTCAAACCTTGCTGTGGATATTCCTGATGGCTTGATAAAATAGAAAACAGTTTCAAAACATATTTTTTATTCACTGGATTCATGTTTTTGCACATAAAAAGAATTTCCAAAAAATGACATTTGAGACTTCGTTCTCAATGAAAATCCAACCTGTCTTACCTCCAGTCTGGTCTGGCTTTACGTAATTTATTCATATGTCCGTCTTTCCTTTCTTTCCTGTTTGTTCATTCGGGCAACGCTGATCTAGATCTAGGTATGGGGTAATAATATATGGACATGTGACCCCTAATCTTTTCAATGAGATTCTGGAAATGCCACAACATTCATGTAAATGCTTTGCTTTCTGCATGTGAAGATGTGACCAAAGAACAACGGATTTTCTCGCTTTAACCAATGTGTACTTGCTTTTTGGAAAATAACAGCCAAATTTCAGTTTAATATTTTTGACCAAAAACCAATTTCATGATAAGACCGAGTGTACCACACATGCGTCTGTTTTGGTTTTTTGTTTTCTCTTCTTTCATGAAAATCAATGTTTTGTAATCGACGTGGCGTAAGGTTGTAGTGGTAATAAACCTGCCCTCCATACTCCATGTCCATCCCCTCCATGCTCATGTCCATCCCCTCCGTACTCCATGTTCATCCCTCCATACTCCATGTCCATCCCCTCCATGCTCATAATAAGTCATCCTCTCATACTCCATGTCCATTACGATTTCGACACAAGCGCCAATGTGTCACAGAGCTCTACCGAACCTTAATGAAAATGTAAAGAACATTGAGTACCGCACATCTAGCAAGCGCAAATGTAAAGAACATTGAGTACCGCACATCTAGCAAGCGCAAATGTAAGTAAAGGCAGCAGAGCTGGCTTGTATACATTTACCTCCTTGCTGAGTTTGTGTGTATACATTTACCTCCCTTGCTGATTTGTGTATACATTTACCTCCCTTGCTGATTTGTGTATACATTTACCTCCCTTGCTGATTTGTGTGTATGCATTTACCTCCATTGCTGATTTGTGTGTATACATCTAAAACAAATGGAACACTGATTGCAACAACAACAAAAAATTCAAAACTATGTTAAAAACTGGTTTGGCGCAAGATGTTTTGGCGTGGTGTTTTTAAACGATTGTGAGTAGGTCACCCCTGGCATTTCAGTGCCAACCAATTTCATCCTCATTCCCATGGGCGGTTGGGTTAAACTGTGTTTGGAAATATCATGAAGCCACCAGTTTGTCTCCAAGACATCTCTGTAGGCAAAAATATTAATTTACGAGCCTGGTGTCATGTTTGGATTCTACGAGGATTTTAAGGGGGGGGCGGATTCATTACAACCACAACCTTACTTTTTTATGTGGACTCTTGAGTTTCACAACCACAACCTTACTTTTTTATGTGGATACTTGAGTTTTTACAACCACAACCTTACTTTTGTATGTGGACACTTGAGTTTTACAACCACAACCTTACTTTTTTATGTGGATCATGAGTTTCTGTCTAGCCTTACTTTTGTATGTGGACACTTGAGTTTTACAACCACAACCTTACTTTTTATGTGGATACTTGAGTTTCACAACCACAACCTTACTTTTTTATGTGGATACTTGGTTTTACAACCACAACCTTACTTTTATGTGGATACTTGGTTTCACAACCACAACCTTACTTTTTTTATGTGGATACTTGGGTTTCACAATTTACTTCATGATGTCTTTCCTGTTGTCTTTCTTCGCTTTTGCCGTGTTGTTGTTGTTGTTGTTGTTGTTGTTGTTGTTGTTGTTGTTGTTGTTGTTGTTGATGATTGTGTTGGGGGGGGGTTAAACGAGGATTGGTTTTGTCGTCCAATCACAGAACCATCCCTTAGACACCTCTTTTCACTTTTCGCTGATTTTGCCTTGACATCTGCTGTCCCTACGTGACATCACATCTCCCACGTGACTTCACGGCTTCAACTCTATTACATGTATCACATATCCCTGCTTTGTCTCACGCATCACTTCACTTCTCGGTGCTTTCCCTTGACCCCTCACTCCTTTGACAACTTTGTTACGTGCTTTGACTTTAACATCACTTTACGCCTCTGCTTCTCACCATTTGACCTTTACCCCTCTAATGACGTCATCACTAACATGGCTGCTGCGGGAAGTCCTGGATTAGATGCCCCGTGCCCATTGGATGGGAGGTCTTCCAATCCCAGGATGCGAGGTTTTTTCGACCGATAATGGCCCCAAGGTATTGGCCATGCAAAATGTAGTTAACAATTAGTCCAAACAGATTATAAACATGCATCTCTCTAATCACTAATACTAATTTCAATGTTTCGATCCATAACCTTACTGTAAGAGTTTTTGAGAATGACAGATTTGTAACTAGTTAACATAGTGCCCACTTCTGGAATTCATCAAGTTTCCTATACTCATAAACAATAATTTTCCTTTGCTTGCTAAATATTTTCATCAAATAAAAAACTAAAAACGTATGTGTTTGCTTTCCAAAAACAACAAAATTTTTGCTCCTGTTTCAAGCAATTCGTTTAGGTTCAAAATGTAACTGAGAATGCATGTCAAAAGAGGCACCAGACCCCACTAAAAAATGGATTAACTTAAACTTCCCTCTAATAAGATAGAATACAAGGCACTCTCTCATTTACAAGAGTAGCTTGTCTTCCTTTTGCTTTAAATTAACATATATACGTAACTCATAATCCTTCTTTTTTAATATGTTAAACTCAAAATTCCCCTCCATATTTACATTCATATTCTTCAAAAATCTTTACGGACTGCACCTTAACTTCGAAAACTTCCATCTAAAACAGATTTATATAAACAGACCTTTTTCACAGCATTGATGTAAGTAAGCTACAGCCGGTCAAGGGTTTGAGGCGTATCCAACTGCAATAGTCATATTATTATTATCATTATTATTATTATTATTATTATTATTATTATTATTATTATTATTATTATTATTATTATTATTATTATTATTATTATTATTATCATTATTATTATTATTATTATTATTATTATTATTATTATTATTATTATTGTTATTATTATTATTATTATTATTATTATTATTATTATTATTATTATTATTATTATTATTATTACTATTATTATTATTATTATTATTATTATTATTTTTATTACTATTATATTATTATTATTATTATTATTATTATTATTATTATTATTATTATTATTATTATTATTATTACTATCATTATTATTATTATTATCATTATTATCATTATTATCATTATTATTATTATTATTATTATTATTATTATTATTATTATTATCATTATTATTATTATTTTTATTACTATTATATTATTATTATTATTATTATTATTATTATTATTATTATTATTATTATTAACATTATTATCATTATTATTATTATTATTATTATTATCGTTATTATTATTATTATTATAACTATTATCATTATCACCATTACGTATTATCTTATTCACATTTTAGCATGGGCGCATGCAGCATTTACGGGCAACGTGTACTGTCACTCAATTTATTCTATCGATTATATAATCAACATTATTTGATTCTATGAAATTATCCTTACTAATGTAATGACTTCATTTAATTCTTTTACTTTACTACTGTTTGCTCACTTTAAGCTAATTATCTAAATTAAAACAAACTTTGACGCTTTCTTATAGTTTAGAAATGTCCACATTCTGTACATAGAATAGACAATGTCAAAGGTCAATGTCTTTCTGCCGTTGTAAAGCATAGAAACAAAGCATTAGAAACAAAGCATAGAAACAAAACATAGAAACCAAGCATAGAAACCAAGCATAGAAACCAAGCATAGAAACAAAGCATAGAAACAAAGCATAGAAATAAACATAGAAACAAAGCATAGAAACAAAGCATAGAAACAAGACATAGAAGCCAAGCATAGAAACAAAGCATAGAAAACCAAGCATAGAAACATGCTTCCTTCTTACTGCTTTCCAACCGTAAGACAATGCCTAATTTCATATCAGATTTTTTTTCGAAAAGACTTCGTTTGTAAAAGCCCGAATCAAGGATCTGCCATAATTTGCTAATAAATTGAAACGAAGACTTTCTTCGAGAAATATCGCCTACTCTCTTATTACATTACTTCCTTCATAAAGAATATTGACCCAAAATATCTCTCTATAACTGATTCTTCCTCAATACACACTATCAAAGGATAAAACAAAAGTGTTAATGTCATTGCATTACTTGGGTACTCGTCATGTT
This sequence comes from Doris montereyensis, assembly GCA_037039925.1. Classification (NCBI taxonomy): domain Eukaryota; kingdom Metazoa; phylum Mollusca; class Gastropoda; order Nudibranchia; family Dorididae; genus Doris; species Doris montereyensis. Next base: position 114,836 of record JAXRKP010000044.1, on the reverse strand, counting down.
GACACAAAGATTCGGTGCTCCCTTTCAAGGTCTGTCCGTCTATAGCACAAGAAAATGGGTTTGGCTCTATGTTTCAAGACGTGCATAGCAAAAATTGCCATCAAAGAGAAGAAAGATAGGAAATTAGTGCCCAAGAATTTTGATGTTTCTTTGTTTGTTTGATTTCTTGTTTTTTGTTTCTTGAGTTTTTGTTGTTATTGTTTTTGTTTGTTGTTTTGTAGTGGAGATCGAACTTTTATTGGAGGAGGGGCGGTTTTCTTTTTAGTTTCGATGACATTATTTGGAAATAATTCATTTTTTCTTCTTTCTAATAACTGACCAACTCAGCTCTTGAGTTTTGCTGTCAGCGCGTCAAGCGCCACCTTCCAATCGTTCAACAGAATAAAAAAAGAATCATAATGTTTATTTTTTATTTTTCAAACGTGGGCAAAGCTATCAGTAAAATAAAGTTTTAAATTGATGGGTGTAGCATTCATACACCGTTGTGACGTCTATGACACGCTACATGTCCAAACCGGAAGTGTCCTTCTCCGTTATGCCAGTATTACGGATGTGACAGGTAAACAAATGTTATGCCAGTATTACGGATTTGACAGGTAAATAAATGTTATGCCAGTATTACGGATGTTCAGGTAAATAATGTTATGCCAGTATTACGGATTTGACAGGTAAATAAATGGTATGCCAGTATTACGGATGTTCAGGTAAATAAATGGTATGCCAGTGTTACGGGTGTTACAGGTAAATAAATGTTATGCTAGTATTACGGATGTTACAGGTAAATAAATGGTATGCCAATATTACGGGTGTTACAGGTAAATAAATGTTATGCCAGTATTACGGATGTTACAGGTAAATAAATGTTATGCCAGCATTGCGGAGGTTTGTATGTAAATAAATGTTACGCCAGTATTACGGAGGCTACAGGTAAATAAATGTAGCTATTGTAAACTGAGGTGTCGGTTTAAGCACCGTGATAATCTCCAATAGCCCAACATCAAGAGCTCTGTTAGTGTTTGCCTTCAACCCAGCTGCCTTTTGTCGGCCTTCCAACCCGCCAGCCCCCACCACCCCGTCTCCTCTTCAATATCTTCCCATCTTCTTTCATATTTTAGTGTTTCAGCTTTTTCTCTTCAAATATTTTTATTGTCCCAAGCAAACATTTTCCTAGCTATCATTTCTGGATTTCCTTGCCACTTTTCGAGTACGCTCTCATTTGTTGTACATAGCAACACATGGAATGAAATGTCATCCAAAGGTGTGCAAACACAGAAGTTCGATTTATTTTAGCAGCGTATTCGTGTTACGTTTGTGCAGACTCACAAACTCACAAAACCTTACAACCTTACAACCTTACTCGCTTGCTATCAACATTATGCGAACGAGTGGGTAAGTTGTTGGGGTTTTTTTTGTTGCTAGGGGGGGGGAGGTTTTTTTACTTCAAATTCTGTCAGTGTCCCGCTACTGCTATTGTTTGCTTTATTTCCAAGTCCAAATGGCCTTTGATTGTGAAAGTCGTTACTTTCGTACCCAACTGTCAAATCTAAAATCGTGCCGGTCATCGTTGCAGGGAGATTATTGTTTGTTCACAAGCTCGCGCGTCTGTTTGTTTGTCTGTAGTAGGAAGATCCAGGGCCTACTCTACCTCTAGGCAGTTCGTTACGCCCGCAAGTCACAATCGATCTCAATCCCACGTTCGTGATTTTCTGGGCATTTTTTAGTTGCGCCAATTCAATCGATTTTGTTTTTTCTTCTTTTTCGTTTTCGTTTTCGTCAATAAGAAGTAAATTGTTGCTCGGAATTAGAGCTATTGATAGCTGATATTACTTGTTTAATACTTCTTTTTTCCCCTGTGTCTTCATTCAATCCAAACTCATTGTGAAAGCATTTGATGCGGTTACAACAAGATAAAGTCATGAACATTAGCATCGCCCAATCTCTAGCTGTCAAGGATTTCTTATATTCTGTATTGATTGAGGCTAACAAATCCAATTCTCATTTTTAATGGGTTTTAAAGCAAAAGAGTTACCAGTAGACTTAAGCCCTGTGTGTGGCGAACTTTGGGTCGCCTCCTTTTCGTCTGATGCATCAAAGAGTAGTTACTGTCATTTGGCAATGCATAGATTATAGAATGTTAACACCGTATGCTTTTCCTGTGATTCGTCCATCTTCTACGTTTATGACTGGTAGTGTACCTGCTTTCATTGCCCTGATGTCTGTCCTCGTGCCGATGTCTGTCCTCGTGCCGATGTCTGTCCTCGTGACGATGTCTGTCCTCGTGCCTATGTCTGTTCTCGTGACGATGTCTGTCCTCGTGACGATGTCTGTCCTCGTGCCGATGTCTGTCCTCGTGCCGATGTCTGTTCTCGTGCTTATGTCTGTCCTCGTGACGATGTCTGTCCTCGTGCCTATGTCTGTCCTCGTGCCTATGTCTGTTCTCGTGCCTATGTCTGTTTTCGTGACGATGTCTGTTTTTCGTGACGATGTCTGTTCTCGTGACGATGTCCGTCCTCGTGACGATGTCTGTTCTCGTGCCTATGTCTGTTCTCGTGCCTATGTCTGTTCTCGTGACGATGTCTGTTCTCGTGCCTATGTCTGTTCTCGTGACGATGTCTGTTTTCGTGACGATGTCTGTTCTCGTGCCGATGTCTGTCTTCGTGACGATGTCTGTCCTCGTGACGATGTCTGTCCTCGTGACGATGTCTGTTCTCGTGCCGATGTCTGTTCTCGTGACGATGTCTGTTCTCGTGACGATGTCTGTCCTCGTGACGATGTGATCAATAGAAACACCTCACCGCGCCCTTGGTTTGATCTGAGAAAAGTAAAGAAGTGAATGCTAGCCGCTTTGATATTGGATTTTGATACCACAACGGGTTTGGGGTTTGGTTGGGGGCCAGACTTGAGACAGTAAGATCATCTTGGGTTCCAACCCTGGCAATGCTAGATTTGATGTGTATTGTATTGGGGGGGGAGATAGACATGCATTTCCTCACACAATGTAAGTGCTAAAGCGATAGACTAGCGGCTTGTATGGGAGGCGATGACGACCTGATTCACTCCGCGTTACACAAATCGGGATACGCTTTAGCTCTATGGGCCTTAACTTCCTGGAAAGGGCGGCGGTACGTACCCTTTAGTGTAATATCCCCAAGGTTTTTTCGTCTCTTTTACTTTGGGTTCAACATTCGATGGAACAGATGTACGCTGTCTTGGATGTGTTCATTAGGCATGGCACTTGTTTTCTTCGAGTAGAAGTAGAATCGCGTATAATAATATTTGGCTTATCAGGAGAGTCAGGTCTGTCATACTTATGTTGTCAAGGGCCGTATCTTCTGACATTTCTTATCTACTTGAACCAGGTGTTAGTGTCGGGATTACTGTCTCAATGGTCGTCTTATGTGGGCACATGGAGGGAGAAAGGGTGAGGTTAAAGGAGGTTAGTCATGTCGCCTTTCTACCTTTCTATGTAGGTGTAGAGAAGGCCAGGGAGGGGTGAGGGGGGGGGCTAGAAGGAGATGATTGTCATAATGTTATATGTATGTATGTACTAGCAAGCTTCAATAACACATCACTCTTTGAACTGTCCATTACATTGATACGTTCACTCATGCTCATGAGCTGTTGAAATTCTCTAGTATCCAGTGTTTTTAGCCGTAGTATTAAAGGTAATAATGAATTGGGCCATTGTGCATTTGCCCATAGTGTCCTAAACCAATCCTTGTGGGGTGGGGGTGGGGGTTCAAACTGATATACTTTGCTCATGCAATGGACAGTTCAAAGGGTGGTGTGTCAGTAAAGCTCACTGGTATATAGAATGGCACATTTGTTTCTTTTCAATCAATGCCGTTTGCACTTGATCTTTAATGAGCGTTTTAAGAAGAAAAGAAAATCTCACTTTGGCCCCCATTTCCTGGCTTAACATGCTGAAGACTTTACGTTGTTTTATCAAAGGAGATCAGTTTGTCTTCACTTCTTCGATTCTTTTCGGTGAAAACTTAGACACGCTGTGAATGGTTGCCTCTAAGCTAGGCTATATCTTAGTTGATTATCTTTGGTGGAAACTTTGACCAGTTTCTTTTCCGATGGCAATTGAAGAAAAACTTTACCTCTGCAAAAAGGACAAGACAGGTTCGCTTATTGAGCCATTCCAAATTGACTTTAATTCAAATGTCTTCGATAACCATGGCGTTTTCACTGTCCTTCTTTGAACCTAATGTAACATATCAATAATATCATTATACTACAGTGGGGAGAGGTCTTACGTAATATTTGTATAGCCTTGTATTTGACTTTGTACCCAATACACACACACACACACACGCACGCACGCACACACGCACGCACACGCATCCTTTTTAGCCTGCTGTCGTGTCCTGAAAGGCCCGAACTCTAAACCACTTGATGCATGCCCTGTGTTATGTTGACCAGTTTGTTTTTGGTGCACGTGCCCATCTTCCAACCAGGGTGCCCCGGGTCTTGACCAGCCCTGTCCCTTAGACGAGGATGGCTTTCCGATTCCAGAGTGCGGGGGTGCTTACGGCTTCTATCACACACGAAAGGGAAGAATGCCATAATGGGTAGCGTCTCTTTGGCGGTAAGTGTTGACCAACGGAAGGATGGTCGGCCTGAGTGTTGGATAAATGTAAACAGTGGAAAACTTCAAACAAAATTATCAACGGCGTAACACAAATGTAAATATTAAATCTTTATATGCAACCACAAAGACAGACGAAATACAATTCTTGTGGCCATTTGTGTATGAAAACATAGTTTAAAATCAGTTTATGTCAGATATTCCTAGGATAGAGAAGGAGAACTCTATTTGGTTAAAGGACAAAAAAGGTGTGGGTGAAGAATGGGGCATTGGTTAAAGGACATAAGTGTGGGTCAAGAATGGGGCATTAGTTAAAGGACATAAACGGTCAAGAATGGGGCATTAGTTAAAGGACATAAGTGTGGGTCAAGAATGGGGCATTGGTTAAAGGACATAAGTGTGGGTCAAGAATGGGGCATTAGTTAAAGGACATAAAAGGTCAAGAATGGGGCATTAGTTAAAGGACATAGGTGTGGGTCAAGAATGGGGCATTGGTTAAAGGACATAAAAGGTCAAGAATGGGGCATTGGTTAAAGGACATAAGTGTGGGTCAAGAATGGGGTATTAGTTAAAGGACATAAGTGTGGGTCAAGAATGGGGCATTGGTTAAAGGACATAAGTGTGGGTCAAGAATGGGGCATTAGTTAAAGGACATAGGTGTGGGTTAAGAATGGGGCATTAGTTAAAGGACATAAGTGTGGGTCAAGAATGGGGCATTAGTTAAAGGACATAGGTGTGGGTTAAGAATGGGTCATTAGTTAAAGGACATAAAAGGTCAAGAATGGGGCATTAGTTAAAGGACATAGGTGTGGGTTAAGAATGGGGCATTAGTTAAAGGACATAAAAGGTCAAGAATGGGGCATTAGTTAAAGGACATAGGTGTGGGTCAAGAATGGGGCATTGGTTAAAGGACAAAAAAGGTGTGGGTCAAGAATGGGGCATTGGAAAGATTGAGACCCACACCCCTCCCCTTCAACCCCTTGCATCTCCTTTTATTTTGTTTTACGATTTATTTAATGTGTCATAAACAAAGAACTGTCAACGTATTTTGCAACAATCTAAACTTATGTCTCCTGTTTAACGGGTTTTTTTTAATGTGTGTTTGTGTTGGTCTATATCGATATCGACAGTCAGTCAGTCAGTCAACGATTATTTATTTTGTACAGAAAAGAACACATTGATGTATTGACAACGGTAATTGATGATAATCAGGGTGTAGGGGGGGTGGGGGGGAGGCGATGGTTGATGATTTCGAGATGTTCAGATTAATTAACCTGATACATTGAATCAGAGCGGTGGTTTGTGTTTACTGTTACAGTTTGGTTTTTTTTGTCTATCGAGGGGCAGGGGAGCGTTTTGTTCTAATTATTTTGTTGTCGCTTAGAGATTGGGATTTTCTGGGGGAGGGGGGGGGGAGGATTTGTTACATTTATTTTCTCAACCTTTCTTGCTTTCATCAATATATATATATTTATTTTGGGGCTTGAATGCATGTTAGTTCCCATTACTACGTAGGCACCTTACACACCTGATACAGGATTTGAATTAATATTTTTAGCTAAAGAATAACACGTTATCAACTTTAAAATCGTTAATTTCCCATTTTAGCACATGTGACTTGAACAGTAACACTTTCGTATTAACCTGTTGTGTCCGATGCATTTTGATGACATTTTCTTTATTCACACTTTTCTTAATTTAAATTTTTCAATGCGGGTTTTCTGTCACTGTTTGGTACAACTCTCTAATTTTCCTATTCTCATCAAACCTTAGATAATTCTAACAACATTATAGTTTTTGCTGATTAAAAATGTGAATGCATTTCCATCTTTTATTGCTCCTATCACACTTTTGATTTTAACATTTGTTTTAGTTTTCCTTCTTTCTTCTTTTCATTATTATTATTGTTTTGTAGGTGGGAGAGAGGGAAGATGAGGTTTGTTTTACTTTCTTCCATCTCTCAATTCAGTTATATGTGTGTGTGTGTGTGTGTGTGTGTGTGTGTGTGTGTTCGAAGTACTACATGTTTGATACGTCTTGTCCCTGTCATGTTTGAGATTCCTGGCTTCAGAAGCTCACCACTAGAGATCCGATTCGTTATGAAAGTTTGTAGGGTTACAAGACCAAAGTTTTAATTAACATCGATGTAAAATCGATTACAGACAAGATTTCACTCGGGCAAAGTTTTTATTGTCAAACGTTGGTAAGGAGGAGACGATTTCCATTAAAGTCAAAGATTTCTATGATATTGTGAATTCGTACGCGTATCTGGATTTGGCTCAGTTTTGAGGCTAGAAAGGTGAAGGTCAAAAGACACTCGGTCTCTTTGGGGTTTTTTTTTTTATATTTCTGTGTTTTGTTTTGTTCCACTATAATGTTTGTTGGCACAAATCCTTGGTTTTACTGTAAACCATTTTTCTGATAAATCGCTTTAAATGGTCGGTAATCAAACATTAAACTGGTGAAGAATAAATACAATCATTTTCAAAGAGAGGGAATATTGTAGATCTATGAATTGATGAAATCTTCGTCGTAAGTCGGTCTAAACGGCTCACTGTAACTGACCCTCTGGCCGAAATTGTCCGCCTCTAAAATCTCAAATCTAATCGCTGACAGCCACGTAAGGGCTGGCACCTGGCCCTCAGATCTACATCTAGCAAGAGCCCTTGATACTTGTGGTAGGTCTCAGATCTACATCTGGCAAGAGCCCTTGATGCCCGGTTGTTTCTCAGATCTACATCTAGTCTCAGATCTACATCTAGCAAGAGCCCTTGATACTTGTGGTAGTCTCAGATCTACATCTAGCAAAAGAGCCCTTGATACTTGTGGTAGGTCTCAGATCTACATCTAGCAAAGCCCTTGATACTTGTGGTAGGTCTCAGATCTACATCTAGCAAGAGCCCTTGATACTTGTGGTAGGTCTCTCAATCTACATCTAGCATCTGTGGTACATCTACATCTAGCAAGAGCCCTTGATACGTGTGGTAGGTCTCAGATCTACATCTAGCAAGAGCCCTTGATACGTGTGGTAGGTCTCAGATCGACATCAAACAAAGAGCCCTTGATACGTGTGGTAGGTCTCAGATCCCCTTCTAGCAAGAGCCCTTGATACTTGTGGTAGGTACAGACGAATACGACCGCTTTTCACGGCCGCTGTTTTGCGTGGCCATCAAATTAATAATCTGGGTTGAAGCCAATCAGCAGACATTTACCTCACGACCACTTACCCTATTGTCACCAAAAGATAAATAAAACTGAATACCTTATCAGCTAATTAGGCCAACACAATTTAGATTAAAACGTCTTGGCTAGAATGGTGGTCTGATCCTGTTTGTGTTTACTGCCAAACGTCTTTTGTCAATTTTACTTAATCACCCACGTTATCTGCATTTAACGAGCGAGCTCATTTATCTGAGAAAACCGTTCCACATAGCACATAGCTAGATCTAGCTCAACTAGACTAATGTGTGCCTAGTTATATGTTTGATCAAAACAAATGAGAATCAGATACAATCAACTGCACATATCTTTGGGAGACGGGGTGGGGTGCAGAGAAAGAAATAGGGGCAGGGCATGGGGGTGTTCCTGTTTTGTTGTGTCTTTTACGGGGGTATTGTTGCTGGGGGGGGGGGAGGTTTAGGGGTGGTATACTTTAATGGTTTTTGTTCTTTTTCTCTTTTTTTATTTCTCTTTCTTTCTTTTTTTCTTTCTATTTTTAACTTTTGTTTTTTGAGTTCCTGGTGAAGATTGAGGAGACGTGCATTTGAATTGGTTTTTTACATTCCGTTGTGTATGGCTTTGTTTTAAACGTATGTGAATAATTTATTTCTTCCTTTTGAATTGATTGAGGATTTTTGGTCGTTTTTAGTTTGTTCCGTTTTCCTGCCATTTCTATGTACTTTTAGATTGTTGGTTTTTTTTAACTTCTTCCTTTTACAAGTTAGGTCAGAACCTTGGGATTTAGTGTGTTAGCTATTGAGTAACTTTAGCCTCTTGATTTTGTCTGTGTGTTGGTTTGAATGCCTTAAGCAGGATACAGCGGTAAGTCACACAGTCCAGTTTTGTTTATGAAAAGTATTGATGTAAATTGAAAACTTGACTATAAAAAGTATTGATGTAAATTGAAAACTTGACTATAAAAAGTATTGATGTAAATTGAAAACTTGGCTATAAAAAGTATTGATGTAAATTGAAAATTTGACTATAAAAAGTATTGATGTAAATTGAAAACTTGGCTATGAAAAGGATTGATGTAAATTGACAACGTAGCTGTGAAAAGTATTGATGTAAATTGAAAACTTGACTATGGAAAGGATTGATGTAAATTGAAAATGTGGCTATGAAAAGGATTGATGTAAATTGAAAACGTGGCTATGAAAAGTATTGATGTGAATTGAAGACTTGGCTATGCAAAGTATTGATGTGAATTGAAGATTTGGCTATGAAAAGTATTGATGTAAATTGAAAAACTTGGCTATGAAAAAGGATTGATTTAAATTCAAAAACTTGGCTATGAAATGCATTGATGTAAGTTAAAAAACTTGGCTATGCAAAGTATTGATGTAAATTGAAAAGCTTGGCTATGAAATGCATTGATGTAAGTTGAAAAACTTGGCTATGCAAAGTATTGATGTAAATTGAAAAACTTGGCTATGAAAAGGATTGATGTAAATTGAAAAACTTGGCTATGCAATGTATTGATGTAAAATGAAAAACTTGGCTATTAAAAGTATTGATGTAAAATGAAAAACTTGGCTATTAAAAGTATTGACGTAAATTGAAAAACTTGGCTATGCAATGTATTGACGTAAATTGAAAACCTTGGCTATGCAATGTATTGACGTAAATTGAAAACCTTGGCTATGCAAAGTATTGACGTAAATTGAAAACGTGGCTTGCAAAGAGCGAAGTAAAGTTGAAACCTTGCCTATGAGAACTGCTAAGATTTTTATGAGACATTGTTCTTTGTATTTAAACACTAAGGAATCTCGATTTCTATGCATTTGCCCAAATATGAACATGTGGTCGTAAGTATTGTATAACTACACGTGTTGATCCATACGTTTTTCAGTGATACTAGATAATTGGAACATCGATGCATCTTGTATTTTCTGCTTTTAAGAGTCTACGTTTACTGGAGAGTACAATCTGGTGCAACTCTAACTGTTTGAGTGGAGGATAGTGCTGTTCGTTTCGGTTGGAGATTTTGTTCTCTTTCTCAAACTGTACAACTGAATCGATATTTGAAGGACAGCATTGATTATTGTGTCATCTTTTCTGTTTTTCATTTTCTTGCAGTGACGTCAGTCTTGATGTAGGATTGAGCAGAAAGGCATTAGAGAAAACAGACCATTGAAGAAGCAATTGCTCTGGGCGGATCAAACCGGAAGTAGAAAGGGATGATGAATGTATTCGAGTCGACTAATATTTCGTAACTGACGATGAATCGATTATTATTAAACTCCATGACATTCTTCAGCCGTCCATTGCCAACAACAGTCACTACGGGTGGGGGGGGGGGGGGGGGGTAAGTCCGGCAAAGATGCTTGCGGTGTCTCAGCTAAGACTTGGCCCCGATCAAACGGTCACACACGAAGGAAACAATACAGTTTATAGGAAGGCGTAATAGTGTATTTGTGTTATTGATATTTGCTAGGTTCTAGGTCGGGTGTTATTTTTCTGTTTTGTGGTTTTGTTTGTTTTGTTTCAGGTATATTTTGGTTTCGTTTGGGTTTTTTTGGGGTTGTTGTTTTTGTATTTAAGAAGGGGGGTTCAAGGGGATGGTGGGGTTTGTTTTTGGGGGGTTTGTCAGGGGGGGGGAGATAATCTTCTCGAAGCTGTGTCTTTGGTTGTTTTGATTTTTCTCTGTTTTTGTGTTTAACTTGTGTTTGACCGAATCGATAATTTACAAAGTCAGCGAAAACGAGAACAGCTTAGAACTAAATCGTACAAGTCAAAGGTACTAAACGACAGCTAGGTTTGACAGAAAAGGCTACATGGGTTTCAAGGAACAGAGAATGTTAACAAGAGAGTGTAGAAAGACGCAAACGAAAGATGCCTGCATGAGGAGGAGAGAAAAAATTGGTATCTCTACAGTATGATTTATTTGGTTTGTTGATATTTTATGTGTGCGTGTGTGTGTGAGAGAGAGAGAAAGAGAGAGAGAGAGAGAGAGAGAGAGAGAGAGAGAGAGAGAGAGAGAGAGCGAGAGAGAGAGAGAGAGAGAGAGACAGAGACAGAGACAGAGAGAGACAGAGAGAGAGAGAGACAGAGACAGAGAGACAGAGACAGAGACAGAGGAAAAAAAACACCCCAGTGAATCTCGCCATCAGTATGGACATAAACGGTTTTCAGGACAAGAAAGCTTTGTTGTTCAATTCACCTTGATGTATCATGTATGGTGTATGTATCTTGACCACAGGCCCCTACCCCCTTTGTATCAGACTCGCTTTGTGAAAAGTCTGCTGGTGATAGATAATGTCATGTTTGGTAACTTATTGATTCACTTTGATGTATGCTCAAAGATTTCAGTACTCTGTGGGTCAAAAGCCTGGTTTACCTGTGTAATATGGACACTACAATGGCACTCCACCAATGCTATGGATGTTTAGCGTTAGCATAACGGTTTTTAATAGACTTACATGGTAACTTCCAATTATGTGACAAGAAATTATTGTGTTTTTGATTTCCACGTGTATTTTCCTCTCAAGATATACGTCACAAGCTTATCAAGGTTAAACGTCTTGGGTGGTATGTTATAGAGATAGGTGCAATATGTTTGTTATTTTTTTATTATTATTATTATTATTATTATTATTATTATTATTATTATTATTATTATTATTATTATTATTATTATTATTATTATTTTTATTATTATTATTATTATTATTATTATTGTTATTATTATTATTATTATTATTATTATTATCACCATCAGTAATGGTGGTGGTAGTAGTATAGTAGTAGTAGTAGTATTATTAGTAGTAGTAGTAGTAGTAGTAGTAGTAGTAGTAGTAGTAGTAGTAGTGGTGGTGGTGGTGGTAGTAGTAGTAGTTGTGGTGGTGCTAGTAGTAGTAGTAGTAGGAGTAGTAGTAGTAGTAGTAGTAGTAGTAGTAGTAGTAGTAGTAGTCAGTAGTAGTGCTAGTAGTAGTTGTAGTCATCATCAGTAGTAGTAGTAGTAGTAGTAGTAGTAGTAGTAGTAGTAGTAGTAGTAGTAGTAGTAGTAGTAGTAGTAGTAGTAGTAGTAGTAGTTGAAGAAGTAAAAAGCAGCAGCAGCAGTAGTAGTCTGTTGTAGTGGTGGTGGTGGCCGGAATTGGTTGTAGCAATATCATTAGCCTGATCCATGTCCTTGTGTTGTACTGATGTTGTTGTTGTTTTCCCAATTGAAAGAAAAAAAGGTAAAACATGCAAACGCCCTACGGATTCTCTCAATTCATTGATATTCTTTTTTGTCCATTATTTTAACAGTAAATAAAACAAATTCCTGTCTGCCTGCTACCTTTCCAGTGACTAATATTTAGATTCACTACAAAAACTTGTATGACTGTCAGAAATGCAAATGGTATTCATTACCATTGAAGATTGAGCCAGGGCCCATGTGTGGAGCATAAGCGTGAATGTCATTGTCACTAATTGTCAGGTGTGGCCAAGACTGAAATATAGCAAATCAATTCGTGTATGTGTATTATTATTTTCAAGTTTTTAGTGTACATGTCCTTGCACTTTGGAATAATATTTGTAACAATATTGTCACTTTTCTTCTTTTTATTTATATTATAATATGTTTTGTTATGCTTATACTGTAATGCTTCACGTAAGATTTATTGGCTCCTTAGAAGGCTTTGTCATGTTATAATTTCTGTAAAACGATATTGTAAACTTTCTTTCAAGGTGTATGTATTTCAATTGAAACTGTAACAATAATTTTGTATCATTTATATTCTGAGTAGCCGTTGACTGACGTAAATCATCATCGTAATAAGAACTAAAGCATACTCAGTGTTTCATTCATTCGTGTTTTCACTTACATATGTTTCATTCATTCTGACTTACATATGTTTCATTCGTACTCAGTGTTTCACTTACATATGTTTCATTCGTAAATCATCATTCGTAATAAGAACTAAACATATGTTTTCATTCGTACTCAGTGTTTCACTTACATATGTTTCATTCGTACTCATTTTCACTTACTATGTTTCATTCATACTCAGTGTTTCACTTACATATGTTTCATTCGTGTTTCACTTACATATGTGTCATTCGTACTCAGTACTTACATATGTTTCATTCATACTCAGTGTTTCACTTACATATGTTTCATTCATACTCAGTGTTTCCACTTACATAATGATGTTTAAATTCTCACCATTTTATGTTCATCATTCATTTCACATATTCATCCTCAAGTGTGCCAAGTTTATCTGAAACTTGGAAAGGTGTGTACGTCCCTGGTTGTACCTATGTGTACATCACTTGGATTTGTACCTATGTTTACATCCACCTGGTTGTACCTATGTGTACATCCACCTGGTTGTACCCATGTGTACATCACCTGGTTATACCTATGTACATCACCTGGTTATACCTATGTGTACATCACCTGGTTATACCTATGTGTACATCCACCTGGTTATACCTATGTGTACATCCACCTGGTTATACCTATGTGTACATCCACCTGGTTATACCTATGTGTACATCCACCTGGTTATACCTATGTGTACATCCACCTGGTTGTACCTATGTGTACATCCACCTGGTTGTACCTATGTGTACATCACCTGGTTGTACCTATGTGTACATCCACCTGGTTGTACCTATGTGTACATCCACCTGGTTGTACCTATGTGTACATCCACCTGGTTGTACCTATGTGTACATCCACCTGGTTGTACCTATGTGTATCCATGGTTGGCCTATGTGTACATCCACCTGGTTGTACCTATGTGTACATCCACCTGGTTGTACCTATGTGTACATCCTCCTAATGCACGTCCTCCTAAGCATCTCTTGTGAACGTTTGCTTGTAATGTCACGTACAGTTCAAGGTTTCTTCTCAGGTGATCATATCTTGGTTTTATCCTCCGGAATTTGAAAAGGCGACGTGAGTGGGGGGGGAGGGAGGGAGGAGGCGTTTGTTGGAGAAGCCTTGGGGTGTTTGATCACAAGCCAACTGGAATTCCCAAAGTGCGTGGTTTTTAATTCAATAATTGGGGATGGTGAGGTGGTGGTCGACGGCAACGTGTTCCGTAAAGGGAAAAGATTACATCAGAAAAGAAAAGAAATGGCTGTCCCATCTCTTGAGATCACCATTTATTATCAAAATTCCTCAATGACAAATTACATTATATTACAACCTATTTACCAGACAAGAGAAAACAATAAATGAATTCCATATGTGGAGCTACAGTCAGATTGAGTTGCCACCAGTTTTCTGTGGAAGACCTATACCCAGTCGAAGTTTCTGCTAACGGCATATGGAAAAAAAGCTCTAATCAATTGGAGATGTGCTAATGATCTGCAGTAGACCTAAAGACATCTTTGTGAAAAACCAGAATGCAAAGTTACCCTCAGGACAAAATGCAATAACATCTGTAAATCCACCCGTTCAATTTCAAGTAAACTAACACATCTATTTCACTACTTGGTTTGTGACTGACATGCAAGTACAAACATATTGTACAGGGGGACCTCATAGGGAGACACCGTTCAGCATTTCACTGTGTACATTTTTTTCATTGCCTCTTGAAGTGATAGAGGCCAATGCAACTAAGTGAGTTGTATTTTCATTATTTAAAAAGGAAAAGGGTCTGTGTTATTACATTGCTTGATGTTGCATGAGGCTTTGCCTTCTTTTTGTTCTTATTGTCGTTTAAAGATATGGTGGTTTTTAACTTCTTTTGTTTACAGGATTAGATGAGAATGAAATTATATCACAAGTCATGGCATTATCGTTATCTATGTATCAATAGCATATTTTATTCTTGATGTAAGAAGGTGAATGTCAGATGTTGCAAAATGTCATGGAAAACTGATTGGGACACTGCTTCTACAAATTAAAGGAATGGCCTTTGATCACATAGAAGATGATAAGTGTCCAATCAAAATGTGTGTTCCTGTAAGAGCTTGTCCTGCCACTGTTCACACCAGTCATCACGTCACCAGGTTGGCTGTGACTGCACACTTATACCTGATTTTGGCCACAGTCATCAAAACATGTATAGAATGCCTGCAAATGAGTGCGCCAATGAGTGGTCATTCAGTAAAATTGGTTAAAATCCCAATGCTCCAATGAGTGATTATTCAGTAAAATTAGTAAAAATCCCAATGTTCCAAAGATTGGCTATTCAGTAAAAATGGTTAGAATCCCAATGCTCCAATGAGTGGTTATTCAGTAAAATTGGTTAATATTCCAATGCGCCAATGAGTGGTTATTCAGTAAAATTGGTTAAAATCTCAATGCGCCAATGAGTGGTTATTCAGTAAAATTGGTTAAAATCTCAATGCGCCAATGAGTGGTTATTGAGTAAAATTGGTTAAAATCCCAATTTAATGTTTGTGATATTTTCATGAAATGTTTTATGTTCTGGTTTTAGGGTCAAAATTGGTTTGTGACGCTTTGAACTGACTTTTATATAAATGAGCCATTTTTATGTTCTTCATGAATGCTGTTCATGCAGATAGATTATATTCATTTAACTTCCTGTTTAGTCTTTTTTAATAGTGTTGAGGCATTGCCTTTCAGTAGGCAATAGATTAATTGCGTCATTACTGCCCTCTTACAAGCCTATGCCTCTCTGGTTTGTTCTCAATAATTTCTATTTCATGATATTCATATTTGAAATTAGTTTACCGCTTTCATTTTGTTTAGATCTTTATCTTGGTTTTGTCCTTTATGTCCAAAGAATGTCAGTATTTGTCACAATACTAAATGTTACACAGCTTCTACTTGTACTCAAATAAAACCAAGGTTACTGGTCATAGTGATGATAAGACATTTTTGTTCAATTATGTAACAGATGCGTGACATTTTAACTTCTAGGCTAATTGCACTGAAATGTTTCGCTAATGAACACAGCAAGATAAGTAGGGACATAATAATATGCATGATGACAATGTGTGTAGAAATCGCACACGTGACCTTGGTGTGCACAAGAGATACAGAGTGAAGCCATGACTAAGACTTGTTAATGTGTGACACGTTTGATGTTTATCTACTTATCTGGTTCTGGTTTTTATTCTTCACCAATAAATATTGAAACGTATCATTCTACATAAGAGTGTGTGCTGTTATGTAACATACACACCTCCTCAAAGTTTATGCTGTGTGTTTAAAGTATAATACATCAAATTTCACAAGCTATATATCACTTCACTTTGTTTCTAAAAATGTGTATTGTCCCAAATTAAAAATGTTTCGTTAAATGAAGTTTAAAAAACTGCTTCAAACTTAAAAAAGTAACTCTTTGAGTAATGATTAATACTGTTTTACAAACTAGCAATGTAGAATTGTTGCTAACAAGCACACATGAAAATTCAGCTTTCCTCTTTTGATTTGCCCAACTTAGCAGATTTTGTTTTTACCAAGCGGATAAATGTGACAGAAATATCATCTAGCAACAACTGAAAAGCCTAACACTCAGCAGTTGAAAGCAGATATCAGAAATATCATCTAGATCTAGCAACAGCTGAAAAGCCTAACACTCAGCAGTTGAAAGCAGATATCAGAAATATCATCTAGATCTAGCAACAGCTGAAAAGCCTAACACTCAGCAGTTGAAAGCAGATATCAGAAAATTGGTGCTATTCGGAATATATAAATGTTTGTCTGTGACATTACCCATATTGATGTTAGTTGTTGCTTTGATCACACCATTGAAGTCAGTGAAGAGAGTAACTTAATACTGGTAACGTTTATAAAAACATGTTGAAAACTAGGCCACGAAAACTAGTACAGGAGATAGTGAATGATTGGGGTTTTTTATGATTTAATAAGTGATTGATCGGTGAATTAAATAAAAATGTACACAGTGTGTACATTCAATAAAGATTTGGCAGTTCATGAACTTCCCTCACCAGGGATAAACTTCATTTTTTCTCAACACTGATGAGGTCACACACAAGTGAGTCATCAATCCATCGATCATCATTCGTATCCATCACTCCTTGCTAGGCATTACGCAAGATACACAATGTGATTTGATGTTTTCATTCACCTATGACGTTCATGTTACTATAACTATAAGTCTTACTTTTATAGATGTTTTCTGCTACTTTGATATCACCTTTGGCAAATTTCATATCTCTACATGCCAATCGATGTCGTAATCAATGTGCAATCACTTTCTGGTTTTCGTCACGACTATTTTGATTTCTTATCACACACAAATACACACATATGCACACATACATACATACACACATACACAAACACACACACACATACATACACACACATACATCATCTTAGCAGATATACACACATACATACACACAAACAACACACACACATATACATACATACATACATACATACATACACACACATACACACACACATCTTAGCAGATATATACACACGCGTTTTAAAGGTAATGAATACTTTGGGAATATATATTGGGAGAAATAAACAAACAAATTGGTACCACGGCCATTCCACTAGTGGCAAATCAGTTCAGATAATGATTATATCGAAACAAACAAATTGGTACCACGGCCGTTCCATTAGTGACAAATCGCACTTCAGATGAGTAGCCACGCGAGATTAGTATCGAAACAAACAAATTGGTACCACGGCCATTCCACTAGTGGCAAATCAGTTCAGATGAGTAGCCACGCGGGGTTAGTATCGAAACAAACAAATTGGTACCACGGCCATTCCACTAGTGGCAAATCAGTTCAGATGAGTAACCACATGAATTATATACCTAGGACCTTGGTTACATCGGGAAGAAGTTTTGATTGATTGATTGCATCTTTTTAAATCTCAAGATCAAATTCTGGGCTTAAATGTATAATTTTAGCTACAATCATTGTATTATGTATGAGATGGTAGAATATGGCCCAAATATATGAAGAAATAGCATTCATTATATTAACGTAAACAGCGAGATAATCTGAAAGCAGACTAGAGGTAAAATATTGTATTGCCATAATCTTGGGGGGGGAGGGGTGGATATTGCATTGCAAGGCTACCCATCACAATTGGCATTGCATACCTTCATATATGCCTACTTTAACTTACTTTGAAGAAAGAACAATTCCATTTCGTTGAAAAACGGTTACAAAAAATCGCAGTCAGACATCAGCCAGTGTGGTTGACAAGATGTTTTGGTTTTGGTTTTGTTTTTAATTAAGTTCTTTATTCAACCGAGTCTTTGTTTTAATCACTGCTATATTATATGGATGAGAATATAGGAACTTTATCTTCTTCATGGTTCTAAACTTATCGTATTTTCTCTGATATTTCCTCACGATGTTTAATGTTTTTTATTCATTCATGTTCTCTTTCTTTAACACTATTTGCATTGTCATTTATGTTCTCGTAGGATTACAATCTTTATTTTCGCCACATGAACCGTCTTACCATCACAATTTGAAGTTGTCTTTGATAAACCTAAATAAACTAATTGTAATGTTTGACATGTATTTCGATTGTCTTTTCTTCCCGTAGCGTACCTACATGTATTCTGGTTTGTTTATAGTGTTGCTTGTCTCTTTGTGTGTTAAAACTGTTTTTATTCCTAGTTCCATGATCCCTTACATGTACTTACCAATGGATAGTTCCATGATCACTTACATGTACTTACCAATGGATAGTTCCATGATCACTTACATGTACTTACCAATGGATAGTTCCATGAACACTTACATGTACTTACCAATGGATAGTTCCATGATCACTTACATGTACTTACCAATGGATAGTTCCATGATCACTTACATGTACTTACCAATGGATAGTTCCATGAACACTTACATGTACTTACCAATGGATAGTTCCATGATCACTTACATGTACTTACCAATGGATAGTTCCATGATCACTTACATGTACTTACCAATGGATAGTTCCATGAACACTTACATGTACTTACCAATGGATAGTTCCATGATCACTTACATGTACTTACCAATGGATAGTTCCATGAACACTTACATGTACTTACCAATGGATAGTTACATGATCACTTACATGTACTTACCAATGGATAGTTCCATGATCACTTACATGTACTTATCAATGGATAGTTCCATGATCACTTACATGTACTTACCATTGGATAGTTCCATGAACACTTACATGTTGGATAGTTCCATGAACACTTACATGTACTTACCAATGGATAGTTCCATGAACACTTACATGTACTTACCAATGGATAGTTCCATGAACACTTACATGCACTTACCATTGGATAGTTCCATGAACACTTACATGTTGGATAGTTCCATGCTTACATGTACTTACCAATGGATAGTTCCATGAACACTTACATGCACTTACCATTGGATAGTTCCATGAACACTTACATGTACTTACCAATGGATAGTTCCATGATCCCTACATGTAATTACCAATGGATGATGGTCCCACTGGCATTGCCCATATCACCGCACAAAGGCACACACACGCTCACACACTCACACACACACACATACACACGCACCATACACACGCCCAGAAACACACACACACACATACACACACACTCACACACACACATACACACAATTTCCTTCTCCTTATTGCTTGGTCTCCCATCGCTGATACGCCGATGGAAGAAAATTACAGCTGGGAGATTTCACATGGTTTTAAATGTAGTATTGGCATTACTAACAGTAGGTGCACGGTTTGAATCCTGTGTCATGGACATACATTATTTCAAGGGGTTTTGTTTTACATCCCAAAATGCAATTGTTTGTATGAATGCATCATTGTATAAATTAATATATGTATGCATGTACGTATGTATAAATGTATGCTCTTAACTGTTTGTTTGTTTTTGTACCGTGTACCTTTTGTGTATGTAAATGTAAAGTTGGAAGGACCCATGTAAACCTTATATGCCGACGATGTCAGAAGGTCCATGTTCGAATCTTGATAAATATACTGCCAACTTGTCTTGTGGGGGGGGGTCTGATGTCCCTTCTTTTGGGGATGTTATAGCTCCCGATCTTTTGGGGATTTTATAGCCCTCCGATCTTTTGGGGATTTTTATACCTCTCTGATCTTTTGGGGATTTTATACCTCTCCGATCTTTTGGGGATTTTATAGCCCTCCGATCTTTTTGGGATTTTCTCTGATCTTTTGGGGATTTTATACCTCTCCGATCTTTTGGGGATTTTATACCTCTCTGATCTTTTGGAGATTTTATACCTCTCCCGATCTTTTGGGGATTTTATACCTCTCTGATCTTTTGGAGATTTTATACCTCTCCGATCTTTTGGGGATTTTATACCTCTCTGATCTTTTGGGGATTTTATACCTCTCCGATCTTTTGGGGAATTTATGCCTCTCCGGTCTTTTGGGATTTTATAGCTCTCCGATCTTTTGGGGAATTTATACCTCTCCAGTCATTGGGAGATTTTATACCTCTCCGATCTTTTGGGGATTTTATACCTCTCCGGTCTTTTGGGGATTTTATACCTCTCCGATCTTTTGGGGATTTTATACCTCTCCGATCTTTTGGGGATTTTATACCTCTCCGATCTTTTGGGGATTTTATACCTCTCTGATCTTTTGGGGATTTTATACCTCTCCGATCTTTTGGGGATTTTATACCTCTCCGATCTTTTGGAGATTTATACCTCTCCGATCTTTTGGGGATTTATACCTCTCTGATCTTTTGGAGATTTTATACCTCTCCGATCTTTTGGGGATTTTATACCTCTCTGATCTTTTGGGGATTTTATACCTCTCCGATCTTTTGGGGAATTTATGCCTCTCCGGTCTTTTGGGGATTTTATAGCTCTCCGATCTTTTGGGGAATTTATACCTCTCCAGTCATTGGGAGATTTTATACCTCTCCGATCTTTTGGGGATTTTATACCTCTCCGGTCTTTTGGGGATTTTATACCTCTCCGATCTTTTGGGGATTTTATACCTCTCCGATCTTTTTGGGATTTTATACCTCTCCGATCTTTTGGGGATTTTATACCTCTCCGATCTTTTGGGGATTTTATACCTCTCTGATCTTTTGGGGATTTTATACCTCTCCGATTTTTGGTAGATAAAATCGAGCATCGAGATCTAGTTTCTGTGAAGATGGACAAGATTATTAGAAAGGTTCCGCGAGCATGATATGAAAAATTCATACTTTGATATCGGAGTCAACTGAGATGAAAAAAAGCATCTGAAAATTGTGTAGGGCAACTTAGATTTATTCCATGCTGCATTTGCAACGTCCGTCATTAATAAAGTACTGGTATGCCGATGGTAACTTTCTAGGTCAAAAAAGCAATGCAGTGCTAACCATTAATAAACCACTTGTATACTTCATGTGCATTCTGGCATATGTTTTAACCAATGATAACTTTCTAGGTCAAAGGCAATGTGTAGAGCGGATTGAGGGGCGGGGGCGCGTGGGGGGGGGGGGCATTTGAAAACAATTCTTCCCACAAACTATGAAAATGAAATATAACAAAGAAAGAATAAAAGCAAAGATTGAAGTAAGAAAAAAGAAGGCAAAATATGGATGCATTATTCCCTGATGTCACTCTGACCTAGTCACACTCGTAGATGTGAGCACTTCTTAGAAGAGGGAATGGCAGTGGTGGCTCGTGGTGGCCAGGATGTGGCAGAGACAAGTGCACCATGCTTTACAACATCCTACGATAATTGCGTTGCTAACTGTGAGTGAGAGCACAAAAAATAGGCAAGTTTTGCACTCATTGCTTTTGATCCGCCATTTCCACAGACCACTCACATCCCGGTTCGTGCAATCATTAACATGTTTACTATTAGACTTTGAGGCCGACATTCCAGGTCTTTCACAGTCTCCGTGTATCCAACCTTCCATTTATGCATACGCATGACCCTGTGCCCTTCTTGCGTATCTCTTTTGACATATCTAAAGGACTTGAAATGTATACGAAAGATCAGAAGATACGCGTAATGTGTACAATATGGGGATATTATTAAAATTCATATTTTACCATAATAATATTAGTGATAGCCCTGATAGCAATGTTTAGAAGAAGAAGAAGAAGAAGAAGAAGAAGAAGAAGAAGAAGAAGAAGAAGAAGAAGAAGAAGAAGAAGAAGAAGAAGAAGAAGAAGAAGAAGAAGAAGAAGAAGAAGAAGAAGAAGAAGAAGAAGAGAGAAGAAGAAGAAGAAGAAGAAGAAGAAGAAGAAGAAGAAGAAGAAGAAGAAGAAGAAGAAGAAGAAGAAGAAGAAGAAGAAGAAGAAGAAAGAAGAAGAAGAAGAAGAAGAAGAAGAAGAAGAAGAAGAAGAAGAAGAAGAAGAAGAAGAAGAAGAAGAAGAAGAAGAAGAAGAAGAAGAAGAAGAAGAAGAAGAAGAAGAAGAAGAAGAAGAAGAAGAAGAAGAAGAAGAAGAAGAAGAAGAAGAAGAAGAAGAAGAAGAAGAAGAAGAAGAAGAAGAAGAAGAAGAAGAAGAGGAAGAAGAAGAAGAAGAAGAAGAAGAAGAAGAAGAAGAAGAAGAAGAAGAAGAAGAAGAAGAAGAAGAAGAAGAAGAAGAAGAAGAAGAAGAAGAAGAAGAAGAAGAAGAAGAAGAAGAAGAAGAAGAAAGACTGAAGAAGAAGAAGCAGCAGAAAGCAACAAGAGGAAAATAATAATAATAATAATAATAATAATAATAATAATAATAATAATAATAATAATAATAATAATAATAATAATAATAATAATAATAAATAATAATAATAATAATAATAATAATAAAAACAATAATAATAATAATAATAATAATAATAATAATAATAATAATAATAATAATAATAATAATAATAATAATAATAATAATAATAATAATAATAATAATAATAATAATAACATTATAATAATAATAATGATATTAATAATAATAATGAAATGATAATAATAATAATAATAATAACAATAATAATAATAATAATAATAATAATAATAATAATAATAAAATAATAATAAAAGTAATAGTAGTAGTAGTAGTAGTAGTAGTAGTAGTAGTAGTAGTAGTAGTAGTAGTAGTAGTAGTAGTAGTAGTAGTAGTAGTAGTAGAAGCAGTAGTAGTAGCAGTAGTAGTAGTAGTTGTAGTAGTAGTAGAAGTAGTAGTAGTAGTAGTAGTAGTAGTAGTAGTAATAGTAGTAGTAGTAGTAGTAGTAGTAGTAGTAGTAGTAGTAATAATAGTAGTAGTAGTAGTAGTAGTAGTAGTAGTAGTAGTAGTAGTAGTAGTAGTAGTAGTAGAAGTAGTAGTAGTAGTAGTAGTAGTAGTAGTAGTAGTAGTAGTAGTAGTAGTAGTAGTAGTAGTAGTAGTAGTAGTAGTAGTAGTAAAGGGGGTAAGCATAATAATAATAATAATAATAATAATAATAATAATAATAATAATAATAATAATAATAATAATAATAATAATAATAATAATATAATAATAATAATATTAATAATAATAACAATAATATATTAATAATAATAATAATAATAATAATAATAATAATAATAATAATAATAATAATAATAATGATAAAGATAATAGTAATAACAGTAATGATAATATAAATGATAATATTAGTAATAGTAATAATACTTTTAAATGATAATAATAACAGTAAAAATAATAATGATACTAATAATGATGATAATGATAGTAATGATGTAAACAGTGATAATGATAGTAATGATGTAAACAGTGACAATGACAGAAATGATGTAAATAGTGACAATGATAGTAATGATGTAAATAGTGATAATGATAGTAATGATGTAAATAGTGACAATGATAGTAATGATGGAAATACTGACAATGATAGTAATGATGGAAATAGTGACAATGATAGTAATGATGTAAATAGTGACAATGATAGTAATGATGTAAATAGTGACAATGATAGTAATGATGTAAATAGTGACAATGATAGTAATGATGGAAATAGTGACAATGATAGTAATGATGGAAATAGTGATAATGATAGTAATGATGTAAATAGTGATAATGATAGTAATGATGTAAAAAGTGATAATGATAGTAATGATGTAAACAGTGATAATGATAGTAATGATGTAAATAGTGATAATGATAGTAATGATGTAAATAGTGACAATGATTGTAATGATGTAAATAGTGACAATGATAGTAATGATGTAAACAGTGATAATGATAGTAATGATGTAAATAGTGATAATGATAGTAATGATGTAAACAATGATAATGATAGTAATGATGTAAACAGTGATAGTGATAGTAATGATGTAAATAGTGAAAATGATAGTCATGATGTAAATAGTGATAATGATAGTAATAATGTAAACAGTGATAATGATAGTAATGATGTAAACAGTGACACAGATAGTAATGATGTAAATAGTGATAATGATAGTAATGATGTAAATAGTGATACAGATAGTAATAATGTAAACGTTGATAATAATGTAAATAGTGATAATGATAGTAATAATGTAAACAGTGATAATGATAGTAATAATGTAAACAGTGATAATGATAGTAATGATGTAAACAGTGATAATGATAGTAATAATGTAAATAGTGACAATGATAGTAAAGATGTAAACAGTGACAATGATAGTAATGATGTAAACAGTGACAATGATAGTAATGATGTAAATAGTGATAAAAATAGTAATGATATAAATAGTGACAATGATAGTGATGATGTAAATAGTGATAATGATAGTAATGATGTAAATAGTGATAATGATAGTAATGATGTAAATAGTGACAATGATAGTAATGTTGTAAATAGTGACAATGATAGTAATGATGTAAATAGTGACAATGATAGTAATGATGTAAATAGTGACAATGATAGTAATGATGTAAATAGTGACAATGATAGTAATGATGTAAATAGTGATAAAAAATAGTAATGATGTAAATAGTGACAATGATAGTAATGATGTAAATAGGTATAATGATAGTAATGATGTAAATAGTGATAATGATAGTAATTATGTAAATAGTGATAATGATAGTAATGATGTAAACAGTGATAATGATAGTAATGATGTAAATAGTGATAATAATGATAAATAGTGACAATGGTAGTAATGATGTAAATAGTGACAATGATAGTAATGATGTAAATAGTGACAATGATAGTAATGATGTAAATAGTGACAATGATAGAATGATGTACATAGTGACAATGATAGTTGTGATGTAAATAGTAAATGATAGTAATGATGTAAACAGTGATAATGTAATGATGTAAACAGTGATAATGATAGTAATGATGTAAATAGTGATAATGATAGTAATGATGTAAATAGTGATAATGATAGTAATGATGTAAATAGTGATAATGATAGTAATGATGTAAATATAGTGATAAATAGTGATAATGATAGTAATAATGTAAATAGTGATAATGATAGTAATGATGTAAATAGTGATAATGATAGTAATAATGTAAATAGTGATAATGATAGTAATGATGTAAATAGTGATAATGATAGTAATGATGTAAACAGTGATAATGATAGTAATGATGTAAATAGTGATAATGATAGTAATGATGTAAACAGTGATAATGATAGTAATGATGTAAACATAGTGATAATGATAGTAATGATGTAAAAAATGACAAGTAGATAATAATGTAAATAGTGATAATAGATAGTAATGTTGTAAAATAAATAGTGATAAATGATAGTAATGATGTAAAAAATGACAAGGATAGTAATGAATGTAAATAGTGACAATGAAAATAGTGACAGGATAGTAATGATGTCAATAGTAAATAATGTAAATACTGACAATGATAGTAAATAAGAATGTAAATAGTGATAATAAGGATGTAAATAGTGATAATGATGTCAATAGTGATAATAAGAATGTAAATAGTGCTGATGTAAATAGTGATACTAATGTAAATAGATGTAAATAGTGATAATAAGAATGTAAATAGTGATAATAAGAATGTAAATAGTGATAATAAGGACAAATAGTGATAATAAGAATGTAAATAGTGATAATAAGGATGATAGTAATAATAAGAATGTAAATAGTGATAATAAAGGATGTAATTAGTGATAATAAGAATGTAAATAGTGATAATAAGGATGTAAATAGTGATAATAAGGATGTAAATAGTGATAATAAGGATGTAAATAGTGATAATAATGAAATGATAATAAGGATGTAAATAGTGATAATAAGGATGTAAATAGTGATAATAAGGATGTAAATAGTGATAATAAGAATGTAAATAGTGATAATAAGGATGTAAATAGTGATAATAAGGATGTAAATAGTGATAATAATGATGTAGTAGTGAAAGTGTCTCTCTTGTTCTCTCTCTCTGTCTATGTCTCTGTCTATCTGTCTGTCTGTCTGTCTGTCTGTCTGTCTGTCTGTCTGTCTGTCTGTCTGTCTGTCTGTCTGTCTGTCTGTCTCTCTCTCTCTCTCTCTCTGTCTCTCTCTCTCTCTCTAAGAATCGGACAGATAATGACAAGATACACGGATACATGTAGAGATAGGTAAAACAATATAGATTAAACAGATAGATATAAGGTAGCCATTGTAGGTATCACTTTGACTAAAAAAGAAAAACAAGAGGAAGGGCGAGTGTGGGTATCTGAAGGGTTTAACGCAAAGTGGAGTGGGCAGTGCATACTCAAAGACACGCCATGGCATACCTACACAAAGACACGCCATGGCATACCTACTTCAAAGATATACCCACGCAAAGACACGCCATGATAAAGATATACCTACTCAAAGACACGATATACATAATACCCACGAAAGATGGCATACCTACTAAAGACACGCCATAAAACAATACTAAAGATGGCATAAACAGATAGATACCTACCTGGGAAGACACACCATGGCATACCTACTCAAAGACACATGGCATACCTACCAAAGACACGCCATGGCATACCTACTCAAAGACACGCCATGGCATACCTACTTGGACCTAAAAAGAAAAAACAAAGAGGATAGGGCTATGGTATACCTACGCAAAGACACGCCATGTACCCACGGGCCATGGCATATCTAACGCCATGGCATACCTACTAAAGACACGCCATAGCATAATGGCAGCCATGGCATACCCACGCAAAAGACACGCCATGGCATAACTACGCAAAGACACGCCATGGCATACCTACTCAAAGACACGCCATGGCATACCCACGCAAAGACACGCCATGGCATACCTACTCAAAGACACGCCATGGCATACCTATGGCATACCTACGCAAAGACACGCCATATACCTACTCAAAGGCCATGGCATACCTACTCAAAGACACGCCATGGCATACCTACTCACGCCATGGCATACCCACGCAAAGACACGCCATGGCATAACTACGCAAAAGACACGCCATGGCATAACTCAAAGACACGCCATGGCATACCCACGCAAAGACACGCCATGGCATACCCACGCAAAGACACGCCATGGCATACCCACGCAAAGACACGCCATGGCATACCTGGCATACTCTACGCAAAGACACGCCATGGCATACCTACTCAAAGACACGCCATGGCATACCTACTCAAAGACACGCCATGGCATACCTACTCAAAGACACGCCATGGCATACCTACTCAAAGACACGCCATGGCATACCTAAAGACACGCAATACCTACGACACGCCATGGCATACACGCCATGGCATACCTACTCAAAGACAATGATGCATACCTACTCAAAGACACGCCATGGCATACACACACCATGGCATACCTACAGTACAACTGACGGTCAATACAGGAAAGCCATAACCGGAATGGCGCCACCTTGCAACGGGAAACGCGGATAGCAGGCACAGCTTCATTTGAAAGTGAACACCTTTCAGAACGTGAAAGGTCAAATGAGTGTACATAATGTGTATATAGATATATAGATATATTTATACATAAAGGAGATCACACTTCCGGTTTCCGATGTTAAACAGCGGTGCTGATCTATTTCAAAGTAACACACACTCTTTCTTCCTCTAGGATTTTCATTTCTTCACAGCAACAGTTGAGCGGAAATGGAAACAGAGAATCGATAAAATAAATCAAATATGCCTGGGATCATGTTAATCTATCGCATTAAACACCATTCACGCTTCATGTTCAACTGCAGCCGTTCTTGATGATGTATTTGGACTAGGCTAACACGATGTAGTCAAACGCTTTCAGGCTAGGCCAGTGTCAAAGCGCAGCTCTTCGATTTCCTCCATTGAAATTCAAATTGGCAGAGCTGTAAGGTTAGCATTGTCAAGTTCAGCCAGTCCTTTTGTTTCTGCTGTTGCTGTTGTGATCGCGTGTGTTATTGAAATCATGTGACGTTTGAGGGGGTTGGGGCAGACGGAATGGGGGGGGGCAAAGAGAGTCGGAGAGAGAGAGTCAGGGAGAGAAAGAGAGAGAGAGAGAGAGAGAGAGAGAGAGAGAGAGAGAGAGAGAGAGAGAGAGAGAGAGAGAGGGAGGATGGGGGGCATACAAACAGCGATAGAGAGCGTGCATTATTTATGCGTATACAAGCACAGGAGCGTACAGGTTAGCATAGACAATACAAGGGTGTCCATAGGACGGTGCAGTTCACGGGAGCTTTGATGCGGCCTACTGTGATCAAGAAAACATGAGACATAGTGAGGGGGTGTGGTAGAGGAGAGAGAGAGTGACTCTCATTGCCTTTGGACCGACGGCATAGCTCACCACTACACACACACACACACACACACACACACACACACGTTTATGATTGCATCATGGTCTGGCCATAAATGACAGACTGTGCACGGAGGCCACGGTTCTGCTAACACTATATCACTATATGTAGATCTAGTATATGCCATGTGTGTGTGCAGTAATAGAAGTGGAGAAGGGGTTAATCTTTTTATCTTTCTTTCTTTGTTGATTTTCATGATGCATCTTACATAATGTGCACCTTACAAAATGTACATCTTACACAATGTTCATCTTACATAATGTGCACCTTACAAAATGTACATCTTACACAATGTTCATCTTACATAATGTGCACAAAATGTACATCTTACACAATGTTCATCTTACATAATGTGCATATTACATAATGTATATATTACATAATGTACATCTTACATAATGTGTAATACATAATACATAATGAAATAATGTGCATAATACATAATGTACATAATGTACATCTTACATAATGATCTTAAATAATGACACAAATCGTACATAATGCTTGATGCACGAAATGTTTAATACACCCACATCCACAACTAAGGTGATCTCGGGATTTTCTGATCGGATGTTTTTTAAATTTTGCTCGGATTGCCCTGTAAACAGCCAAGGATCTTTAACGTGTACATACACAAGTGTGATCTGCACACGGACCTCCTTGTTATCGTCCGTCTCCCATGGGACTAGGTATGGCTCGAAAAACTCGACAACTGTTGGCCCCAGAACACTCTAACTTTTGGCTGAGAGGAAGCCGATCCTCTGGACTACCTATTCCTACCTTTACTAGTGATCACGACACCTATTTCTACCTTTTGCTCGGATCACGACACTATTTCTACCTTACTCTGATCACGACAACTATTTCTATTAAATCTGATCACGACAACTATTTCTACCTTACCTGATCACGACACCTATTTCTACCTTACTCCGATCACGACACCTATTTCTACCTTACTCTGATCACGACAACTATTTCTACTTACTCTGATCACGACAACTATTTCTACTTACCTGATCACGACAACTAATTCTACCTTTTGACTGATGATCACGACAACTATTTCTACCTTACTCTGATCACGACAACTATTTCTACCTACTCTGATCACGACAACTATTTCTACCTTACTCTGATCACGACAATATTTCTACCTTACTCTGATCACGACACCTATTTCTACCTTACTCTGATCACGACAACTTTTCTACCTTACTCCTGATCACGACACCTATTTCTACCTTACTCTGATCACGACAACTATTTCTACCTTACTCTGATCACGACACCTATTTCTACCTTACTCTGATCACGACACCTATTTCTACCTTACTCTGATCACGACACCTATTTCTACCTTACTCTGATCACGACACCT
>JAXRKP010000044.1:67500-82500 GCA_037039925.1 Doris montereyensis | reverse complement strand
GACCACTGTCCGAGGTCCTAACTGCAAAGAACGTCCTACATAAGACCAATGGTTGATGCTTACTGCTAAAAGAAATCAGATAAATTAGTTCTGTGCTAATGGCAGGGTTATTAGCGTACGGAATTGACAATCTCCGCCAACTACTCAGATCGACAGAAAGACGAGATGCAAGGGCACAACCTGATGGGGTTGGGTAAACGTGGAAACCCCATCCACCATAAGCGGCAATCTTTTTTATTTGTTCCATTGGAATTTGACCCGGTCATCATTGAATAATGTGAAATAAGAGGAGGAAGCCACAAGATGGTGTCTGTCGTGACGTCATGGATTCGAACGGTGGTGTCATAATGACGTCATGGAACAGGTGGTGTCTATAATGACGTCACAGTTTCGTACCAAGAACGGGTGGTGTCTATAATGACGTCACAGTTTCGTACCAAGAATGGGTGGTGTCTATAATGACGTCACAGTTTCGTACAAAGAACGGGTTTCTATAATGACGTCACAGTTTCATACCAAGAACGGGTGCGTGTCTATAATGACGTGTCACGAACGTTTTGACGTACCGAGACTGGGGGGACGGGTACCAAGAACGGGTGGTGTCTGACGTTACAATTTGGTATGAGCGACTGGGTGGATGAGCGTGGGTGGAGGTGACGTCTATTGAAGAGCTCGTGTTGGTTGACCTCGGGGCGCCTGACTGGGACATGGTCAATATGGCCAGGCGTTAGCCAGAGATCGGCCAAGACTCTGTGGAGGTCAGTCACTAATCTCTCCCATCACTCACGCCCAAGCGGAGCAATCGCTACGGCACAAAAAAAGTCTCCCCTTTTTACGACAACCTTGACTTCATCTGACTTCATCTTTTCATGTGGTCCTTTCAGTTGCAGCTCTCCTTTCAACCGGCTCACTAGAGTTGTAGCTCTCTATGTCTTTCCTCCTCACCGATTAGAGTTGTAGCTCTACCGATGTGGTCTAATTAGAGTTGCAGCTCTCTATGTCTTTCCTTCTCACCGATGTGGTCTAATTAGAGCGGCAGCTCTCTATGTCTTTCCTTCTCACCGATGTGGTCTAAGCTTAGTCTTTCCTTCTCACCGATGTTGCAGCTCTCTATGTCTTTCCTTCTCACCGATGTGGTCTAGAGTTGCAGCTCTCTATGTTGTGGTCTCTCTGATGTGGTCTAATTAGAGTTGTAGTTGTCTAATTAGAGTTGTAGCTTCCTTTCCTTCTCACCGATGTGTCTAATTAGGAGTGTGAAGGAAAAGGGTTGGAGGCAATTTTGTTTAGTTTCATCGAAATTTACCCTGCCCACCTAATCGGGGACGGTAGTCCAGAGGCAAAGTGTCGGCCTCATCCTCCAAAAAGATAGTGGGTTCAAGCCCTACCGACGGTTGAAACAAGTTTCTCGTGTTTTTCGAGCACTCTCTACCCCCCCCCGCGGTCCAGGTAGGTGGAGCGACACCTAGTCTTAACGGAGACGAACGATAAAAAGAAGGTCCCGTGTGCAGATGACAACACTCTGTGCACATTAAAGAGCCCTTGGCTGTTTACTGGGTAATCCGGTAAAAGTTTTAAAAATCCTACCAAAAACCCCGAAATCACCTTAGTTGTGGATGTGGGTAAAACAAATCAAGTAAAAAATGTAAATAATAATTTTAAAAACCCATCGGTTCAGAGAGTAGTACTGTAATACAGTGATGTTTAAGGCAATTACCGGCGAGCATGATATGCTCATGTCTATAATAATAAAAAAGGGTTTAAAATCATTGACATAAATTAGAGCTAAGAGAGGTGTATAGGAATGATCGTGTGAAGTATGAGAATGTAGTATGTCAACATTTATAAAGTTCATCCTCATCTGTCTGTCTGTCTGACCGTCCGTCTCTGTGTCTCTGTCTCTCTCGGAGGCCATTGATACAAAGGAATTAACCGTGATATTGAACATCGCTTCCACCAGTCAGGATTACCTCTCTTGTTGACTTCAAGGCATGCACCCCTGGATCAATTTAGCGGAGGCGGCGGCTTTCATTGTTGTTATTGTTATTGTTGTTGTTGTTGTTGGTATTGTCGGTGTCCAGCACTCATACTGATAAAAAGAATATATATATGTGTCCAGGGTGCTCTACCGTGCACAACTCGACCTTCTCTCTACAGTGAGCTCATGGAGTAAAGAATAATGCTATCGTCAAAACGTATGTTTGGTTTAAAGCTAAATGGATTTAAAGCTAAAGGGTTTAAAACTAAAGGGGTTGAAAGCTAAAGGGGTTTAAAGCTAAAGGGATTTAAAGCTAAAAGGGATTTAAAGTTAAGGAAAGCTAAAGGGACTTAAAGCTAAAGGGATTTAGAGATAAAGGGGTTGAATGGAAGGTCGAATAGAGGTTGAATGGAGGGTTGAATGGAGGGTTGAATGGAGGTTGAATGGAGGTTGAATGGAGGGTGAATGGAGGTTGAATGGAGGGTTGAATGGAGGGTGGAATGGAGGGTGGAATGGGGTCGAATGGAGTCCAATGGTTGAATGGAGGTTGAATGGAGGGTAGAATGAATGGTGGAATGAGGTTGAATGGAGGGTGGAATGGAGGGTGAATGGAGGGTGGAATGGAGTTGAATGGAGGGTGGGGATGAATGAGGTTGAATGGAATGGTTGAATGGAGGGTTGGAATGGAGGGTGGAATGGAGAGTTGAATGGAGGGTTGAATGGAGGGTTGAATGGAGGGTTGAATGGAGGGTGGAATGGAGAGGTTGAATGGAGGGGTTGAATGGAGGGTTGAATGGAGGGTGGAATGGAGGTTGAATGGAGGTTGAATGGAGGTTGAATGGAGGGTGAATGGAGAGTTGAATGGAGGGTGGAATGGAGGTTGAATGGAGGGTGGAATGGAGGTTGGAATGGAGGGTGGAATGGAGGGTGGAATGGAGGGAATGGAGGTTGGAATGGAGGGTGGAATGGAGGGTGGAATGGAGGTTGAATGGAGTGGTGGAATGGAGTTGAATGAATGGAATGGAGGGTGGAATGGAGGGTGGAATGGAGGGAATGGAGGGTGGAATGGTTGAATGGAGGAATGGAGGGTGGAATGGAGGGGAATGGAGGGTGGAATGGAGTTGAATGGAGTTGGAATGGAGGAATGGAGGTGAATGGAGGTGGAATGGAGGGTCGAATGGAGGGTGGAATGGAGGGAATGGAATGGAGTTGAATGTAGGGTTGAATGGAGTTGAATGGAGAGTTGAATGGAGTTGAATGGAGGATCGAATGGAGTTGAATGAGAATCGAATGGAGGTTGAATGGAGAGTCGAATGGAGGGTTGAATGGAGGGAATGTTGAATGAATGAGGGTTGAATGGAGTTGGAATGGAGGGTGGAATGGAGGGAATGGAGAGTCCAATGGAGGAATGGAGGTTGAATGGAGGGTCGAATGGAGGGTTGAATGGAGGGTTGAATGGAGGGTTGAATGGAGGGTTGAATGGAGGGTCGAATGGAGGGTCGAATGGAGGGTTGAATGGAGGGTCGAATGGAGGGTTGAATGGAGGGTTGAATGGAGGGTTGAATGGAGGTTGAATGGAGGAGTCGAATGGAGAGTCAATGGAAGGTCGAATGGAGAGTCGAATGGAGGGTTGAATGGAAGGTCGAATGGAGGGTCGAATGGAAGGTCGAATGGAGAGTCCAATGGAGGGTCGAATGGAGGGGAATGGAAGGTCGAATGGAGGGTTGAATGGAGGGTTGAATGGAGGGTTGAATGGAGGGTTGAATGGAGGGTTGAATGGAGGGTTGAATGGAAGGTTGAATGAACGGTCGAATGGAGGGTTGAATGGAAATGGAGGTTGAATGGAAAGGTTGAATGGAAGGTTGAATGGAGGAGGTTGAAATGGAATGGAGTTGAATGGAAGGTTGAATGGAGGGTTGAATGGAGGGTTGAATGGAGGTTTGAATGGAGGGTTGAATGGAGGGTTGAATGGAGGGTTGAATGGAGGGTTGAATGGAGGGTTGAATGGAGGTTGAATGGAGGGTTGAATGGAGGGTTGAATGGAGGGTGAATGGAGGTTGAATGGAGTTGAATGGAGGGTTGAATGGAGGGTTGAATGGAGGGTTGAATGGAGGGTTGAATGGAGGGTTGAATGGAGGGTTGAATGGAGAGTTGAATGGAGGGTTGAATGGAGGTTGAATGGTTGAATGGAGAGTGGAATGGAGGAGTTGAATGGAGGGTTGAATGGAGGGGTTGAATGGACAGTTGAATGGAGGGTTGAATGGAGAGTGGAATGGAGGTTGAATGGAGGTTGAATGGAGGGTTGAATGGAGGGTTGAATGGAGGGTTGAATGGAGGTTGAATGGAGGGTTGAATGGAGGGTTGAATGGAGAGTTGAATGGAGGTTGAATGGAGGGTTGAATGGAGGTTGAATGGACAGTTGAATGGAGGTTGAATGGAGAGTTGAATGGAGGGTTGAATGGAATGAAAGTTGAATGGAGTTGAATGGAGGTTGAATGGAGGGTTGAATGGAGGGTTGAATGGAGGTTGAATGGAGTTGTTGAATGTTGAGAGTTGAATGGAGGGTTGAATGGAGGGTTGAATGGAGAGTTGAATGGAGGGTTGAATGGAGAGTGGAATGGACAGTTGAATGGAGGGTGGAATGGAGGGTGGAATGGAGGGTGGAATGGAGGGTCGAATGGAGGGTCAGAAACATGTGCCCCGACTGGGAATTGAACTCGGGCCTCCTAAGTGGAAGTCAGACGTTCTCCTGGATGACCTACCGGCGCATCGTACTTGTAGTAAAAAAATAATAATCATTAAAAAAAAATAATTTAAAAATTTAATAATTTAATTAAAACATTAAAAAATATATATATAAAGCCAAATTCTTACTTTCCGTCACCAGTACATGTACCTACCCACAACTTTGAGTAGCACTGTGCTAGACTATTCAAACCGTCATTACAACAAGGGCGATAACAAAAACAACAACAAACTTAATGAGTGGCCGACCAGCTTTTACTTACATTGTAAAGGAATTTGTAGGGCTTGTAGGTTGTAGTTTGTATTTGTTGTTGTAGGTAGGTTGTATGTTGTAGGTTGTAGTTTGTAGTTCGTATGTTGTAGTTTGAAGTTTGTAGTTTGTATGTTGTAGTTTGTATGTTGTATGTTGTAGGTTGCATGTTGTAGGTTGTAGTTTGTAGTTCGTATGTTGTAGTTTGAAGTTTGTGAGTGGTATGTTGTGGTTGTAGTTTGTAGTTCGTATGTTGTAGTTTGTAGTTTGTGTTTGTAGTTGTAGTTTGTAGTTTGTAGTTCATTTGTAGTTTGTAGTTTGTAGTTCGTATGTTGTAGTTTTGTAGTTCGTATGTTGTAGTTTGTAGTTTGTAGTTCATTTGTTGTAGTTTGTAGTTCGTATGTTGTTGTAGTTTGTAGTTCATATAGTTCGTAGTTTGTAGTTTCATATGTTGTAGTTTGTAGTTCGTATGTTGTAGTTTGTGTTCGTATGTTGTTGTAGTTTGTAGTTCATTTGTTTTAGTTTGTAGTTCGTATGTTGTAGTTTTGTAGTTCGTATGTTGTAGTTTGTAGTTCGTATGTTGTAGTTTGTAAGTTCGTATGTTGTTTTGTCGTTCGTATGTTGTAGTTTGTAGTTCATTTGTTGTAGTTTGTAGTTCGTATGTTGTAGTTTGTAGTTTGTAGTTCGTATGTTGTAGTTTGTAGTTTGTAGTTCATTTGTTGTAGTTCATGTGTTGTAGTTTGTAGTTCGTATAGTTCGTAGTTTGTAGTTCATTTGTTGTAGTTTGTAGTTCGTATGTTGTAGTTTGTAGTTCGTATGTTGTAGTTTGTAGTTTGTGGTTCATTTGTTGTAGTTTGTAGTTCGTATGTTGTAGTTTGTAGTTCGTATGTTGTAGTTTGTAGTTCGTATGTTGTAGATTGTAGTTCGCATGTTGTAGTTTGTAGAAGTAGTTGTATGTAGTAGGTTGTAGTTTGTAGTTTGTAGTTCGTATGTTGTAGTTTGTAGTTCGTATGTTGTAGGTTGTATGTTGTAGTTTGTAGTTCGTATGTGCTGTATGTTGTAGGTTGTAGTTTGTAGTTGTAGTTCGTATTGTAGTTTGGTTGTAGTTTGTAGTTCTATGTTGTATGTTGTAGGTTGTTGTAGGTTTGTTGTAGTTTGTGGTTTCGTATGTTGTATGTTGTAGTTTGTAGTTTGTAGTTCGGGGGGGGGTATCCAGTGTTGTAGAATTCAGTTACGGGATAAAACTAGTGCATTATGACGAACCATGCATTTTGAGGGAGGGGGTAGCCAGTGTTGTGGAATTCATTACGGGACAAAACCGTGCATTATGACGAACCATGCATTTTGAGGGGGGGGGAGTAGCCAGTGTTGTAGAATTCAGTGACGGGATAAACCGTGCATTATGACGAACCATGCATTTTGAGGGGGGGGGGGGGGCGGGGGGGGGGGGAGGGAGTAGCCAGTGTTGTAGAATTCAGTGACGGGATAAAACCGTGCATTATGACGAACCATGCCATTTTGGGGGGGAGTAACCAGTGTTGTAGAATTCAGTGACGGGATAAAACCGTGCATTATGACGAACCATGCATGTTGGAGGCGTGCAATTTGGCGGAGACCGCTGTACTAACATAAACCATGCATGTTGGAGGCGTGCAATTTAGCGGAGACCGCTGTACTAACATAAACCTTGCCGTCAAAGTCGAAGGGTGTCCATTGTAGTTATTTAAATTTTTGCTCTTTGCAAGCCAAACTAGTCAATCGTTTCTCTCCCCCCCCCCCTGAGTATTAACATGAACGCTTGAACACATCACGCGATATCAGAGCACATCACATTGTCCATTTTACAAATTATCCTCCAAATAAATAGATTGATGTAGAGGGCGGTATCGATTCCATGCGATATAAGACATAGCTGTGAATAATCGATGGATGGACTGTCTGTACACACGTATGAACACGAATGAAATGTGTCATGTTTACCTCAACTATGAAGTCATGATGAAGCGCTCAAGTGTGAAGGGGAAATTAACCACCAACAGTCCAATTTGGACAGGTCAACCAGACACAAGACTATAGAGTTTAAATAACACAACATACTGTTACATTACTACTGAATGAATGACAATGTATTGTTTCTTTGTCAGTGTAGAATCTGCTTCATTGTTTCTTAACAATTTACCCAGACCATCATAAGCAGTGATCTCAGGGGTGAATTGAGATGAGAGGACACAATGGGAGAAACAAATCAAACGAACAAAAACGTAGGCCCTATCAGTAGCGCCCAGGTAACTTTTATTGTTGTTCCCGTCACATCAGACCAAAACAACAACAACAAAACAAACAACATACAACAATATCATCATCCACACACACAACACACACCTCATCCACACACACCTCATCCACACACACAACACAAACTTCATCTACACACACAACACACACTGCATCCACACACACACAACACAAACCTCATCCACACACACAACACAAACCTCATCCACACACACACAACACAAACCTCATCCACACACACAACACAAACCTCATCCACACACACAACACACAAACCTCATCCACACACACAACACAAACTCATCCACACACACAACACAAACCTCATCCACACACACATAAACAAGCAAAATTCTCATCCACACACACACAACACAAACCTTATCCCACACACACAAACACAAACCTCATCCACACACAACAACACTCACCTCATCCACACACACAACACACACCTCATCCACACACACAACACAAACCTCATCCACACACACAACACAAACCTTATAAAACCCTAATGAAAGAAAACTAAGAAAGATAAATAACACTGGAATGTATCGACTTAAAACCTCCGACCACAAACCCCCTCCCTGTAACCACAGCAACGGCACAAAACCTCTCCTGTAACCACAGCAACGGCACAAAACCTCTCCTGTAACCACAGCAACGGCACAAAACCTCTCCTGTAACCACAGCAACGGCACAAAAACCTCTCCTGTAACCACAGCAACGGCACAAAACCTTCCTGTAACCTATATAACCACAGCAACGGCACAAAACCTCTCCTGTAACCACAGCAACGGCACAAAACCCTCTCCTGTAACCACACAAACCCTCTCCTGTAACCACACAAACCCTCTCCCTGTAACCACAGCAACGGCACAAATCCTCTCCTGTAACCACACCAACCACACAAACCCTCTCCTGTAACCACACAAACCCTCTCCCTGTAACCACACAAACCCTCTCCTGTAACCACAGCAACGGCACAAAACCTCTCCTGTAACCACACAAACCCTCTCCTGTAACCACACAAACCTCTCCTGTAACCACAGCAACGGCACAAAACCTCTCCTGTAACCACAGCAACGGCACAAAAACCTCTCCACAGTAACCACACAAAACCTCTCCTGTAACCACACAAACCCTCTCTCCTGTAACCACAGTAACGGCACAAAACCTCTCCTGTAACCACAGCAACGGCACAAAACCTCTCCTGTAACCACAACGGCACAAACCTCTCCTGTAACCACAACAACGGCACAAAACCTCTCCTGTAACCACAGCAACGGCACAAAACCTCTCCTGTAACCACAGCAACGGCACAAAACCCTCCTGTAACCACAGAAACCAACTCTCCTGTAACCACAGCAACCAACACAAAACCCCTCCTGTAACCACACCAACTACACCAACCCAGAAACTCTCCTGTAACCACACAAACTGCACAAAACCTCTCCTGTAACCACACCAACCACACAAATCCCTACTATAGCCACATATACTATAGACACTAATCGCCTATCATAATGACAAACATCTTATTCCCACATTTACGACATAAAACATCTTATCCCCACATTTACGACACACAACAAAATCATATCCCCTCATTTACGTTACAAAAAAATGTTCTTATCCCTACACTTACACCCCCACAATACTTCTTATTCCCACACTTACAACAACATAAACATCTTATCCTCCTATTTACGACACAAACAAAATCGTATCTTATCCCCACATTTACGACACAAAATACTTTTATCTCCACATTTCTTTACGACACAAAATACTTCTATTCCACATTTACGACACAAAATACTTCTTATTTACCACATTTACGACACACAAAATACTTCTTATCTCCACATTTACGACACAAAACATTCTTTTACCACGTTTACGATACAATTAATGGTGACCATCTGCAAGTGATATCGATAATTGGTAATTACTCACTCAACAAGTTCGGGTTTCGATGACCGGTCCAGGCGATATAATAAGTTGAAAAAAATCCATGGCATGGCAATCGTACTTGCCGATGAGAAGAACCATCGCCTGACTGTTACTCCCACAATTGTTTTGTTTTGTTGTATGTTTTGTGCGGGGTTTTTTGTTTGGTTTTTTTGTTGGGTTTTTTCAGGGCGGCGAGGGGCGGGGAGCGGGTCAGTACTGCTATTTCATCCTGTTGGTTAGAGTCTCACCACAACACGCAAAAACACCTGAAGGAAGTCACAAAGTCCAGACTCTTAAAACACACACCAACACACCTGTGTGTAAAAAAACCCAACCCAACATAACAAAAACACAACGCACCTGAAGAAAGTCACAATATTGATGCAAAATGATAATTTCAATCTAAAGAAAGTCACAATATTGATGCAAACTGATAATTTCCAACCTGAAGAAAGTCACAAAATTGATGCAAACTGATAATTTCCAATCTAAAGAAAGTCACTATATTGATGCAAACTGATAATTTCCAATCTAAAGAAAGTCACAATATTGATGCAAACTGATAATTTCCAATCTAAAGAAAGTCACTATATTGAAGCAAACTGATAATTTCCAACCTTAAGAAAGTCACAAAATTGATGCAAACTGATAATTTCCAACCTGAAGAAAGTCACAATATTGATGCAAACTGATAATTTCCAACCTAAAGAAAGTCACTATATTGATGCAAACTGATAATTTCCAATCTAAAGAAAGTCACTATATTGAAGCAAACTGATAATTTCCAACCTTAAGAAAGTCACAAAATTGATGCAAACTGATAATTTCCAACCTAAAGAAAGTCACTATATTGATGCAAACTGATGATTTCCCACCTGAAGAAAGTCACTATATTGATGCAAACTGATAATTTCCCACCCGAAGACAGTCAAAACTATAATTTCCCATGCAAACTGATAATTTCCAACCTAAAGAAAGTCACTATATTGATGCAAACTGATAATTTCCAACCTGAAGAAAGTCACAATATTGATGCAAACTGATAATTTCCAACCCAAAGAAAGTCACTATATTGATACAAACTGATAATTTCCAACCTGAAGACTGTCACAAAGGCCAAAACCATTAACTCAAATAATATCACGTCTCTAAACAATGTAAAATAATTTTAAAAACCCACCACCTTTTGACGCATGTTTGCATTGGTTGGAACGGTGACTCAAATGCCCAGTGTCTGTCGCAGCTCTCATTTTAGCCTCCATTCATTCGACTTACCACTGTGAATGTGATTATGATAATCATTGATATTATTCTAAATCTAAAGATGCCACGATCCCAGCAGCCATTTCAGTGTCGAGTCTATTCCATCCCCCTATTGTGACTGTGAGGGCACAGAGTGAGAACAGCAGTGTGTCAGTGTGCGTGTGTGTGTGTGTGTGTGTGTGTGCATTTGGTGAGTTGGGCGGGTCAAGATGTGACAGGAATTAATTATTGGTGTGAGTTGTGAGTGAGCACTGGCTAAGGGTGTGACTGTAACAATGTGCTGCTAACGTCAGCCGGTGCGTATCAATACAGTATTAAGTCGTGTGTGTGTGTGTGTGTGTGTGTGTGTGTGCGTGTGTGTGTGAGTGTAGTCGGGAGTGTCAAGGTCTGAATCAATCTAGTGTTAAGGTCTGAATCAATCTACAAAGATTAGCAAAGTGTGTGTTTGTATGGCTGTGTGTGTCTCTGTATGTGTGTATGGGCGTGTTTGTATATATGTGTGTGTGTCTGTGTGTATGTGTGACTGAAAGTGAGTACATAAGGCACAGCATGACGATAATATGTCAGTTTTTATACACGTTTAACCGAAACATCAATTCGATTTTTACAATGTACATATATGCGAGTGTGTGTGTGTGTGTGTGTGTGTGTGTGTGTGTGTGTGTGACATGCCTTTGATCCTCCCGTTTCCTCTCAATTCAACCTGATATCACCGCATCCAGTGGACGTTATAACTTCGAACAAAGCGTGAATGAGACAAAGGGGGTAAGGTGAGACTTGCCTCTTCTTCTCCATGACGTGTCCAATGGTACACGGGGTTTGTTTTGGTTTGGACATTTGATTTGATTTGATATGATTTGATTTGATTTGATATGATTTGATTTGATTTGATATGATTTGATTTGATTTGATTTGATATGATATGATTTGATATGATTTGATTTGATATGATTTTTGATTTGATATGATTTGATTTTTGATATGATTTGATTTGATTTGATATGATTTGATTTGATTTGATTTGATTTGATATGATTTGATTTGATATGATATGATTGATGATTTTGATATGATTTGATATGATATGATTTGATTTGATTTGATTTGATTTGATTTGATTTGATTTGATGATTTGATTTGATATGATTTGATATGATTTGATTTGATTTGATTTGATATGATATGATATGATTTA
Source organism: Doris montereyensis (assembly GCA_037039925.1). NCBI lineage: Eukaryota > Metazoa > Mollusca > Gastropoda > Nudibranchia > Dorididae > Doris > Doris montereyensis. The sequence goes on along the minus strand of JAXRKP010000044.1, from coordinate 70,818 downwards.
TGATTTTTGATTTGATTTGATTTGATTTTTGATTTGATTTTTGATATGATTTGATTTGATTTGATATGATATGATTTGATTTGATTTGATTTGATTTGATTTGATTTGATTTGATTTGATATTGATTTGATATGATTTGATATGATTTGATATGATTTGATTTGATTTGATTTTTGATTTGATATGATTTGATGATTTGATTTGATATGATGATTTGATTTGATATGATATTGATTTGATTGATTTGATTTGATTTGATTTGATTTGATTTGATTTGATATGATATGATTTGATTTGATTGATATGATTTGATTTGATTTGATATGATATGATATGATTTGATTTTTGATATGATATTGATTTGATTTGATATTTGATTTGATTTGATATGATTTGATATGATATGATTTGATTTGATTTGATTTGATGGATTTGATATGATTTGATTTGATTTGATTGACCTACATCCACCACTAAGGTGATCTGGGTTTTTTGGTAGGATTTCAAATTTGCCCGGACTGCCCTGTAAACAGTCACGGCATCTTTAACGTAGAAAGAGTTTTGTGATCTGTAGACAGGACTTCCTTGTTAGCGTCCATCTCCGATGAGACTAGGTGTCGATCCACTTACCTGGACCAGGGGTGAGAGGGTGGGGAGGGGAGGGGAGATTTTGCTCGAAAAATACTCAGAGATGAGACTTGTTTCTTGTTCTCCCACGCGTCCAGTGAGTGTTACAGGCGGTCTCAGCATATTCTGTCTGTCTGGCATTGGCCAAGATGACTTTCAAGCAGGCGTTTTGCTGTCGGCATAATTTTAATATTAATGCTCCCAAAACTACCATTTTTCATCCATTTCCCATATAATACATATTAATCATCATAATCTTCACAAATATGGTCACTAGGTCATACGTTACAAGCGACAAGTATTTTTTGTTTTTTTTATGTTTATTTTTCATTTTAGACAGAATATAAAATTTGGCATCATCGCCTATGCTGGCTTTAGTCCATGTAAAAAATTTGTTTTAATAAGAATACGAATCGTGACCACATCATGCAAGATACACGCGATAATAAAATAATTATACTTCAGTACAAGCCATTAATACACCCCTGGGTCCCCCCCATCTTCTCACCACCACCCCCCCCCACCTCCCACCCCGAATTTACAAACCGCTAATGTCGGTCTATACTGGTAACCAGTAGCCAGATACACTATTAACATTTGAGAGAAATTCAAGAAAATAAGAAAATATTAAATGGGAAAGTATCTTTTTAGATCCCCTTTTAAATGGTGAGATAGAACGTGGGGTTTTTTTGAACAAATGGTTTTTAAAAAAATGAGATAGAACGTGGGGGTTTTTAAATGGTGAGATAGAATATGGGTTTTTTAAATTGTAGATTGAATGTGGGGGTTTTTTCTATGGTGATATAGAACGTGGGGGTTTTAAATGGTGAGATAGAACGTGGGGGTTTTTTAAATGGTGAGATAGAACGGGGTTTTTTAAATGGTGAGATAGAACATCAGGGGGGTTTTTAAATGGTGAGATAGAACGTGGGGGGGGGTTTTAAATGGTGAGATAGAACGTGGGGGGTTTTTAAACGAACAATCTCGTCAATTTAACAAAATGAGGGTGCATCTGAAATTGTCTCTTGAAACAGCCATAATTAAGTTTTGATGAAAATATGCACATATGTACATTGTACATTGAATGTTGTTGTTTTTTCTACTATACGTGAACTTATTTTAATAATATAATAATCTAAAGTATGCCTTTCTGGGTTTGTTTCTGTTTTGCTTTTTGTGTTTTCGTTTTTTTTTTTTTTCCTTCTTTTGGTAACGAAATACTGACTCACTGACGGAGTCAATCACTACATCAGCTCGCTTATTTTTTAATTTAAATTCGGTTAATTGCATTTTGATTATAAAGTCATTTACATGTATATTTAATTAATCGACGCTATATTTTATTACAGTTTAATCCATGCCGCCATTTTGTTTGACATTCTTTCTATACTGAGACAAAGCAAGTCCGTGTACAGTATAGGAGACAATCCAGGTTTGAGGGTGTCAATATTATTATTTCGTAGTCTGTTTCGTCTATGACAACTCTGACACTTCCCGAGTTATATTTTATTAAGGAATGACCTATTAAGTACACACACGTTGGTAGAAACAACTACAAACACAACATTAGAGGACACAATTACCTAATAATAATTAAAAAAATTAATGGAGCATTTATCTTGGTTGTACAGATTATTGTATGACAAGGCTTATTAGTGAATATCATCCTGTTGTTGTTGTTGTTGTTGTTGTTATTGTTGTTGTTGTTATTATTATTACCATTATTATTATTATTATTATTATAATCACTAGTACCACTATTATTATTAACATCATTATCTCAATGATTGATACAATTATATAATTACCCCCTCCCCAATCCCTACACTACTTCAATGGAGTTAACCAGGAGACGCCATCACCTTGGTTTAACCTTTTTTCCATCTCATGGACGATGGAAAGATCTCGATGTTCTCTGGTTACTCACTGTACCCACGTCCATCTCAGCCGTTAATCGCATCAGGGTGATGCATTGAAATTTACAATACCATTTTAAAATGTACAAGCATTTTATTTTATTTTTTTGTACACACCGTTCTCGCATGAATGGACGTTAGTACACAAGTGACCCCCCCCTCTCACTGATTTTTTGCAAATCACGTAGGTGTGTCTAAGACGCTGGGTTGCGGCCAATGCTCCCTCTAAAAAAAAGTCTTGGTGCTGTTTGACGAAAAAATCTTTAATCGTGTGCAAATAATGCGTGTGTTGTTTGTTGTCCATTGTGTGAGCGCAGACATTTGTCGACTGTGTGCACAGCTTAGAGGGGACATTGGCTGCCGCATTACTTTCCATACCAAAGCTGTCACGTGAAGGGACATCTCAGGACCAATGGCAGCCCCCCTCCCCACACCACCACCACCACGGGCAAGTCACGTGAGGCAGACACAAGATCTTCGATCCTTTTTATCTCCTTTTAAAAAAACAGACAAAAGACTTACACGACGTGTCACTCAGCTCGACGCATGAAGCCATTGATGTCAGCGACACCTGACCTACCCACATGACGCATGAAGCCATTGATGTCAGCGACACCTGACTACCCGACACCTGACGCATGAAGCCGTTGATGTCAGCGACACCTGACGTACCCACATGACGCACATGAAGCCGTTGATGTCAGCGACACCTGACCTACACACATGACGCATGAAGCCATTGATGTCAGCGACACCTCCGACCTACCCATGACGC
>JAXRKP010000044.1:55000-62500 GCA_037039925.1 Doris montereyensis | reverse complement strand
GTGAAGATGACGATGATGGTGACGACGATGGTGAAGATAATGGTGACGATGATGGATATACCCTACAACTCAATACTTTCAGCCACATGCAATTATGTCCCAGTAGGACAAGAGGAAAAACAAGATGGGGGGGAAAGAAGACCCTACCAGTATTACTTATAAACCGACCGCACAACAGTTAATAGCTTTAATTGTAAAACAACAGTCATGATTGGTTTGTTTCATTAGAATTTAGATCTACCCCCGTCCTTCGTATGCGATGATCCCATTGAGAACCGAAAAGAAACAGCAAGATGAAAGATAAAGTAAAAAAGAGAATGAAATAGCATCTAGCTGAAGCAGCCGCCAACCCCCCCCCCCACACACTATTAAAAAAATAAAATATATGAAGACAATGAATACGACATTTCAGTGGTGTCCGCCTAGCAACCTGGTCCGCGTGAGACAGAAACAGTGGGTTCCTAGCCGGACCGGGTTCAAATGTGTACTTCGACGTGCCTTGGATATAATTAGCCTTCCTGGTGTCTGTCAGTCGACGTTTGACGGGTTACTGTGACATGTTTGTAACACCTAACGCTAACTAGTGTTTGACTAATGCAATAGACATCCCTGCCGCATGTCTATGATTCACTGGCAACATATCACAGGCTATTGGCAATCGTCTATGATTCACTGTCAACATATCACAGGCTATTGGCAATCGTCTATGATTCACTGGCAACATATCACAGGCTATCGCTAATCGTCTATGATTCACTGTCAACATATCACAGGCTCGCCATCGCCAATCGTCAATGATTCGGCAACATATCACAGGCTATCGCCATTCTATGATTCACTGGCAACATATCACAGGCTATCGCCAATCGTCTATGATTCACTGGCAACATATCACAGGCTATCGCCAATCGTCTATGATTCACTGGCAACATATCACTATCAGCAATCGTCAGCGTTATATTGTGGACTGTTGTTTCCATGACTCTCCTCTCACAATCAGATCGGGTTGTAAGGCGGGCGGGGCTGTGCTCAGCCTGATCTTAAGGCGGTAGTTTTACATTAAGGGGAAATTCCGTTGCACGGAAATAGTGGGTTCTTAGGCGGACCAGATTCTAAGGAGGCGGACACCACTGTATCCTTAACGCAGTCAGGCTTTTGATTGCCTCATTGAAATTTACCTCGTCCTTCACATGCAGTGATCTCAGGGTATATCAAAAGTAGACAGCATAATAAAAGACATGTGATTTGGTGGTGGGGGGAGGGAGGCATTAGGTTTTCGGGCTGCTTTTTTTATTTTGTTTAATTGGAATACATTACCCTTCCACCAATTGGGGTGATCTCAGGGATATTCCATTCCCCTTCCACCAATTGGGGTGATCTCAGGAATACATTCCCCTTCCACCAATTGGGGTGATCTCAGGGAATACATTCCCTTTCCACCACTTGAGGTGATCTCAGGGAATACATTCCCCTTCCACCACTTGAGGTGATCTCAGGGAATACATTCCCCTTCCATCCTACTACTTCTACCTACTACTACTACTACTACTACTACTACTACTACTACTACTACTACTACTTACTACTACTACTACTACTACCTACTACTACTACTACTACTATACTCTACCTACTACTACTACTACTACTACTACTACTACTACTACTACTACTACCACCATTGCCACTACTACTACTGCTACACTACTACTTGCTGCTACTACTACTACTACTACTACTACTACTACTACTACTACTACTAATATTACTATGACTACGACTACTACAACTACTACTACTACTACTACTACTACTACTACTACTAACTACTACTACTACTACTACTACTACTACTACTACTACGGACTACTACTACTACTACTTCTCAGTACTACTACTACTACTACTACTACTACTACTAGGTAGTGGGTTCTAACCCCACCAACAGTTTGGAACATTTTCTGATTTTTTTCGGCAAAATCCCCCCCCTCTGGTCAGAGTAGGTGGTTGACACCTAGTCCCATCGAGAACGGCGATAAAAAGAGGGTCCCGTGAGCAATGACAACTCTGGCCACGTTAAAGATCGCTTGGCTGTTTACAGGGCAGTCCGGGCAAATTTAAAAAAAATCCTACCAAAAACCCCGAGATCCCTTTGGTTGTGGATGTGGGTAAATCAAATCAAATAAAAAAAAATCATCTCCGTTCTGTGTTTGTTATCGTATATCAATGATATGGCGGAAAGATATTTATCTCTGGTTAATGACTGGTCACGTGTTAATGTTCACAGCTTGGAAGAGATCTACAGACGACAGCTTACGTCACCAGCTGGCTGATGTGTCAAACCTGGCGCCGATTATTGGATCTCTGGGCTGTCAAGTAATGCAAGAACACCCACACAATCTACATACTACATGTACCAGTACACACAATCTACATACTACATGTACCAGTACACACAATACATGTACCAGTACACACAATCTACATACTACATGTACCAGTACACACAATCTACATACTACATGTACCAGTACACACAATCTACATACTACATGTACCAGTACACACAATCTACATACTACATGTACCAGTACACACAATCTACATACTACATGTACCAGTACACACAATCTACATACTACATGTACCAGTACACACAATCTACATACTACATGTACCAGTACACACACCTACATACACTACATGTACCAGTACACACAATCTACACACTACATGTACCAGTACACACAATCTACATACTACATGTACCAGTACACACACAATACTACATGTACCAGTACACACACCCACACACTACATGTACCAGTACACACAATCTACACACTACATGTACCAGTACACACAATCTACATACTACATGTACCAGTACACACAATCTACTACATGTACCAGTACACACACCTACATACTACATGTACACACACCAGTACACACAATCTACATACTACATGTACCATACTACATGTACCAGTACACATCTACATACTACATGTACCAGTACACACAATCTACATACTACATGTACCAGTACACACAATCTACATACTACATGTACCAGTACACACACATACTACATGTACCAGTACACACTCTACATACTACATGTGCCAGTACACACAATCTACATACTACATGTACCAGTACACACAATCTACACACTACATGTACCAGTACACACAATCTACACACTACATGTACCAGTACACACAATCATACTACATGTACCAGTACACACAATCTACATACTACATGTACCAGTACACACAATCTACACACTACATGTACCAGCACACACAATCTACACTACATACATGTACCAGCACACACAATCTACACACTACATCATGTACCAGCACACACAATCTACATACTACATGTACCAGCACACACACCTACACACTACATCATGTAAAATCTACACACTACATCATTTACCAGTACACACAATCTACATACTACATGTACCAGTACACACAATCTACATACTACATGTACCAGTACACACACCTACATACTACATGTACCAGTACACACAATCTACACACTACATACCAGTACACACAATCTACACACCTACACAAAAATTCAGCACACATAACACATACTACATGTACCAGTACACACAATCTACACACTACATGTACCAGCACACACACCCATCTACATGTACTAGTACATGTACCACTACATGTACCAGCACAATCTACATACTACATGTACCAGCACACACAATCTACACACTACATCATGTACCAGCACACACAATCTACACATCATCATGTACCAGCACACACAATCTACACACTACATGTACCAGCACACACAATCTACACACTACATCATGTACCAGCACAAATAATATTCACAGGACGACAGCGACAAAGCGTGGGAAAAGTAACGTTGTGTTTTTACTTGGAAGAAACACTTAACAGGCATTTCCCCACACTGCAAGTGGGCACACGCTCTAGATTGGGATTAAAAACCTGTAACGGACTAGCATCCTGCCCAGGAGGTGCTTATCATCACCTGTTCCGCTTCCCTGATGTAGAAATCTGGACAAGCACATGCTCTATGGGCCGCAATGGCCTTGAAGGCTTACCTATAGAACAACCGACACAGCTTTTAACTTTAAACTCATCAATAAAATTTGAACTCATTTGAGCTACAAATTGTGGGACTTAAATTAAAATAAAGTTTGCAGCTTTTTACAAGGGACCACAGCGTAGATGTCAAAGCCATATGCTAGCAAAAAATGTACATTAAAACAAATTGTTTTCAATATTTACAACAATACTATTTTCAAGGAAAATGAGAGCAAAAATTAACATCAACTGTTCTCAAAAGAATTTATATAAAAAGTACTGAGCTGTAGTCATAAAATTATTCTTTTACAGGAAACTTGTTAGTATATAATATTAAAAAAATAAGAATGTCACCATAAGTGTAACTGAAGGAAAACATGAGTCTACAAAAAAAAGAATGTCACTATAAGTGTAACTGGAAAACATGAGTCTACAAAAAAAAAGAATGTCACTATAAGTGTAACTGAAGGAAAACATGAGTCTACAAAAAAAAAAATGTCACTATAAGTGTAACTGAAGGAAAACATGAGTCTACAAAAAAAATGTCACTATAAGTGTAACTGAAAATGTTAGTGTATGACATGGTCATTTTGTGCCTTTGGTCTTAAAATGGAGATAGATATATTTAAAAGTATTAAAAGAGAATTCACATTCATCATCTACCAATAGGCCCCATGGTGGATATTTTTTTTGTCCACACAGTAAACAAAAATTGAAACAGGATGACCCAATCTTTTCGTGAAGGTCACACACTGCAGGAGGAATGAAGCATCCAGAGAATAAGGGGACAGATGCATATTATTCTTCAAACAAGTGCAAAACTAAATGAAGGGGTCATTTCAATAGTGTGCCTAAGTCACAATCATGTCATGTAGAAATGAAAAATGGACTTTGGCACTGTTGGCCTTTAAATTCCAAGTTTCAAACGCACATTTTCATCATATCATTTGATACTTTCAGGAAGCATTTGGAGGAATATCTCTGTCTCGTTTTTGTGAAAATGGACATAGGTTCTAAATGACGGTTACAGTGTAAATCTTATGGAGATGGCATATTTCATCATTTTCATCGACTCTTTGATACTTTCTTGACTTTCCTCTGATCATTACAGAAAAATGCTCTTTTATGCTTTCAATTTTTATTTGCCCTCCAATTTTATGGAATAATTTGTCTTTTTATACTCTGGTCTTCCACATCCATAGATATTTTTGTAAACGAAAATGTTCCAGATTTTAATTGACACTGGAGAGGGTTCACTGTATTGGAATGACTTTTGTTGTGATGCTTCTAAATTGTTTTGTTTTAAATCTTTTTGTGCTTTTGATCATACAGCACCACTGCACCTCTGAATGTCAGGCGCTCTATTAATTAATGTGTTATTATTATTATTACAGAAAAACTTGCACCGTGGAGATGTGACACAAAATTGACATGTCCATTATAAATATAAATATTATCTGCTGTAGTTTTTCGAAAATCTCCTTGAAAAACTCATCCTTTCTATTTGGAATAGAAGTGACTTGATAATCTCTAGTAGTCTGACTTTTACTCCAAGCACCCATTTGCACCTGGGTAAGCAAAATAAATCTTTCCCAAAGCAACCTTCGGACCTGGCTTTGCTAGGATTCGAACTCGGGACCCTTCCCAATCCGACAGCCTAACAAGATTCAACATAGGGTTGACAGAAAAATAAAATCTACCTACTTTAGCTTTTATGCAAAATACAGGGACATGAATAACATTTAAAGAATGTACATTCAAAGAAATTATGAAAAAGTAAACAATCTAATTTTGCAGAATTCTTATCAGGTTCATAAAGAAAAGCTTGTATACTCTTGATTTGATTTAAAGCTCTCCAGTTTGTATGGAATGAAACGGAAATATTTGACATTCAGCAATTGCTCTACTGTACAGTTTCTAATCGTCGGAAATGCATTCCAAAGATAACAATAAGGACACAAACCCTTGATTTTGTCAAATTAGATAAACATTGGTCCAAAGCTCAAAGAATACAGATGACCAGCCAAAAAACAGATTGAAAATAAAGACAGAGCTTCCTCTTTTAAAATCATATTTCATTTCAATAGTTCAGATTTTAATATTGATAAATCGTGCTCATAGGCAGACCGTGGAGAGACAGAACTTTAGTTCAACAGACATCCACTTTTACCTGATAAGTCCGCAGCAAATCAATGAAAATGTTTGGTTTTGATATTGACAATGGTAAAACTCAATTGTTTTCATTTACATTAAGCAATGATGAATTTAGCTCACAAAACATTGATCATTGGGATGATGCGATGTTTTTAACTTGAATGATTGTAACTAAATTGACACCTTTTGCAGTTCCTAAATCTTTTTGTCCAAAAGTGGCACATTTTTTGATCTTTCAATACAGCACACATTTTCACTATAATTAAATTGCTTCACCCCTTACTTTTTATCTATCCAGCATCTATTACAGTTGGGATGGCCTGATCATCTACACATGATGCGGTTTGAGTGAGATAAAGTACCTACATATTAATTAATGTGACTTGGTTATTAAAAATTATTATTATTTTGTTAAGGAACCAATTTATACATTAAAAAAAAGTGTTTTCTGAACAGCATGCTGGTGGGCAAAATGTGGTGTTAGGTAGTCAGTCTGTTCTTACACCGTTACTGCTGCATTTTCTATTAAATTATGTCTGTCTAGTAGTTAGGCTTGCAAGCTTGGGATCATGAGATCCTGAGTTCAAATCCTGGCTGCAAAAACACATCACTGACATAGATTTAATGAATTAGCCATTATAACGTCATAACTAAAAAACAACTAGAAATGCATTAGTTTAGTTTACAAAATGACTGCTTCCCTTTTGGCAAGGTGTAAGCACCATTTCAGCCAGCAAAGGGCCAGAGCACACAGTTCATGTTTGGGTCGTCACGTAATCACGGACCATCAGCTTGACCAATCAACAAATCCGACATAGTAAAATCTGCACTATTTCCTTCAAGCCACCCCAGACTGCTAAAGCAGAATGGAGATAAATAATCTCAAAACTTTACAGAGCCCAAGGAGAAGAGTCCTCCAGATGACACTTCAGCAGAGAGGGGTCATGTAATACTAGCTAAATTTTAGGTTTTCTCACAGGAATAAGTGACATCAAAATTTGTCATAATAGTCACTAAACTGAATTGACCAGGATGGCCAGGACGATGGAGTCTGACGACAAGGATAATTATTTTTACTACCTCAGATGCAGCCAATGTGAATGTAAGCGAAGAATGGCATAAAAAATATAAATAAATAAATACCAACATTTGCACCTGGGTAGAGTGGTGGAGGAAGGGGGAGCAAAATACATGTTTTACACATCTTCAAATAGTGTCTTTTTTCCTTTTATCACTCGAAACA
>JAXRKP010000044.1:45000-50000 GCA_037039925.1 Doris montereyensis | reverse complement strand
CACACCTAAATCTAGCTCTACCCTTTCATGCGACTTTCTATTGCCTCCCTTACGTCTGGCATGCTTTGTACATTGTTATGAGAGGTCGATGAAAGCGAAATCGCCTCTGCCTTTATAGGACGCGAGATTGTGGGACAGATTACAACGTTGACAGCTGGAGAAATTAACGTGTGTACAACACAAATACACACGTGCACGCACCTACACACACCCACTCTAACACTCACACTCACATTCACACACACCTACACACACACACACACACACTCACGTACATACATACGCACATATTCTTATATGTGGCCGTTTGCAAGCACAACACTGGATAATCTGGCAAGACAAACACAGCGGCCGTCTTAGCCAGCACACGTAGGTCTGGTTTAATAGAAGTGTAAACTAGCTGCATTATAATATTATCGTATTTATTATGACAATAATTATGTTAATTTAGATTTATTATAGTTTTTTGTTGTTGTAATATTCCGTTTGTCCCGATGTTCGACCCAGGCCATAATTTGGAAATAACCAGAGCTTTCGTTGGTAGGTGTGTGCTTGTGCTCTGATACTCACCTGTAGACTAAGCAACAAGGTAAGAAGGTTTTACCTTATCATTTGTTTGCTCTTGTTTTTTTGTTTTTGTTGTTTTTTTTTAAATTTGTTTGTCTTGTTTTGTCTTTGGTTTTTTTGTCGTATTGTTTGGTTTGTTTGTTGTTGCTTTTTGTTGTTGTTGTTGTTATTGGGTTGTTGTTGGGTTTTTGTTTTGGGGGGCGGGTGGGCGTGGAAGTCATGTTGCTACATTATATCGCTTTAGAATTATTACATCATTATTGTCTGAAATCAGGTGCCGGTGGCCGAGTGGTTAAATTGCCGGAGTATCGTAATGTAAGGCCCTGGCTTCGAATACTAGCAAAGCTACACCCGTCGTTGCATTCCTTGGCAACGACGCTTTACACGCATTTTCTACACTCAACCCTGGTGCAAATGGGTACAAGCACTGTTTGGGAGGAATACACAACCGTCAGACTAACGTCATGTCCGAGAGGTGATTATTATCACTCTTCTGCTTCACGCTACTGAAACCGAGAATAATCCCCGTGTCTATGGCCGTGAAGGAAATGTACACTGTCCTACCTCTACATTTGGTGATTTTGGGGTTATCGTCACCATCATCATTATCATCATCATCACCATCATCATCATTATTAGTATCATCGTCATCATTATTATTATCATCATCATCATCATCATCATCATCATCATCATCATCATCATCATCATCATCATCATCATTATCAGTATCATCATCATCATTATTATCATCATCATCATTATTATCTTCATCATTATTATCGTCATCATTATTATCATCATCTTTATTATTATCGTTATTATCATCATCATTATTATTATCATTATTATCATCATCATTATTATCATCATCGTTATTATCATCATCATAATTATTATCATTATTACCCCATCATCATCATTGTATTATCATTATTATCATCATCATTATTATCATCATTACTCATCATCATCATGATTATCATCATCATTATCATCATCATCATTATCATCAGCATCATCATTATTTTCATCATCATTATTATCATCATCGTTATTATCATCATCTTTATTATCATCATCATTATTATCATCGTCATCATCATTATTATCATTATCATCATTATTATCATCATCACCATCATTATCAATATCATCATCATCATTATTATCATCATCACTATCATCGTCATCATCATCATCATCATCATCATCATCATCATCATCATTCATCATCATCATCATTTTTCATCATCATCAGATTTACAGTCGTCATTAATATTTAGTGTTGGGTCATTGCCATGATGCAATTCTTCCATCGTTTCAATGATTGTAATAATGACACATAACATTTACACCATCATGCATCACACCATATCACATCATATCACATCATATCACATCATATCACATCATATCATCATATCTCATCATATCTCATCACATCATATCACATCATATCACATCATATCACATCATATCACATCATATCACATCATATCACATCACATCATCATATCATATCACATCACATCATATCACATCACATCATATCACATCATATCACATCGTATCACATCACATCACATCACATCATATCATATCACATCATCTATCATCATATCATATCACATCATATCACATCACACCATATCACATCCATATCACGTCATATCACGTCATATCACATCACATCATATGACATCATATCACATCATATCACATCATATCACATCATATCACATCACACCATATCACACCATATCACATCATATCACAAACGACTCTATTGAACGGTCTTCTGACACTGTGAGGGTGAACACAAACAGTGAGACAATGGGGTACTCAATGGGTGTAGTTGGCTCTGTTGTAAATACAAACAGTGAGACAATGGGGTACTCAATGGGGTGTAGTTAGCTGTGTTGTAAATACAAACAGTGAGACAATGGGGTACTCAATGGGGTGTAGTTAGCTCTGTTGTAAATACAAACAGTGAGACAATGGGGTACTCAATTTAGGTGTGGTGCTCTGTTGTAAATACAAACAGTGAGACATTTTCTTACTCAATGGGGTGTAGTTAGCTCTGTTGTAAATACAAACAGTGAGACAATGGGGTACTCAATGGGGTGTAGTTAGCTCTGTTGTAAATACAAACAGTGAGACATAGGGTGCTCAATGGAATGTAGCTAGCTTGGTTGTAAATACAAACAAGTGAGACAATGGGGTACTCAATGGGGTGTAGTTAGCTGATTGCTGGCACGTTTTTTTGTTTTCATGTCGATGCGAAAAAATAATTCAATCCTCAAGGTGGCCAAGGTTGTTTCCATGGGCTTTTTAATATTATTCAATGTCATGTCCTTCACTTTGACGATAAGTTGCTTTGATCATTTACTCTTACTTTATTTATTTTGTGTTTTCTTGTCTGAGAAACAAATTGTAACCAAAAAAATGGTCCAAGTCTGTCACAAATTTGACTTCAATTGAGTCTTACCTTGTCTTCACGCTCTCTTTCCAGCGAAGAACTTTAAGATGATTTTTACAAATACATATATATATATACAATTTTAAAAAATCTTTTCTCAGAACCGCTTTGTGTATAATAGTTGGGACCTGACAATGAAAGCCAATTATAAGAATTTGGTTTCAACGGATTTCTTTCTCTCATTTAGCCCATGTTTACATGGAGCGGTGATCTCAAAGGTCGGGCAGGACGACAGAGCAATGTTTTTGTCCCAACGCCTTCTTCAGTAATTAACTAAAGACTAGAGTTGTTTTAAAAACTCCTATATGTATGAAAATGAGGAGAAATGGAGAGTGTAGTAACCATAACAACGGCATAAAGTTGCCATGCCCGTTTTCAAATTGTTTACAGTTCAGAAATTAGAAACGCTCCATAGAGTAAAGAGCAATCAGGTGGTTTGGCGGTTACCTGCTGGTAGGGGTAGGTCCTCCTTCTGTCATCGCACTCTTTCACGGGGGACTCGGTAGTCAAGAGGCAAAGGTGTCGGCCACTCAACCCAAACGTAGCGTTCAAGTCCCATCAACGGTTGAACATTTTTTCTCGGAGTTTTTCGAGTACAATCTACCTCCTAGTCCAGTTAGGTGGATTGATTCTTGTCCCATCAGAAGTGGACGATAAAATGGAAGGTCACAACAGTCTGTGAACTTTAAAGATCCGTTGGATGTTGACAGGGCAGTCCGGGAAAAATTTAAAAAACTCCAACCAAAAACTCCGAGATCACCTCAATTGTGGATGTGGGATATTATCAAATCAAATCAAATCAAATCAAATCATACTTGTGTTATGGCTTCCCTTGCCTTATAGTGACGAAACTGGGATAGTCCAGAGACAAGGTGTGGGCCTTTCAATCAAAAGATCATTGTTCGTATCAGACAGGTCAGTGGTTCTTAATCTGCGTTTCGATCGAACATCAGGGGGTTTGGTCAGTCAGTCTCAGGATTTCGACGGAGGTCAAGACATTCCACTGTGTGTGTCATGTGTGTGTGTGTGTGTGTGTCATGTGTGTGTGTGTGTGTGTCCTTTATGTTTGTTAGAATTCAAGGGTTCGGTGAATATACGTATTGAACTTGCGGGTCCAGTACCTTCAGGATTTAAGAACCATTGAGAGAGAGTTCAGAAAATTTCGTGAGTTTCATTCAATTAAAATCCGACCCCCCGACCCCTTTCTGGTCCAGGTAGGTGGATCAACACCTGGTCCCATCGTAAACGGGTGATAAAAAGGAGGCCCCATGTACATATCATAACACTATAATATGTATTTTTATCAGTCGGACAAAATCTTTACAAAAATCTAACCAAACACCATAAGATCAAAATTGTTCTTGATGTGGGTAAAATCAAATTCAATTCAAATCTAATCAAATCATCTGGGGGTTTTCGTTTAAGTTCACCATGGGATTCCATTATATTATGGTGGGTGGCGGGTAAAACTTTATCAATAAAACAAAGAAACAAAAAAACAACAACTAGATATCACCGTATGTTATCATACTTTCTACAATAATGTCATGTCGACCGCCATCTGTCAAGAATCGATTCTTTGTATTATTTCAGGATGAGCTCCAAGGCTTAGGTCTGTCATGCGGTCTGCCACGTGCACAGGGAATTATGGGAAGTCGATCTTTTGGATGTCTCCTCTTATATTCCTCTCTCTCTCTCTCTCTCTCTCTCTCTCTCTCTCTCTTCTCTCTCTCTCTCTCTCTCTCTTTCTCTCTCTCTCTTTCTCTGAGGGTCTCTCTGTATTCTCTCTCTTTGAGGTCTCACTCTCTCTCTTTCCATTTCTTTCTCTGTCTCTCTCTGTCTCTTTTCCTCTTTCTCTCTTGTCTCTCTTCCCCTGAAAACAAACTGATACTGTTTTTAAAAAAATAAGTATTATCTTCGTGGTGTTTGGATAGCATATAAAACCCAACCA
>JAXRKP010000044.1:37500-40000 GCA_037039925.1 Doris montereyensis | reverse complement strand
TTGTCTCCCTTGTTCATGTGGCTTTTGCTAAATGATCAGTTGTCTCCCCTTGTCTTTGTCGCCTTTGCTAAATGATCAGTTGTCTCCCTTGTCTTTGTCGCCCTTTTTGTCATTGTTTCTTTCATTAGTACGCCTGACTGTTTAATTAAAAGAAATACATTTCATGTCTTAAAAACTAAAGGTACCGGTACAAAAAAGACAAAATCACGTCAATTAAATCTTCATATCTTGATTGATTAACTGCAACAAAATTTGAATTTTAAATTGTTGAAAAGTACAAAATCCAGAATAACAAAACAAAACACTGTTATGAAATATTAGCGATAAGTGGTAGACTGGATTATAATTGTGTTTAGCCATATAGTGAAATCAAGATCAACAAGACATGACAGATTCATTTATATTTTGACCAAAACTGAAATACGCCTTAAGTTCATTCTTACCGCCAGGCATAAGACTTCTAAATACATCCATGTAATACAAAACATTTAATACAAAATATGTAATACAAAATATGTAATATAAAAAGAACGAACTGTCAGTGAATATGACTGCTAGTCATGACTGGATTCGTGCGAAAGACCTTGCTAATGACTCCTTTAAAAAAAAAAAAAGAGCTTAGTTAACTCGGTTGGTAGCATGCTTTCTTTTCATGGCGAGACAAAGGTTACGCAGAGGTCGCGGGTTCGATCCCCATGGTAATAGGATTTCTTTCTGTCTATTCCTTGTATTTGTCTTGTCTTTGTTTCTCTGGGGCTTTCTATATTTTCTTGTGTCACTACCTTCACTTGGCTACAGCGTGTAGCGCCTTTTCTTGCAACCTATGTTTTTATTCTCTTGTTTTTACACGCTTGGTAAGCAAATTTCCATCCGGGGTTACAAAGACGATGATATCCCATAAATGCTCCATGGGGTTGATATCAGGACTCAGAGCTGGCCATAATTGACGTTGAGTGTATTGACGTTGTGCTGCTCAAAATCGTCTCTTGTACGCAATGCCCTGTGAGTTGGCGCGTTGTCAGCCCTGAAGATGAAGTTTTCATGCTTTTGTATCAATGGGGCAATGTGATTTTGTTTATATTGCCATGAAGATGAGTTTTCATGCTTTTGTATCAATGGGGCAATGTGATTTTTTGTTTATATTCCCATGAAGATGAGGTTTTCATGCTTTTGTACCAAAGGGGCAATGTGACTTTGTTTATATTGCCATGAAGATGAGGTTTTCATGATTTTGTATCAAAGGGGCAATGTGACTTTGTTTATATTCCCATGAAGATGAGGTTTTCATGCTTTTGTACCAAAGGGGCAATGTGACTTTGTTTATATTCCCATCAAGATGAGGTTTTCATGCTTTTGTATCAAAGGGGCAATGTGACTTTGTTTATATTCCCCTGAAGATGAGGTTTTCATGATTTTGTACCAAAGGGCAATGTGACTTTGTTTATATTCCCTGAAGATGAGGTTTTCATGCTTTTGTATCAAAGGGGCAATGTGACTTTGTTTATATTCCCATGAAGAGGAGGTTTTTATGCTTTTGTATCAAAGGGGCAATGTGACTTTGTTTATATTCACATCAAGATGAGGTTTTCATGATTTTGTATCAAAGGGGCAATGTGACTTTGTTTATATCCCCATGAAGATGAGGTGACTTTCTTTATTCCCCCCCCTTGAAAACAGCGCAGTAATACGAGCATAATGAGGACATACGCGATACTGAATCTCAGACTTGTGAATTCGTGCCTACTACAATAAATGATGGAATTTGAAGACATGAAAGTCGACCAAGGCTTGCCTATTCATCGATACAGAATTCGACGTTATTCAATTTCCACCTGAAAATGTTGTCATATCCCTTCAATGAGAAAATTCTTCTTCTTCGTTGATCTTGCTGCCAGCAGGTCAGATCAGGACCATGAATTGCATAGTCCTTTGCAGACTCTCCATAGGGCCGTAGAGCTTTTTCTTCTAGAGGTGCATCTCCCGGCCATATCGCTGTTCCCTCTGATGTGTGGGGTAGACACTGCTCTGATGTGTGGGGTAGACACTGCTCTGATGTGGGGGTAGACACTGCTCTGATGTGTGGGGTAGACACTGCTCTGATGAGACACTGCTCTGATGTGTGGGGTAGACACTGCTCTGATGTGTGGAGTAAACACTGGTGTAGAATGTGTTCAGTGTTGTGGTGGGGCGCTCTACGCTCACACCCTTCTGATTCCCCAACTTTCAGATAGCGATACATATTACGTTGATGGAGACGGTTGTGCCCAGTCCTGAGTCTGAAGAGTGTGACCTGTGACTTTCTGTCAAGTTGGTGTATGGGACCTTTGGGGTTTTAGGTGCTATAATTTTCTCCCCATTGATTGCAGTCAGCTGCCTTAATGGCTGTCTTCTCTTCCTCGAAGGTCAATGGCAGAGACTCCTGCGAAATTCTCGGACCTATTTTTGCGAGTTCATCTACACGCTCATTCCCATCAATCTGGCAGTGTCCAGGTATCCGTTG
>JAXRKP010000044.1:0-32500 GCA_037039925.1 Doris montereyensis | reverse complement strand
CATGGATACTACCATCAAAGAGTGACTGTGTACACCATCCATTGAACTATTGACATGGATACTACCATCAAAGAGTGACTGTGTACACCATCCATTGAACTATTGACATAGATACTACCACCAAAGAGTGACTGTGTACACCATCCATTGAATTATTGACATGGATACTACCATCAAATAGTGACTGTGTACACCATCCATTGAACTATTGACATGGATACTACCATCAAAGAGTGACTGTACACCATCCATTGAACTATTGACATGGATACTACCATCAAAGAGTGACTGTGTACACCATCCATTGAACTATTGACATGGATACTATCATCAAAGAGTGACTGTGTACACCATCCATTGAACTATTGACGGTCAGTATTCGACCTTACTACCCGTCCCACCCTGAGAGAGTGTACTGGAGTCATCATGAGCATTGTCTACATTAGACTTGAAGAGAATCACGAGCATTGTCTACATTAGACTTGAAGAGAATCACGAGTATTGTCTACATTAGACTTGAAGAGAATCATGAGCATTGTCTACATTAGACTTGAAGAGAATCATGAGCATTGTCTACATTAGACTTGAAGAGAATCATGAGCATTGTCTACATTAGACTTGAAGAGAATCACGAGCATTGTCTACATTAGACTTGAAGAGAATCATGAGGATGAAATGGTGCACTGGATATTATATTTTCGTCAGTTATTCACGAGCAAGGAACCCGTGCATACGCCAGACGCCATCAAATTAGTTATAAAAAACTTTGACATCTACACCAGTTACATTCAGTATGACCCCCATCACCACCAACAGTAGCCTGTGTTGGGTGTCCTTCAATAAACCAGACAACCGTTGACCAGAGATACACGAACGTCATATAGAGGGTACAAGTCTCACGTCATCCACGGACTTTGAATTTCAGACCACACCGATGTCTTGCTCATGTCAAAATGGAAGCCATTGTTAAAGCGGACAAAGCCGACTGTGCAAACCATGTTTGTTTGGAACAATGACAATTCACAACAAGCACTCAATGAATGCTTTGAAAGCATAGTTTGGCACATTTCTAAAGGCTCTTGTCAAACTATTAATGATCTTGTTGACGATGTTAATTGTTACATCGATTTTTTTTTCATAACAATGTTGCTACGTGTAAATAAAACAATCACAATATTTCCAAACAACAAAACGTGGTTAAACAAATATTTGTGTCAGCTTTTCAACGGGAAAATGGAAATCGTTCAAAAATGGTTGTACAAAAAAAGTTACGAAGAGCATAAAAAAAACGCTTATTGAAAATTACAGCCTGTAAAAAGAGCATAAAGAAAAGATTGAAAAACAGTTTACATCGAATAATACGCATGATATACGGCAATCATTGAGAAAAATGAGTGGCGACAGTACTGAATCAAAAGGCATTGCGTGTATCATATGAATCTAACTTGTAGTTTTGACAATGTTCATTTCGAAACGGGAATTTATTAGCTGAAAATCAAATTAAGAGAAATTACAAACGATTCTGAAAAAAGTTTATATATCTAGGAAATATGCATCAGAAGAATTCAACAAGGTCAATGTACGTCAAACGCAGGTCCCCACAAAACCAAAGGTAAAATCATCTTCAAATCCTGTAGTCGGCAGCTGGCACTAATATTTAGTTTTAAAAACCAACAACTGAATTACGTCCATGGCAATGATACTATTATACAAATATTATACAAATATTATGCAACTATTATACAAATATTTTACTCATCGATAATTGGAAAATTACTTGCTATGAAGAAATCTTACTGGAAATAAGATTTAAAATATTGACAGATGTATTAAAATACAGAACATTTTGCTGTGTAAAAATGTAGAATACATTCAAACATCCCAAGAAAATAGAAATCCAAGAAAAGAATCAAATCAATATATTCAGGTGAATTCTAAACAATAATAATTAAGAGCAGTCAAAAACACGTCAGGCGGTTTACACCTCATTGTCGTTAACAATCTCCAGACAATAGGAACAGCTAGACAGACACGTGAGCTGTAACCCAAACAAATATCCAGAATATCGTGGATCGATAAATTAGCAAAGGAAAGAAATTAGTCCGTGGCAGTTTGATTTCATTTCATTTACCCACATCCACAACTTAGGTGATCTCGGGGTCTTTGACAGGACTTTAATTTTGCCCGGACTGCCCTGTCACCAGCCAAAGAATCTTAACAAAGTAGTGTCACCTGCACACGGGACCTCCTTTTTTATCGTCCGTATCCGATGGGACTAAGGTGTGTCGAACCATCTACCTTGACTAGGGGCGGGGGGGGGGGGGGGTGTAGACTTTGCTCGAAAAAACTCGAGAACATTGTTCAACCGTTGGCGGGCCTCGAACCCATTACCTGTTGGTTGAAAGGCCGACACCTTGCCGTCGGACTAACGAGTCCCTTAGTCCTAAGCAGAATAAAAGGCCCAACCCTAATGGCCTTTCAACAACATGAAAAAGCGGGAACTTACCCTACAATTCAGACAATAAAATCGATTGCAAAGATGCAACAACTGATAAATGAATATTAAAAAAGAGAGAGAGGGAAATGGAAACAATACATAAGAGAATGGCTGAACATGACTGTAATGGAGTGTGGACGAGTGTTTGCTAACCGCGATGACTTCCTCCGTGTGGAGATTCAGGAAGTGACGTCATGTCAGGATACGTCATGAATTAAATGGGTCCGGACATCGTTTTAGCATTTTATTCAAAACTATTAGAGTGACACTTAATCGTTGACGTGGCTGTTGGACAAAGTAGTAATAAGACCAACCAATCAAATCAAACAAATCAAAGTGTACAAATAAAAGAATAATAATGCCATCGACGTTTCGTTCCAATTTCTGTAGAGAATGTAGTCTACCGCCGGGTTTAGGCTCAAGGCAAAGGAATCACCCATGTTGTCTTTTGCCCAAATGAATCACCCTGATGTCTTTTGCCCAAATGAATCACCCCTGCTGTCTTTTGCCCAAATGAATCACCCATGTTGTCTTTTGCCCAAATGAATCACCCCACCCCTGTTGTCTTTTGCCCAAATGAATCACCCCTGTTGTCTTTTGCCCAAATGAATCACCCCTGAATCACCCCTGCTGTCTTTTTTGCCCAAATGAATCACCCCTGCTGTCTTTTGCCCAAATGAATCACCCCTGCTTCTTTTACCCAAATGAATCACCCCTGCTGTCTTTTGCCCAAATGAATCACCCCTGTTGTCTTTTGCCCAAATGAATCACCCCACCCATGTTGTCTTTTGCCCAAATGAATCACCCCCACCCCTGCTGTCTTTTGCCCAAATGAATCACCCCCACCTGCTGTCTTTTGCCCAAATGAATCACCCCTTTGTCTTTTGCCCAAATGAATCACCCCTGCTGTCTTTTGCCCAAATGAATCACCCCTGCTGTCTTTTGCCCAAATGAATCACCCTGTTGTCTTTTGCCCAAATGAATCACCCCACCCCTGCTGTCTTTTGCCCAAATGAATCACCCCTGCTGTCTTTTGCCCAAATGAATCACCCCACCCCTGCTGTCTTTTGCCCAAATGAATCACCCCCTGCTGTCTTTTGCCCAAATGAATCACCCCTGCTGTCTTTTGCCCAAATGAATCACCCCTGCTGTCTTTTGCCCAAATGAATCACCCCACCCATGTCTTTTGCCCAAATGAATCACCCATGTTGTCTTTTGCCCAAATGAATCACCCCACCCATGTTGTCTTTTGCCCAAATGAATCACCCCACCCCATGCTGTCTTTTGCCCAAATGAATCACCCAAACAAACTGTCTTTTGCCCAAATGAATCACCCCTGCTGTCTTTTGCCCAAATGAATCACCCCTGCTGTCTTTTGCCCAAATGAATCACCCCTGCTGTCTTTTGCCCAAATGAATCACCCCTGCTGTCTTTTGCCCAAATGAATCACCCCACCCATGTTGTCTTTTGCCCAAATGAATCACCCCACCCATGTTGTCTTTTGCCCAAATGAATCAAATGTTGTCTTTTTTTCAAATGAATCACCCCACCCCTGCTGCCTTTTGCCCAAATGAATCACCCCACCCATGTTGTCTTTTGCCCAAATGAATCACCCCACCCTGTTGTCTTTTGCCCATGAATCACCCCACCCCTGTTTGTCTTTTGCCCAAATGAATCCACCCACCCCTGTTGTCTTTTGCCCAAATGAATCACCCCACCCCTGTTGTCAAATTGAAGACAAATGAATCCTGTTGTCTTTTGCCCAAATGAATCACCCCACCCCTGTTGTCTTTTGCCCAAATGAATCACCCCACCCATGTTGTCTTTTGCCCAAATGAATCACCCCACCCCTGTTGTCTTTTGCCCAAATGAATCACCCCACCCATGTTGTCTTTTTGCCCAAAAATCAATCACCCATGTTGTTTTTGCCCAAATGAATCACCCCACCCCTGTTGTCTTTTGCCCAAATGAATCCCCCACCCTGTTGTCTTTTGCCCAAATGAATCACCCCACCCCTGCTGTCTTTTGCCCAAATGAATAACCCCACCCTGCTGTCTTTTGCCTACAAATGAATCCCCCCACCCCTGTTGTCTTTTGCCCAAATGAATCACCCCACCCATGTTGTCTTTTTCCCAAATGAATCACCCCACTCATGTTGTCTTTTGCCCACAGGAAGGCAAACGAAATGCCTGAAGTGGGATCGAACCCAGGATCCCCGGGGGTCACATTGTACTGCTCTTTAATCACTCGGCCATCTAGTGCTCTTAACAAACAAACACACAAACAAAGAAACAAACAAACAAACATAAAAATGTGTTTTAAATCTTACGAAAACCCCCATGGTGATGGTGATCACCTTAGTTGTGAATTGGGGTAAAATTAAATTAAATCAAATTTAGTGTGTATTGTAAAAAAATTAAATTGAATCAAATTTAGTTGTGGATTGGGCAAAATTAAATTTTATTTAGTTGTGGATTGGGTAAAATTAAATTTAATTTAGTTGTGGATTGGGGTAAAGTTAAATCAAATTTAGTTGTGGATTGGTTTTAATTTTTAATTAAATCAAATTTAGTTGTGGATTGGGTAAAATTAAATCAAATTTAGTTGTGGATTGGGGTAAAATTAAATCAAATTTAGTTGTGGATTGGGGTAAAGTTAAATCAAATTTTTGGGTAGTTGTGGATTGGGTAAAATTGAATTAAATCAAATTTAGTTGTGGATTGGGTAAAAGCGTGGCCAAATTAAATCAAATTTAGTTGTCTCTCCACACCTCTCTCTCTCTCCACACACACCTTAGTCTCGATTGGGTACTTAGTCTCTCTCTCCAAATTTAGTTGGGATTCCAAAAACCTTAGTCTCTCTCCCACAAACCTTAGTCTCTCTCCCAATTAAATCAAATTTAGTTGTGGATTGGGGTAAACCTTAAATTAAATCAAATTTAGTTGTGGATTGGGGTAAAGTTAAACACCTTAAATCAAATTTAGTTGTGGATTGGGGTAAAATCAAATCAAATCGAATCAACAGTTCCCACGGACAGCGTTGGTATCAGTCCTTTTGGTTTCTTCCAAACGCTTCTTTAAAAAAGAACAAACAAAAAAATTACATTATTTTTCTTCCATACAATTGTCTCAGAGGACTCATGAACAGCCTGCTACACAAGTCTGGCAGACAGCCTCTAGTCCCTAGGGCCGTGCCAAGAGTGAAACCGGAAGCGGAAGGCAGCGCAGAGCTGGACAAAGGTCATCGCATGAACAACACCATACATCTCTACAAAAGGGCATTCAGTCCTCCACCGAGCCTTGTTAAGCCGAAGGGAAAGAAAACTCAGACCTCGACAAAGGAAGACGCATGGGGAATCTTTGAAATCGGAAATACGGACGCGCTCCTTTGGAGCTCCCGAGGTGTTCCCAGGGTCAAGAGCCTTGCTGAGCATCAAACGCGAGCCTAGATCTAGGTCACCGGATGTGCAAATGTTTACTATCACGAGCCTCAGCGCATGCCCTGGAAGTCCCCGGCCAGCGCCTCGAACGAACACGACGCAGGCAACAAAGAGAATGCCGCCTTAGGAAGGGGGAGTATGGACAAGATTTTCAGCAGATTGCCAAAACCACTTTGTCTCACGTCCCATCATCATCATCATCAGGCCATTCGCCAGGGCCAGTATCGCCTGACGTCATCAGCTAGATATAGTCACCGGACGTACAGCGTGGAATGGCCAGTATTAATATGATACTATTATTATAATGATAATATCATATCATCATCATCATCATAATGATAATATGATACTACCACATAATGATTATTATTATTATTACATAATGATATGATATCTATCCTTATCATAATGATAATATGATACTACTTATCATAATGATAATAAAATAATTATTATTATTATTAATGATAATATGATACTACTATTATAATGATAATAATAATAATGAAATCACTTCTAAATCGCTCATCATTATTATTAGACCAATTATTATGAGTGCTATAGGCCGAAATTCACCAAGCATTATTACCTTTTCACATACCTTTGTTTTTTAATTTTTAATTTTTTTTGTTGGTATTTCCTATTATTCAATAGTGAATCATTGGATTAACAAACATGACTGGAGCATTATTAGATTGATTAAATGAATTAAACGTATTATTTTTTTTATTGGACATATTTAATTATCTTGTCATTAAAACTTAGAATAACTTATTTTTAATAATTATATTTTAGAAGTCATCTAGTCTAGTTAACAAGAAGCGGATGGAAATCATTGTTTCAAGTTGTGAGTTTTACTCGTGGCCACACACACCTTAGTCTTCTCTCCACACACACCTTAGTCTCTCTAGTCCTTAGTCCTCTCTCCACACACCTTAGTCTCTCTCTCCACACACACCTTTTAAGTTCTCTTTTTTCACCACACACACCTTAGTCTCTCTCTCCACACACACCTTAGTACATCACCTAGTCTTCTCTCCACACACACCTTAGTCTCTTCCACACACCTTAGTCTCTCTCTCTCCACACACACCTTGGGTCTCTCTTGTCCACACACACCTTTCTCTCTTTCTAAACACACCTTAGCCTGTCTCTCCACACACACCTTAGTCTCTCTCCACACACACCTTAGTCTCTCTCTCCACACACACCTTAGTAGTCTCTCTCCACACATACACCTTAGTCTCTCTCTCCACACACAACAAGTCTCTCTCTCCACACACACCTGGTCCTCTCTCTCCACACACACCTTAGTCTTCTCTCCACACACACTCCCTGTCCTCCACACACACCTTAGTCTCTCTCTCCACACACACCTTAGTCTCTCTCCACACACACCTTAGTCTCTCTCCACACACACCTTAGTCTCATCCATACACACCTTAAAGTCTCTCTCTCCCACACACACCTTAGTCTCTCTCTCCACACACACACCTTAGTCTCTCTCTCCACACACACCTCAGTCTCTCTCTTCACACACACCTTAGTCTCTCATCCAAACACACCTTAGTCTCTCTCTCCACACACACCTTAGTCTCTCTCATCCAACACACACACCTTAGTCTCTCTCCACACACACATTAGTCTATCCATTCACACACACCTTAGTCTCTCCATCCACACACACACCTTAGTCTCTCTCTCCATTCAAACAGTTCAGCACTGTTGTCTGCGAACATTGTCTTGCAGTTTCCCTATCCAGCAAAGACTGAAACTACAATTTCTTTATCTCTCATTTATGTTTTTTTTCGACAATGTCAGTCTGTCCAGATCTCACTAGGTGGCTTACAATTCACCCACCCCTCCCCCTCCATTTAGTTTCCAAACAAAAAACCAGGCCATGAAAAGACCGGTGAGGAGCGTATCGATTTAGACGCCTTGCTGAACGCATCTTTTAAAAGGTGCCAAACATATGAAAATATGGCTTTCAAAAGACATTCAGTTATTGTAGAAATCAGTTAAATTCAAACGAAGGGGAGGGGGGTGAGAAAACTCAAATAAAAATGAAAGGAAGCAGTGAAATCGGAAATGGAAGGCAGTGCAGGTAGTCAGTTGTTGTTGTTGTTGTTGTTATTGGTGTGGAGGTGGTGGTGATGGTGTTTATTTTTCTTTTCAGGTTGTTATTGAAATGTTTAGTATTAACGCCAACAACTTCTCAACGTCCTTGATAACCTTCAAAGAAGTCACTAGCATTCACAGTCACATGTCTTTTCAAAGATTCATTTCCATTCAACAACAAAGTTTACATCAACGCCTTATTGTGGACGTTGTCTATTCCTTCAAAGACTCTAGACACACGCAAACACCGCCTTAATATTATCATCATCACCGTCCTCATCCTTATCATCAAAAGACATCATCATCATCCATTCAAAGACATCATCATCATCATCATCATCATCGTCATCATCATCATCATCATCATCATCACCATCATTATCACCACCAGTATTAATATTATTATTATTATTATCATCATCATCATCATCATCATCATCATCATCATCATCATCATCATCATCATTATCCATTCAAAGACATCATCTATCCATCAAAGACATAATTATTATTATTATTATCATAATTATTATTATTATTATTATCATCATTATCATCATCTATTATTCATTATTATTATTATCCATTATTATTATTATCATCTATTATTCATTATTATTATTATTATTAAAATTATTATTATTATTATTATTGTCATTATTATTATTATCATTATTATTATTATTATTATTATTATTATTATTAATTATTATTATTATTATTATTATTATTATTATTATTATTATTATTATTATTATTATTATTATTATTATTATTATTATTATTATTATTATTATTATTATTATTATTGTTATTATCATTATCATTATCATTATTATTATTATTATAGGATGATTAAAGACCTTGTGAAAATTATTATTATTAATTATTATTATCCATTAAGTAGATCTAGATTCAAGACAAACGCTTTTGTGACATGTTCAAAGACACTAAGTTAAGTTATCATTTTTCTTCTTTTCATTATTATTATTATTAGAGGCAGAGGCAAGGCTTATTATTATTAAAGACATGATTATTATTATTAAGAGATTATTATTATTATTATTATTATTAAAGACATGTATTATTATCATTCCGTGGCATTATCATTAACATTGTCATTGTCATTATCCATTCCAAGCAGTAGTTAAGATTTTCAAAAATTATCCATTCAAAGACATTCAGCCTGTCCATTCAAAGACCTATCAATCCATGACAATTTGTCCATTTCAAAACATCAATCCCAAACAATTGTCAGAATCCATTTTAAGACTATCCATCCATAGGTCATGATTAAAGACCGTTCTATCCCATGGGAGACGGGCGATTAGATTATAATTCAACAGAACATGTTTACATGATATAGGCAATAGATTATAGATTCAAAGACACTAGTCACGTTTACATGACATGTCAGCCTGTCCATTGAACGACACGTCTATCCATTGTATTCCATTCAAAGACACGTCAGTCTATCCATTGAAAGACACGTCATTTAAAAACATGTTTCCATTCAAAGACACGTCAGTTATAATTGACATAACAGTTTATCCATTCAAAGACATGTCAGCCTGTCCATTCAAATGTCAGTCTATCCATTCAAAGACATGTCAGTCAAAGATTATATCCATTCAAATGTTTACATGACGTCAGGACATGTCAGGGAGATCAATGATTGTAGAGGACAGTGAGTCTATCCATTCAAAGACATGTCAGGCTATCCATTCAAAGACACGTCAGTCTATCCATTCAGTCATGTCAGCCTTCATTCCTAAAGACATGTCAGATCCATGACATGTCAGTTATTTCAAAGACACGTCAGTCTATCCATTCAAAGACATCAGGCTATCCATTCCATGGTCAGGACATGTCAGCCTGTCCATTGAAAGACATGTCGTGAAATCCCATCCATTCAAACGGGTCGATAAAGACAGTCATGTATCCATTCAAGACATGTCAGTCTATCCATTCAAAGACATGTCAGTCTTCGTCCATTTTGTTTGAATGTCAGTCTATCCATTCAAAGAGCACTCAGTCTATCCATTCAGACATGTCTAGTCTATCCATTCAAAGACATGTCAGCCTATCCATTCAAAGACATGTCAGCCTGTCCATTCAAAGACATGTCAGTCTATCCATTCAAAGACATGTCAGTCTGTCCATTCAAAGACATGTCAGGCTATCCATTTGAAAGACACGTCCATTCAAAGACATGTCAGGCTGTCCATTCAAAGACATGTCAGTCTATCCATTCAAAGACATGTCAGTCTATCCATTCAAAGACATGTCAGCCTATCCATTCAAAGACATGTCAGTCTATCCATTCAAAGACATGTCAGTCTATCCATTCAAAGACATGTCAGTCTATCCATTCAAAGACATGTCAGTCTATCCATTCAAAGACATGTCAGCCTATCCATTCAAAGACATGTCAGTCTATCCATTCAAAGACATGTCAGTCTTTCATCCATTCAAAGACATGTCAGTCTATCCATTCAAAGACATGTCAGCCTGTCCATTCAAAGACATGTCAGTTATCCATTCAAAGACATGTCAGTGTTTTCGTCCATTCAAAGACATGTCAGTCTGTCCATTCAAAGACATGTCAGCCTGTCCATTCAAAGACATGAATGTCAGTTGTCCATTCAAAGACAAGTCTGAATGTCATGTTCCATTCAAAGACATGTCAGTTATCCATTCAAAAGCACGTCAGTCTATCCATTCAAAGACATGTCATCTATCCATTCAAGTCTACTTTTGTTTTTGAATGTCATGTCGTGTTTTCCTCTATCTTTTCAAAGACATGTCAGTTTTTCCATTCAAAGCCTTTGTCTAATTCAAAGACATGTCAGCCTGTTTTCAAAGACAAGTCACTTTCCATTCAAAGTCATATCGTGTTTTCGTCTACTTTTCCATTCAATGTCATGTCATTCGTTTAGTCTATCCATTCAAAGACATGTCATGTCCATTCGTCTATCCATTTAAAGAATGTCATGTTGTTTTTCGACATGTCAGTCTATCCATTCAAAGACATGTTTCATGTCATGTTGTTATTCATTTTAAAAGACATTCAAAGACATGTCAGTCTATCCATTCAAACACGTCTACTCTATCCATTCAAAGAATGTCATGTCATAATTTATGTTTAATGGCAAAGTTTTTTCGTCTAACTTTTGTTTAATGACATAGCAGTTTATCCATTTACAAAGATTATAATTGTACGACATGTTTTCAGGCTATTTTGTTATAATTGTACAGAACATGTCTACTTTGTTTGAATGTCGTAGCTTTTTATTGTACAGTTTGTTTGACATGTTTGTTTTTTCGTCTAGCCAATAGATTTAATTGTCAGAACGTCTACTTTTGTTTTATAATTGTACCAACATGTTTACATGACGTTTACAGAACATGTTTATTTTTCGTCTAATAGATTATTTTGTACATGTCATGTTGTTTTTTCGTTTACTTTTGTTTGAATGTCATGTTGCTTTTAATTGTTTAGACATAACATGTTTATGACATACCAATGAGATTGAATGTCATGTCGTGTTTTCGTCTATTTTGTTTTGAATGTCATGTCGTGTTTTCCTCTACTTTTGTTTGAATGTCATGTCGTGTTTTCGTCTACTTTTGTTTTTGAATGTCATATCGTGTTTTCGTCTACTTTTTGTTTTAATGTCTTATAACATTTGTTTGAATGTCATGTTGTGTTTTCGTCTAATTTTGTTTGAATGTCATGTTGTTTTTCGTCTACTTTTGTTTGAATGTCATGTTGTTTTTTCGTCTACTTTTGTTTGAATGTCATGTCGTGTTTTCGTCTACTTTGTTTGAATGTCATGTTGTTTTTTTTCGTTTACTTTTGTTTGAATGTCGTCATGTTGTTTTCCTCTACTTTTGTTTGACATGTTGTTTGCCAATGTTCATAATCGTGTTTTCCTCTATTTTTGTTTGAATGTCATGTCGACGTCTACTTTTTTTTGAATGTCATTCGTGTTTTCGTCTACTTTTGTTTGAATGTCATGTCGTGTTTTCGTCATGTTGTTTTTCGTCTACAGAACTTTTTTTGTCTACTTTGTTTTGAATGTCATGTGCAAATGTCATGTTGTTTTTTGGTTATTTTTTTGAAATGTGTACGTCTACTTTTGTTTGAATGTCATGTTGTTTTCCTCATGTTGCTTTTTTGTCTACTTTTTTTGAGTCATGTCGTGTTTTCGTCTACTTTTGTTTGAATGTCATGTTGTTTTCGTCTATTTTGTTTGAATGTCATGTCGTGTTTTTCCTCTAAAATGTCATGTCGTGTTTTCGTCTACTTTTGTTTGAATGTCATGTCGTGTTTTCGTGTACTTTTGTTTGAATGTCATATGAAATGTCGTGTTTTCGTTTACTTTTTGTTTTTGAATGTCATGACTTTTTTGGTCATGTCAATTTTGTTTGAATGTCATGTTGTTTCGAGTTTGAATGAATGTCATAAGCGTCTACGTTTGAATGTTTTCGTCTACTTTGTTTGAATGTCATGTCGTGTTTTCTTCTGTCATGTTGTTTTCGTCTACTTTTGTTTGAATGTCATGTCGTGTTTTCGTCTACTTTTGTTTGAATGTCATATCGTGTTTTCGTCTACTTTTGTTTGTTTGAATGTCATGTCGTGTTTTCGTCTACTTTGTTTGAATGTCATGTTTTGTTTTTTTTTTTGTTTGAATGTCATGTCTACTTTTGTTTGAATGTCATGTCGTGTTTCGTCTACTTTTGTTTGAATGTCATATCGTGTTTTCGTCTACTTGTTTTTTGTCATGTCGTGTTTTCGTTTACTTTTGTTGAATGTCATGTGTTTTTCGTGTTTTCATATTTGTTTTTCGTCTACTTTTGTTTTTGAATGTCATGTTGTTTTCGTTTACTTTTGTTTGAATGTCATGTTGTTTTTCGTCTACTTTTGTTTGAATGTCATTGTTTTTCGTTTTCGTCTGCTTTTGTTTGAATGTCATGTCGTGTTTTCGTCTACTTTTGTTTGAATGTCATGTCGTGTTTTCCTCTACTTTTGTTTGAATGTCATGTCGTGTTTTCGTGTACTTTGTTTGTCATGTCGTGTTTTCGTGTACTTTTGTTTGAATGTCATATCGTGTTTTCCTCTACTTTTTGTTTGAATGTCATGTCGTGTTTTCGTCTACTTTTGTTTGAATGTCATGTCGTGTTTTCCTCTACTTTTGTTGTTTGAATGTCATGTCGTGTTTTCGTGTACTTTTTTTGAATGTCATGTTTTCGTCGTGTTTTCGTCTACTTTGTTTGAATGTCATGTTGTTTTTCTTTTTTCGTCTACTTTTGTTCTATTGAATGTTTGAATGTCATATACGTGTTTTCGTCTACTTTTGTTTGAATGTCATGTCGTGTTTTCGTCTACTTTTTGTTTGAATGTCAACTTTTGTTTGAATGTCATGTCGTGTTTTCGTCTACTTTTGTTTGAATGTCATGTCGTGTTTTCGTCTACTTTTGTTTGAATGTCATATCGTGTTTTCGTCTACTTTTGTCATTTTGAATGTCATGTCGTGTTTTCGTCTACTTTTGTTTGAATGTCATGTTGTTTTGTTTGAATTCATGTCGTGTTTTCGTACTTTTGTTTGAATGTCATATTGTTTTTTCATGTCTCTACTTTTGTTTGAATGTCATGTTGTTTTTTCGTCTACTTTTGTTTGAATGTCATGTCGTGTTTTCGTCTACTTTTGTTTGAATGTCATGTCGTGTTTTCGTCTACTTTTGTTTGAATGTCATGTTGTTTTTCGTCTACTTTTGTTTGAATGTCATGTCGTGTTTTCGTCTACTTTTGTTTGAATGTCATGTTGTTTTTTCGTCTACTTTTGTTTGAATGTCATGTCGTGTTTTCGTCTACTTTTGTTTGAATGTCATGTCGTGTTTTCGTGTACTTTTGTTTGAATGTCATGTTGTTTTTTCGTCTACTTTTGTTTGAATGTCATGTCGTGTTTTTTCGTCTACTTTTGTTTGAATGTCATATCGTGTTTTCGTCTACTTTTGTTTGAATGTCATGTCGTGTTTTCCTCTACTTTTGTTTGAATGTCATGTCGTGTTTTCGTCTTTTGTTTGAATGTCATGTTGTGTTTGTCTACTTTTGTTTGTCATGTCGTGTTTTCGTCTACTTTTGTTTGAATGTCATGTCGTGTTTTCGTCTACTTTTGTTTGAATGTCATGTTGTTTTTTCGTCTACTTTTGTTTGAATGTCATGTTGTTTGTTTTTCGTCTACTTTTGTTTGAATGTCATGTCGTTTTTCGTCTACTTTTGTTTGAATGTCATGTCGTGTTTTCGTCTTTGAATGTCATTTTTTTCTTAACTTTTGAATGTCATGTCGTGTTTTTCGTTTAATGTCATGTCGTGTTTTCGTCTACTTTTGTTTGAATGTCTTTTGTTTGAATGTCATGTTGTGTTTTCTCTACTTTTGTTTGAATGTCATGTTGTTTTTCGTTTAATGTCTTCGTGTTTTCGTGTACTTTTGTTTGAATGTCATGTCGTGTTTTCGTTTTTGAATGTTTCGTGTTTTCTTAATGTCATGTCGTGTTTTCGTTTACTTTTGTTTGAATGTCATGTCGTGTTTTTTACTTTTGTTTGAATATCATGTTGTTTTTTCGTTTACTTTTGTTTGAGTGTCATGTTGTTTTTTCGTTGACTTTTGTTTGAATGTCATGTCGTGTTTTCGTCTACTTTTGTTTGAATGTCATGTCGTGTTTTCGTTTACTTTTGTTTGAATGTCATGTTGTTTTTTCTTTACTTTTGTTTGAATGTCATGTTGTTTTTTCGTTTACTTTTGTTTGAGTGTCATGTTGTTTTTTCGTTTACTTTTGTTTGAATGTCATGTTGTGTTTTCGTCTACTTTTGTTTGAATGTCATGTTGTTTTTCGTTTACTTTTGTTTGAATGTCATGTTGTTTTTTCGTTTACTTTTGTTTGAATGTCATGAAAGGAAGTGCGTCATGAGATCTACAGTTGGCACAGGTGGGGGTGTTTTTCTCACAACGTTGTATTCTTAGGACAGGTAGTTCACGCTACTTTCCTCACATGACTCAGGTGTGAATGAGTACACACTTCTTGCTAGAGAAAGATCTTATCAGAGTGTTAGTACCACGCACCTTACAGGCTGTTGTACTGCATGCTCCATGGGGAGTTGAGAAGGACTTCGAATTAAATGGCCTGCTGAGAGGATAAAGGATGAATTGGTGAGCCTGAACGTGTGCGGGGATACGGATTAAATATTCATCTTTATCTTTCATCTTTCATCTTTGAACTAATTTTAGATGCTAGTGACAGGGCAAGTGGTTTATTGTGATATACAAAAACCGGATAGCGTATGCCCAAATAAGAAGACTAGACTTTCATAGCGTAGTAAAAGTTGCGGTAAACATTGCGAATTTGACCTTTATCGTGAAAGTCTCTAACCAAATCTTACGGGAGTGACCAAATTATATTGGAAAAAAACTTCCTGAAAGATCAAATTGCGGAAGTTTATATAAATATGTTTCAAATACCCCTAGTTCTTCCTCTTAATCTTCAGAGATCTTCTTCCTAGTCATCTACGTGAGAGATCTTCACTCTTCCTAGTCATCTTCGTGAGAGATCTTCACTCTTCCTAGTCATCTTCGTGAGAGATCTTCACTCTTCCTAGTCATCTACGTGAGAGATCTTCACTCTTCCTAGTCATCTTCGTGTCATCTTCGAGATCTTCACTCTTCCTAGTCATCTTCGTGAGAGATCATCTTCAGATCTTCACTCTTCCTAGTCATCTACGTGAGAGATCTTCACTCTTCCTAGTCATCTTCGTGAGAGATCTTCACTCTTCCTAGTCATCTTCGTGAGAGATCTTCACTCTTCCTAGTCATCTTCGTCTTCCTCTTCCTAGTCAGAGATCTTCACTCTTCCTAGTCATCTTCGTGAGAGATCTTCACTCTTCTAGTCATCTACGTGAGAGATCTTCCTCTTCCTAGTCATCTTCGTGAGAGATCTTCACTCTTCCTAGTCATCTACGTGAGAGATCTTCACTCTTCCTAGTCATCTACGTGAGAGATCTTCACTCTTCCTAGTCATCTTCGTGAGAGATCTTCACTCTTCCTAGTCATCTACGTGAGAGATCTTCACTCTTCCTAGTCATCTTCACGTGTCTTCACTCTTCCTAGTCATCGACTGGCTCTGTCATCTACGTGAGAGATCAAACTTCCTAGTCATCTACGTGAGATATCTTCACTCTTCCTAGTCATCTACGTGAGAGATCTTCACTCTTCCTAGTCATCTTCGTGAGATCTTCACTCTTCCTAGTCATCTACGTGAGAGATCTTCACTCTTCCTAGTCATCTACGTGAGAGATAGTCAATGCACGACTGGCATGTACAAGACAAACGCTGTGGGACCTGGATCCTAGATTTTGAGACTGAGATCTGAGGTTAAACTACAAGTTCAATTAAGACTAAAAAAACACAACTGATCCTAGATTTTGAGACTGAGATCTGGAGGTTAAACTACAAGTTCAATTAATACTAAAAAACACAACTGATCCTAGATTTTGAGACTGTGATCTCGAGGTTAAACTACAAGTTCAATTAAGACTAAAAAACCCAACTGATCCTAGAATTTTGAGACTGATCTCGAGGTTAAACTGCAAGTTCAATTAAGACTAAAAAACCCAACTGATCCTAGATTTTGAAACTGATCTCGATGTTTAACTGCAAGTTCAATTAATACTAAAAAAATCAATTGATCCTAGATTTTGAGACTGATCTCGAGGTTAAACTACAAGTTCAATTAATACTAAAAAATCCAATTGATCCTAGATTTTGAGACTGATCTCGAGGTTAAACTACAAGTTCAATTAATACTAAAAAATCCAATTGATCCTAGATTTTGAGACTGATCTCGAGGTTAAACTACAAGTTCAATTAATACTAAAAAATCCAATTGATCCTAGATTTTGAGACTGATCTCGAGGTTAAACTACAAGTTCAATTAATACTAAAAAATCCAATTGATCCTAGATTTTGAGACTGATCTCGAGTTTAAACTACAAGTTCAATTAAGACTAAAAAACCCAACTGATCCTAGATTTTGAAACTGATCTCGATGTTTAACTGCAAGTTCAATTAATACTAAAAAAACCCAATTGATCCTAGATTTTGAGACTGATCTCGAGGTTAAACTACAAGTTCAATTAATACTAAAAAAATCCAATTGATCCTAGATTTTGAAACTGATCTCGATGTTTAACTGCAAGTTCAATTAATACTAAAAAAACCCAATTGATCCTAGATTTTGAGACTGATCTCGATGTTTAACTGCAAGTTCAATTAATACTAAAAAAATCCAAAAATCCAATTGATCCTAGATTTTGAGACTGATCTCGAGGTTAAACTACAAGTTCAATTAATACTAAAAAATCCAACTGATCCTAGATTTTGAGACTGAGATCTCGAGGTTAAACTACAAGTTCAATTAATACTAAAAAATCCAATTGATCCTAGATTTTGAGACTGATCTCGAGGTTAAACTACAAGTTCAATTAAGACTAAAAAAATCCAATTGATCCTAGATTTTGAGACTGATCTCGAGGTTAAACTACAAGTTCAATTAAGACTAAAAAAAATCCAATTGATCCTAGATTTTGAGACTGATCTCGAGGTTAAACTACAAGTTCAAATTAATACTAAAAAAATCCAATTGATCCTAGATTTTGAGACTGATCTCGAGGTTAAACTACAAGTTCAATTAATACTAAAAAATCCAATTGATCCTAGATTTTGAGACTGATCTCGAGGTTAAACTACAAGTTCAATTAATACTAAAAAAATCCAATTGATCCTAGATTTTGAGACTGATCTCGAGTTAAACTACAAGTTCAATTAATACTAAAAAAATCCAATTGATCCTAGATTTTGAGACTGATCTCGAGGTTAAACTACAAGTTCAATTAATACTAAAAAATCCAATTGATCCTAGATTTTGAGACTGATCTCGAGGTTAAACTACAAGTTCAATTAATTGTGATCCTGGATTTTGAGACTGAGATCTCGAGGTTAAACTGTTCAATTAATACTAAAAAATCCAATTGATCCTAGATTTTGAGACTGATCTCGAGGTTAAACTGCAAGTTCAATTAATACTAAAAAAAATCCAATTGATCCTAGATTTTGAGACTGATCTCGAGGTTAAACTACAAGTTCAATTAAGACTAAGTTAAACTAAAAAAACTAAAAATCCAATTGATTTTTGAGACTCTCAAAGGTGGACTGAGCTCGTTAAGACTAAAAAATTTACCCTGTTTGGGTAATCTCCACCATAGCTCAAAGTGTTGTTAAGATGAAAGATAAATGAAAGAAGGAAAAGGAAAGAAGTAGGAACTGCCAGCAGTGCCTGCCAACTGTCCGCCCATGCGACAGAACTGTAGCTCGTGTTGTTAGCCCTGTTGGGGTAACTGTAGCTCGTGTTGTTAACCCTGTTGGGGTAACTGTAGCTCGTGTTGTTAGCCCTGTTGGGGTAACTGTAGCTCGTGTTGTTAGCCCTGTTTGGGTAACTGTAGCTCGTGTTGTTAACCCTGTTTGGGTAACTGTAGCTCGTGTTGTTAGCCCTGTTTGGGTAACTGTAGCTCGTGATGTTAGCCTGTTGGGGTAACTGTAGCTCGTGTTGTTAACGCTGTTGGGGTAACTGTAGCTCGTGATGTTAGCCCTGTTGGGGTAACTGTAGCTCGTGTTGTTAACCCTGTTGGGGTAACTGTAGCTCGTGTTGTTAGCCCTGTTGGGGTAACTGTAGCTCGTGTTGTTAGCCCTGTTGGGGTAACTGTAGCTCGTGTTGTTAGCCCTGTTGGGGTAACTGTAGCTCGTGTTGTTGGCCCTATTGGGGTAACTGTAGCTCGTGTTGTTAACCCTGTTGGGGTAACTGTAGCTCGTGATGTTAGCCCTGTTGGGGTAAGTTATTAATTCAATACTTACTAAGTTATCATAAGGAACCTTGATAGAACAGATAGTGACTCATGTGATTGTGCATTGTTAAGATTGCCTTAGTTGGATCGATGACCTGCTTAAAGCCCGGGGACAAGTTTATTGTAACTGTAGTAGAGTATTGCTTTTATGTCATCACTATGTTGTTTAAAAATTACCAATGATTATTATGTCATTCTTTTATTGTTATGGGATCTCGGTAGTCCAGAGGCAAGGTGTCGGCCTCTCAGCCAAAAGGTAGTAGGGTTGACCCCCCCCCCCCTCAAAAAATAAAATAATAAAAAATCTACCCCCTGGTCCATGTAGATGGATCGATCCTAGTCTCATTGAAAAACTACCCCCTGGTCCAGGTAGATGGATCATCGAAAACAGACAACAACAAAGACTGTGTACAGATCAAAACAGTCTTGGCTGTTTACAAAGGTATTCGACTGTGTACAGATCAAAACAGTCTTGGCTGTTTACAAGGTAATCGACTGTGTACAGATCAAAACAGTCTTGGCTGTTTACAAGGTAGTCGACTGTGTACAGATCAAAACAGTCTTGGCTGTTTACAAGGTAATCGACTGTGTACAGATCAAAACAGTCTTGGCTGTTTACAAGGTAATCGACTGTATACAGATCAAAACAGTCTTGGCTGTTTACAAGGTAATCGACTGTGTACAGATCAAAACAGTCTTGGCTGTTTACAAGGTAGTCGACTGTGTACAGATCAAAACAGTCTTGGCTGTTTACAAGGTAGTCGACTGTGTACAGATCAAAACAGTCTTGGCTGTTTACAAGGTAGTCGACTGTGTACAGATCAAAACAGTCTTGGCTGTTTACAAGGTAGTCGACTGTGTACAGATCAAAACAGTTTTGGCTGTTTACAAGGTAGTCGACTGTGTACAGATCAAAACAGTCTTGGCTGTTTACAAGGTAATCGACTGTGTACAGATCAAAACAGTTTTGGCTGTTTACAAGGTAGTCGACTGTGTACAGATCAAAACAGTTTTGGCTGTTTACAAGGTAGTCGACTGTGTACAGATCAAAACAGTTTTGGCTGTTTACAAGGTAGTCGACCGTGTACAGATCAAAACAGTTTTGGCTGTTTACAAGGTAGTCGACTGTGTACAGATCAAAACAGTCTTGGCTGTTTACAAGGTAATCGACTGTGTACAGATCAAAACAGTTTTGGCTGTTTACAAGGTAGTCGACTGTGTACAGATCAAAACAGTTTTGGCTGTTTACAAGGTAGTCGACTGTGTACAGATCAAAACAGTCTTGGCTGTTTACAAGGTAGTCGACTGTGTACAGATCAAAACAGTCTTGGCTGTTTACAAGGTAATCGACTGTGTACAGATCAAAACAGTTTTGGCTGTTTACAAGGTAGTCGACTGTGTACAGATCAAAACAGTCTTTTTAAGGTTAAGAGTAATCAACAGGACATCGAAGTAACAACACATGTTAAGTAGTCAGCCATATTTTATTGCCTGAATCTCTCCAACTCTTTTACATTCAAAGTTGGGTTAGATTAATATGGAGTGATGGACAGATGGCGCTTATCTTAAGTTCTTGCTTAATCTCCCTTTCTTTATCTCTTTTAAATACTGAAAGTGAAAAGATTAATATGTATGTTTATGTACATTGCTGGAACTGGGTTTTTTCTCAAGACCGTCTTGATGACTGAATAGCTACTGTAGTCTTTAGGCTTGTCAATTCTCAAAGTGTAACGCACAAAATATTAAATGTTAACAAAATACCACTTAAAAGAATATAACATAATATAAACATAATATTAGAACTTGATTTCGGGCGGGCTTGACCTTGACCTCAGTTAGAACATCCACCTAGATCTGTTTGTTCAAAATTGAAAGTGTATTGTATTTGTTGTGGCCGGAGTGTTTGCATTGCTCCACACATTTCCTACACAAAGGTAATCGTCTGTTGCACGATACACCGTGCATGATTGCAACCTACCATGTATACTTCTTTGGGGGTTTTATCTCACAGTCACTTCTAGTAATGTGGTTGTTTTGTTTTGTGTTTGCATATATATATATATATATATATATATATATATATATATATATATATATATATATATATATATATATATATATATATATATATATATATATATATATATATAATTAGGTGTGATGCACAGGTGGTAATGTATCACTAGATACAGTCATGGGCAAAGATGTTTTGTGTTTGC
Organism: Doris montereyensis; assembly: GCA_037039925.1. Taxonomy (NCBI): domain Eukaryota; kingdom Metazoa; phylum Mollusca; class Gastropoda; order Nudibranchia; family Dorididae; genus Doris; species Doris montereyensis. Next base: position 11,270 of record JAXRKP010000044.1, on the reverse strand, counting down.
ATATAGGTGTGATGCACAGGTGTGGATGTATCACTAGATACAGTCATGGGCAAAGATGTTTTGGTTTTGCCCGGACCACCTTCAACCATACTCTCTTCAGTTGGTTGCGTCGTCATCGCTCGTTCCCCTTGCCGACCTGTCGGTACCAAGGACGTCACACCAGGGGTCACGGAACCTTCACGGTAGGGGTGTAGACTTCGTTGTCGCAAATGGAGTCTGTCTGTTTCGTCGGATTTGTCCAAGAGGTGTCTGTATCAGGTAGGACCTCTCATTAGCCCCTTGGTTAGGCTCTCGTCTCATCTTGTTGAGAACAACAGCTTTTTGGTCGTTCGGCTGTTTCACCCACACCGGTTGGCCATTGTTGAACGGTGGTAGAGGACTGGCGCGGTGGTTTGGGCTCATAATATGATTTCTGATCCTTTTTCTCCAGAGCATCAGCTTTTTCAAATTGTGAGAGGTGCCGCCATCTTGGTTTGTACTGTGATACCATTGCAGGGATCTTGTTTCTCAGCCGTCTGCCCATCAGCAGTTGTGCAGGACTTGATCCCTGTTTCAAAGCTGTCGTTCTGTAATTCAAAAGTGCAATATACGGGTCTTGTGCCTTCTTTAGCAGGTTCTTTATTGTTTGCACAGCTCTCTCTGCTTCTCCATTTCCTTGTGGGTGTCTCAGACTACTGGTGCAGTGTTCAAAACCATACTGTTCTGAGAACTGTGAAAATTCACACGAGGAAAATTGTGGTCCATTGTTGGAGATAACTGTTTCTGGGATGCCGTGTCTGGCAAAAATTGATTTTGTGTGCTCAATGACTCTAGAGGATGATGTGTGCCTAAGAAGAGCAATCTCAACCCAACGTGAGAAATAGTCCACTATGAGTAGACATTGAGCTCCCTTCCACTCAAACAAATCCATTCCGACTCTCTGCCACTATGAGTAGACATTGAGCTCCCTTCCACTCAAACAAATCCATTCCGACTCTCTGCCACTATGAGAAGATATTGAGCTCCCTTCCACTCAAACAAATCCATTCCGACTCTCTGCCACTATGAGTAGACATTGAGCTCCCTTCCACTCAAACAAATCCATTCCGACTCTTTGCCACTATGAGTAGATATTGAGCTCCCTTCCACTCAAACAAATCCATTCCGACTCTCTGCCACTATGAGTAGACATTGAGCTCCTTCCACTCAAACAAATCCATTCCGACTCTCTGCCACTATGAGTAGACATTCAGCTCCTGCCACTATACACTCAAACAAATCCATTCCGACTCTCTGCCACTATGAGTAGATATTGAGCTCCCTTCCACTCAAACAAATCCATTCCGACTCTCTGCCACTATGAGTAGATATTGAGCTCCCTTACACTCAAACAAATCCATTCCGACTCTCTGCCACTATGAGTAGATTTTGAGCTCCCTTCCACTCAAACAAATCCATTCCGACTCTCTGCCACTATGAGTAGACATTGAGCTCCCTTCCACTCAAACAAATCCATTCCGACTCTCTGCCACTATGAGTAGATATTGAGCTCCCTTCCACTCAAACAAATCCATTCCGACTCTCTGCCACGGATAATCTGGTGTTGGTGTAGTTTTCAGTGGCTCTGGGGGCACTTTTCTGTATTTCTCGCATATTGGACAGTCTGTAATTTCTTCCTCAATTTGCTTTGATATGCCAGGCCACCACACTGATACTTTGGCTAGTGCTCGGCATTTGGCAATCCCTTGGTGACCTTCGTGGAGTCTGTGCACGATGTCTGTCTGCATGTCTTTGGGAATTACCAGTCTACTTTTGTACAAGAGAAGTCCATGATGCAAGGCAAGTTCATGTCGGACAGTCCAAAACCTCTTCAGATCTGCATTCTTCTTACTTGATGCGGGCCATCCTGTTTGATAGTAGTTTTTGACAGTTCTGGTAACCTCATCTTGATATTGTTTGGTCTTGATCTCATCAAGTCTGCCCTTAGATGCTGGTAAACCCTACATGATGGCATCCACATAAGAGTGAAGCTCCTCCTCTTGCTGCAATTCTTTATCATTTGCTTTTTGGAGTGGTGCCCTTGGCAAAGTATCTGCCGTGTAGAGATTTTCCCCACACGTATACTCCACGGAATAGGAGAACCGCATCAACCTCATTCTAAATCTCTGGATCCGACAAGTAAGTTCATCGAAGCTTTTCCTTTGGAGCAATGCGAGCAGTGGCTTGTGGTCGATTTCAACAATGAAATTCTTTAGACCAACCAGGAAGTCAGAAAACTTCTCGCATGCCCATGTGACACCCAAGGCTTCTTTTTCTACCTGCGCATACCTTGCTTCAGTGTCGGTAATATACCTGGAGGCATAACAAACAGGTTTCCGCTTATTTTAATATTTCTGGACTAATACGCCTCCCAAGCCTGACTTGGAAGCATCCGCTGAGACCTTAGTCTCCAGTTGAGGGCTGTAATGTGCCAAACCTGGTGCTTGGCAAAGGGCTTCCTTGATTTTCCTGAAGGCCATCCCTGTGGATGATTCCATATCCAACAGTTTTCTTTCTTTAGAAGCTCTCTCAGCGGGGCCGTGACGTCTATCGGGTATTCAACAAACTTGCCCACATGGTTGACCATGCCCAGCAGTCTTCTAAGGTCAGATATATTGTTGGGCTGTGGAAGGGTCTTGATCGCTTCCAGTTTCTCAGGATCTATTTCTATCCCTTTTTGAGACACTATGTGCCCCAGGAATTTCATTCTGTCTTGTGAAAACATACACTTGTCATTTAGTGTCATCCCGGCTTCTCTCATCCTCTGAAGGACTTGCTGAACCCTCTCATCATGTTCTTTTTGGTTTGAACCATTGATCAGAACATCATCAATGTTACATACTACGCCCGGTACACATGTCAACAGATGGCTCATTTCTCTGTGGAAAATCTCTGGTCCTGAGGAGATTCCAAAAGGGATCCGTTTGTATACAAACCTCCCAAAAGGAGTGATGAACGTTTTCACTTTCTGCGACTCTTGCCAGGGGAATCTGATGTAACCCGCTGTTGCAGTCCAGTTTGGTAAAATTGGTTGCTCCTGACAGTTTAGCTAACACGTGATCTGTAGTTGGGAGAGGATAGTTTTCCCTTTTCACGCTCTCATTCCACTTTGTTAGGTTCACACACATCCTCACCTTATCGTTCCTCTTTGGGACCACAACCATCGGCACACACCTTTTCTGTTGGCTTCTTTATTTCTTTGATGATACCGTCGTCTTTCAATTCCTGCAGCTCCAATTTCACCTTTTCTTGTAGAGGCAATGCAATCCTCCGTGGCATAACAACTGAGTATGGTCTGGCACCTTCTTTCAGCTGGATCCTGTATTCCAAGGAAATTCTTCCAAGACACGTAAAAAGTTCTGGAAAACTTTTCTTGAATCTGTTTGATGTTGTCTTTGGTGGCATTTCATCCAATGCATTGATTCTTTGAAACATCTGCAATGCCTTAATTGTAGGTCTCCCGAGCAGTGGTTCCCTCAGTCCTTTCAATACATATATCTCTTGTTCTGTTGATTTTCCAGTCTGTAACTTTAGGTCTGCTGAAAACTTGCCTTTAACTTTGATTTCTGCATGTCCTGGAACTGGGTATAGCTGTGACATCAGCTCCAGAGTCAACCTTGAAGCGTATCCATTTTCTATTAACTTCAACCTTTGCATTCCAGGAATTTTCTTTTTCTGCTGCAGTCATGACTGTGCCAATGAAGCTCTCTGTCTCACTATCAGTGTCGCTATCCTCCAGCAACTGGACTTGATTGCTGCGTTTATTTCTGCAGACGTTTGAAAAGTGTCCCTTTTTCTTGCAAATACAGCATTCTGCACTGAATGCAGGACAATTCCCTCTTCTGTGGCTCTTTCCACATCTTCCACACTGTCGAACTTCTTTAATCTCATTAAATGGTCCTTGTTGTTCATAAGTCTATCTCTTTGGTTTTTGAGGTTTCCTCCTAGATCTATAATGGTTGGATGCATGTAGCTTGTCCACTGTGCATGATGTAGACATTACTTGTGTCTGCGTCTTTGCTGCTTCTTGAGCTCTGCAGATGTCTACTGTCGGACTCAACATGAGCTTCTTTTGTTCTAACAGTTTCTGTCTTGTCTCGTCGAATCATCACTCTATCCCTGATCATTCTGTCTTGTCCGTCGTCTCTCCTCCAATCATCACTCTATCCCTGATCATTCTGTCTTGTCCCGTCGTCTCTCAGTTCCAATCCCTGATCACTCTTGTCTCGTCGTCTCTCCTCCAATCATGATCATTCTGTCTTGTCCCGTCGTCTCTCCTCCAATCATCACTCTATCCCTGATCATTCTGTCTTGTCCCGTCGTCTCTCGTCTCCAATCATCACTCTATCCCTGATCATTCTGTCTTGTCCCGTCGTCTCTCCTCCAATCATCACTCTATCCCTGATCATTCTGTCTTGTCCCGTCGTCTCTCGTCCAATCATCCTCTATCCTGATCATTCTGTCTTGTCCCGTCGTCTCTCCTCCAATCATCACTCTATCCCTGATCATTCTGTCTTGTCCCGTCGTCTCTCCTCCAATCATTACTCTATCCCTGATCATTCTGTCTTGTCCCGTCGTCAGTCTCAGTCCAATCATCACTCTATCCCTGATCATTCTGTCTTGTCCCGTCGTCTCTCCTCCAATCATCACTCTATCCCTGATGACTTCTTCAGGAGCAAAGTTACACAAAGTTCTACTTTCTTGAGCTGTCAGAGGTCAGTGATGTAGGCGTCGACACTCTCGCCTTCTTTGTGACTTCTTAAATGAAAGTTGTACGAACTTCGTTAACTTCCCCGACGCAAAATGTTTCAAACGCCTGAATTACCTGGTCTAAGTCCTGTGAATCCTCGTCACTCATCCGAAACCCTTCTTTTAGTCTGGAAGCAACAGCATAGTTTCTCCATTGTCGCTTAAATCTTGACCAATTCTGATGAACGTCAGCTCGGTTGTTGAAGTCTAGCTTGGACGGCGGTGGTATATTTGCAGTAAAATGTTTAGTGGTACTTGTACTTGCAGCCATGCTTTCCTTTCTTGACTCTCAATCTGACATGAGTATGACAAAATCTACATAGATCTAGATCTAGGTGGAATTACTTCAATACTATAGATCCAGATCAATAGTCAGTAGTTGATAGATCGACTTGATCCTATTTTAAACCACTTTTCCTTAGAGTCTAGATATCTAGATTAGACTAGAATAAAATATCTCTTCTATCTAGATCATCTGCAATTTTCAATGTGCAACAGATTCAGGGCTCTAGATCACCATCTTCTGACACCATGTAAGGTTAAGAGTAATCAATAGGACATCGAAGTAACAACACATGTTAAGTAGTCAGCCATGTTTTATTGCCTGAATCTCTCCAACTCTTTTACATTCAAAGTTGGGTTAGATTAATATCGAGTGATGGACAGATGGCGCTTATCTTGAGTTAGTCGACTGTGTACAGATCAAAACAGTCTTGGCTGTTTACAAGGTATTCGACTGTGTACAGATCAAAACAGTCGTGGCTGTTTACAAGGTAATCGACTGTGTACAGATCAAAACAGTCTTGGCTGTTTACAAGGTAGTCGACTGTGTACAGATCAAAACAGTCTTGGCTGTTTACAGGGTATTCGACTGTGTACATATCAAAACAGTCTTGGCTGTTTACAAGGTAATCGACTGTGTACAGATCAAAACAGTCTTGGCTGTTTACAAGGTAGTCGACTGTGTACAGATCAAAACAGTCTTGGCTGTTTACAAGGTAATCGACTGTGTACAGATCAAAACAGTCTTGGCTGTTTACAGGGTATTTGACTGTGTACATATCAAAACAGTCTTGGCTGTTTACAGGGTATTCGACTGTGTACAGATCAAAACAGTCTTGGCTGTTTACAAGGTAATCGACTGTGTACAGATCAAAACAGTCTTGGCTGTTTACAAGGTAATCGACTGTGTACAGATCAAAACAGTCTTGGCTGTTTACAAGGTAATCGACTGTGTACAGATCAAAACAGTCTTGGCTGTTTACAAGGTAATCGACTGTGTACAGATCAAAACAGTCTTGGCTGTTTACAAGGTAATCGACTGTGTACAGATCAAAACAGTCTTGGCTGTTTACAAGGTAATCGACTGTGTACAGATCAAAACAGTCTTGGCTGTTTACAAGGTAGTCGACTGTGTACAGATCAAAACAGTTTTGGCTGTTTACAAGGTAATCGACTGTGTACAGATCAAAACAGTTTTGGCTGTTTACAAGGTAATCGACTGTGTACAGATCAAAACAGTCTCGGCTGTTTACAAGGTAATCGACTGTGTACAGATCAAAACAGTTTTGGCTGTTTACAAGGTAATCGACTGTGTACAGATCAAAACAGTCTTGGCTGTTTACAAGGTAATCGACTGTGTACAGATCAAAACAGTTTTGGCTGTTTACAAGGTAATCGACTGTGTACAGATCAAAACAGTCTCGGCTGTTTACAAGGTAATCGACTGTGTACATATCAAAACAGTTTTGGCTGTTTACAAGGTAATCGACTGTGTACAGATCAAAACAGTCTCGGCTGTTTACAAGGTAATCGACTGTGTACAGATCAAAACAGAGTTGGCTGTTTACAAGGTAATCGACTGTGTACAGATCAAAAATCAGTCTTGGCTGTTTACAAGGTAATCGACTGTGTACAGATCAAAACAGTTTTGGCTGTTTACAAGGTAATCGACTGTGTACAGATCAAAACAGTCTCGGCTGTTTACAAGGTAATCGACTGTGTACAGATCAAAACAGTTTTGGCTGTTTACAAGGCAATCGACTGTGTACAGATCAAAACAGTCTTGGCTGTTTACAAGGTAATCGACTGTGTACAGATCAAAACAGTTTTGGCTGTTTACAAGGTAATCGACTGTGTACAGATCAAAACAGTCTCGGCTGTTTACAAGGTAATCGACTGTGTACATATCAAAACAGTTTTGGCTGTTTACAAGGTAATCGACTGTGTACAGATCAAAACAGTCTCGGCTGTTTACAAGGTAATCGACTGTGTACAGATCAAAACAGTCTTGGCTGTTTACAAGGTAATCGACTGTGTACAGATCAAAACAGTCTTGGCTGTTTACAAGGTAATCGACTGTGTACAGATCAAAACAGTTTTGGCTGTTTACAAGGTAATCGACTGTGTACAGATCAAAACAGTCTTGGCTGTTTACAAGGTAGTCGACTGTGTACAGATCAAAACAGTCTCGGCTGTTTACAAGGTATTCGACTGTGTACAGATCAAAACAGTCTTGGCTGTTTACAAGGTAATCGACTGTGTACAGATCAAAACAGTCTTGGCTGTTTTCAAGGTATTCGACTGTGTACAGATCAAAACAGTTTTGGCTGTTTACAAGGTAATCGACTGTGTACAGATCAAAACAGTCTTGGCTGTTTACAAGGTAGTCGGGGCAACAATTAAAAATCCTGCCAGAAGCCTCGAAATCACCTTAGTGTTGTGGGTGTGGATAAATCAAAACAAATCAAATCAAATCAAATCAAATCAAATCATATCAAATTTACTATTAAGAATGAACAGAGACTATTAATATAATGAATGTAACATACATAATTACGATGAAAAGGGAAATTACCCTCTATTATTCCGTGTAACATAATGGGTGATAACTCTGTGTCTTTCCGTGTAACATAATGGTGATTAATTGTAATATTCCGTGTAACATAATGGGTGATTAATTGTATTATTCCGTGTAACATAATGGGTGATTAATTGTAATATTCCGTGTAACATAATGGTGATTAATTGTAATATTCCGTGTAACATAATGGGTGATTAATTGTAATATTCCGTGTAACATAATGGGTGATTAATTGGAATATTCCGTGTAACATAATTAATGGGTGATTAATTGTAATATTCCGTGTAACATAATGGGTGATTAATTGGAATATCCCGTGTAACATAATGGGTGATAACTCTGTGTCTTTCCGTGTAACATAATGGGTGATTAATTGTAATATCCCGTGTAACATAATGGGTGATTAATTGTAATATTCCGTGTAACATAATGGTGATTAATTGGAATATCCCGTGTAACATAATGGTGATTAATTGTAATATCCCGTGTAACATAATGGGTGATTAATTGTATTATTCCGTGTAACATAATGGGTGATTAATTGTAATATTCCGTGTAACATAATGGGTGATTAATTGTAATATTCCGTGTAACATAAATGGGTGATTAATTGTAATATCCCGTGTAACATAATGGGTGATTAATTGTAATATTCCGTGTAACATAATGGGTGATTAATTGTAATATTCCGTGTAACATAATGGGTGATTAATTGTAATATTCCGTGTAACATAATGGGTGATTAATTGTAATATTCCGTGTAACATAATGGGTGATTAATTGTATTATTCGGTATAACATAATGGGTGATTAATTGTATTATTCGGTGTAACATAATGGGTGATTAATTGTAATATTCCATGTAACATAATGGGTGATTAATTGTAATATTCCGTGTAACATAATGGTGATTAATTGGAATATTCCGTGTAACATAATGGGTGATTAATTGTAATATTCCGTGTAACATAATGGGTGATTAATTGTAATATTCCGTGTAACATGATGGGTGATTAATTGTAATATTCCGTGTAACATAATGGGTGATTAATTGTAATATTCCGTGTAACATAATGGGTGATTAATTGTATTATTCGGTATAACATAAGGGGTGATTAATTGTATTATTCGGTATAACATAATGGGTGATTAATTGTATTATTCGGTGTAACATAATGGGTGATTAATTGTAATATTCCATGTAACATAATGGGTGATTAATTGTAATATTCCGTGTAACATAATGGGTGATTAATTTTAATATTCCGTGTAACATAATGGGTGATTAAGTGTAATATTCCGTGTAACATAATGGGTGATTAATTGTAATATTCCGTGTAACATAATGGGTGATTAATTGTAATATTCCGTGTAACATAATGGGTGATTAATTGTAATATTCCGTGTAACATGATGGGTGATTAATTGTAATATTCCGTGTAACATAATGGGTGATTACTAGTAGTTGTAAACATACACTGTGGAGGGGGTGAGATGTAAACACCGCTATGCGCCATTTTTACATATTGTGAGGTTTTTGACCATCTCGGACTTTGAATGAAAAGTCTTCTGGTGATGAAATCATTTTTGTTCAAAACTGACTTCATCCTATTATAATTTGGCTCTAAACATGAAGTTTATCGGTTTCCATTTTGAACTAAGGGAAGAACAAGATTACTTTCTCAAGCTGTTGTTGTTTTTTTTAATGTAGCGGGTTTTTGCATTTCACCCTCTCCGTTAGTATTTTAAGGAGAGAACGTCTCACCTAATAGCGCATTGTGTTATATTATAATTTCACACATCATTTAAGTGTATGCGAAGTGGGGGTGGTTGACTAGGCTTGTGATGGCTGACACACTGATCACGTGGTCATCTGTTTAAACTCTCTGGTCTTCACCACACTGGATGTGTGTTGTCGACCGAGAGCGACTAGGGAATGTCAGGCAAGACAAATTCATTCCTAGGCATTCAGCCTTAAATTGAAATGATGTCTTAGGCCTGTGTGTATTTCTTGGGAGGGGGTGAGGAGTAAGACAGAACCAAGCGTTTTACCGTCTTTCACAATATTGCTGATAAAAATTGTTGGTTGTTTTAACAGTCCCTTTATGATAACCGTTTATTCTCAAATTGCTGATTAGTAAATGTCTGTGTTATTTATAACACATGAAATGGACTTGTATTTTTTAATTTATTGTGAGTTGCATGCTTGTGTGAGACTTCATATATGTATTATTTCAAAATAAAATATGTATATATATATATATATATATATATATATATATATATATATATATATATATATATATATATATATATATATATATAAAATATATCATATCCTTCAACACCCTTATGTTTTACAGGAAACATTCATTAACCGTGGAGCTAGTGACTACACATAGCTCGATAGGTGTCAGATGAAAGGTATACGTTTTGTGTCAGATGATAGGTATACGTTTTGTGTCAGATGATAGGTATACGTTTTGAGTCAGATGAAAGGTATACGTTTTGTGTCAGATGATAGGTATACGTTTTGTGTCAGATGATAGGTATACGTTTTGAGTCAGATGATAGGTATACGTTTTGAGTCAGATGATAGGTATACGTTTTGTGTCAGATGATAGGTATACGTTTTGAGTCAGATGATAGGTATACGTTTTGAGTCAGATGATAGGTATACGTTTTGTGTCAGATGAAAGGTATACGTTTTGAGTCAGATGATAGGTATACGTTTTGTGTCAGATGATAGGTATACGTTTTGAGTCAGATGAAAGGTATACGTTTTGAGTCAGATGATAGGTATACGTTTTGGAGTCAGATGATAGGTATACGTTTTGAGTCAGATGAAAGGTATACGTTTTGTGTCAGATGATAGGTATACGTTTTGAGTCAGATGATAGGTATACGTTTTGAGTCAGATGATAGGTATACGTTTTGAGTCAGATGATAGGTATACGTTTTGAGTCAGATGATAGGTATACGTTTTGAGTCAGATGATAGGTATACGTTTTGAGTCAGATGAAAGGTATACGTTTTGAGTCAGATTTTTTGAGTCAGATGATAGGTATACGTTTTGAGTCAGATGATAGGTATACGTTTTGAGTCAGATGATAGGTATACGTTTTGAGTCAGATGATAGGTATACGTTTTGAGTCAGATGATAGGTATACGTTTTGAGTCAGATGATAGGTATACGTTTTGAGTCAGATGATAGGTATACGTTTTGAGTCAGATGATAGTTTTGAGTCAGATGATAGGTTTTGAGTCAGATGATAGGTATACGTTTTGAGTCAGATGATAGGTATACGTTTTGTGTCAGATGATAGGTATACGTTTTGTGATGATAGGTATACGTTTTGTGAGATGATAGGTATACGTTTTGTGTCAGATGATAGGTATACGTTTTGTGTCAGATGATAGGTATACGTTTTGTGTCAGATGATAGGTATACGTTTTGTCAGTCAAAGATGAGTCAGAGGTATACGTTTTGAGTCAGATGATAGGTATACGTTTTGAGTCAGATGATAGGTATACGTTTTGAGTCAGATGATAGGTATACGTTTTGAGTCAGATGATAGGTATACGTTTTGAGTCAGATGATAGGTATACGTTTTGTGTCAGATGTTTTTGTTATATCTGC